>CM040621.1:90037511-90079411 GCA_022817965.1 Solanum lycopersicoides
ATTTACCAAGTGATGCGAAAATATGTGAAAGAAGATGTCTTAGTCGATTAAAAATCACTTCAAATTTTACACTACATATGGTACTTCTCAAAAGAAATATCTTGGAGAAGTTTGGAGGTCAAGAAAACATCATACAACAAGGAGTCCAGAGCTATCAGTGTGCCATTCACATCAATTGTATTCTTGTATGAGACACTCCAGGTTTCAAATCAATTGCATTCTTGTATGAGACACTTCAGGTCAAGATACTGAATAAAACCATACAATTGGAATAGAAAAGAGACTGCAAATTGATCACAAAAGATTATGTTTGAAGATACTGCAAGAACATTAGTACATCACAGGAAATCAATTAGATAAGAGAAAACACTTTTGTTTTGTGAGAATATAAATAAAACTGCATGATCCCGGACTCTATCTATGTCACATTTGATGCACTTTCAGTTGCTCAGGACATATGCCCCAGCATCGTAAACAATAAAGTCTAATTGGTAAAGATGTGGGGTCCATCTCCATGTACCAAAGTTTGAATAACTTTCTGCCAATTTCAAAGTTTGGCAGAGTTGGTAAGCTATGAAGAAGAAAAAATTATTTTCTGTCAATTTCAAAGTTGGCAGAGTTGGTAAGCTATGAAGAAAATAAAAAATTGTTTTTTCTTCTGTAGCACATTTGGAGGGTTGTTATTTGTTCTCCATAAAAAGGAGGACAATTCTTCATTCTAAGTACACCAAATAAAATTACAAAGGAGAAAAAGAAGAGTGAGGCATCACAGAGGAAAATAATCTGTGAGGAAAAATAGAGAGTGTGAGCGATATTATAGTGAGGTGGAAAAATTAAAAGAGGGTTATTTTTCTTTGAGTGTGTAGTGATCTTTGGAGTTTTGCTCAGACCTACAAGTGTAAAATCCTTACTATAGTGATATTCGTTGCTCCTCTCGGGTCGTGGTTTTTCCCTTATTTAGGAGGGTTTCCACGTAAAATCTTAGTGTCATTATTTCTCTTTATTCTCCGATTAACCGTATTGTTGTGTTCCACATTTATTGCTTTTTACCGCAAATATTATTTCTGTTACGGATTTATTCCCAACAAAAGATACATCCATCAATGACGTCAACAAAGAGAGATGATGAGTGTGTTTGTATGAAGGAAAACATTTTCTGGAAAATGTTTTCCAAATCAACTCATTTTCCTCAAAATTAAGGAAAATGACTTCCCTTAAAAATTTAAGGAAACATTTTCTAAAACTCTCCTCTAATTTCAAATTACATTTTTTTGGAAAAAACATCAATTTTAAAAAATATTTAATTTCAAAATTTTATTTTTCACCCGATCCCTGACCCCCACCCCCACCGGGCCAGCCCCCCATCCCAACCAACCCCCCTCCCAAAAAATTGATTTGGCTTCTAAAAATATTTCAACTTTAAATTTTCATTTTTAAACTCCTACACCCCCCGCCCCTCCCCCGGCCAGCCCCCTACCCACATCACCCCCAACCCCAAAAAAATTAATTTTGTTTTTAAAAATACTATCAACTTAAATTTTATTTTTCCACTCCTAACCCCTCCCCCCTGCCTCCACCCACTACCCCCCCCCCCCCGGAAAATAATAATTTTGCTTTTTAAAAATATTTTCAATTTCATAAATTATTTTTTACTCTAATAAAAATAAAAGATGTCTCTTAAAAACAATTTTCATTCATAATAAAATCATTTCCGTAAAATATTTTATACGCACCAACCAACATGAGAAAATAAGTCCAAAAATCTACTTGTTTTCCAGGAAAACATTTTTCTAGGAAAACATTTTCCATAGAAAACATTTTCCTCCATACCAAACACACCCTTACCCCTCCTCCTTGCCCCATATCACCCAGCATCAACCCAAAAAATAATAATTTTATTTTTAAAAAATATTTTTAATTTCATAAATTATTTTTACTCTAGTAAAAAATAAAAGATGTCTCTTAAAAATATTTTTCATTCATAAATCAAGCACTAAAAATCATTTCGGAAAATATTTTCTACTCACCAACAAACATGAGAAAAATAAGTCCAAAATCTACTTGTTTTCCAGGAAAACATTTTCCACGGAAAACATTTTCCTCCATACCAACACACCGATATCGTAAATCTTTTCTCAACACAACATGTGAAAAACTATACATCAACAAGATTGATACAGATTCTGAAACATTTGATCATGAAGAAACTACTTCAGTAAGCATCTATTGTAGAAAATGTATAGTTATTAAATGGATACATTAGCACAATGACAATAACAACCAACTTTGAATCGTTTAGGATAGAAGAAGCATCAAGTAAGTTAATATTAACCTTTGATAAAATATAAGAAAAATAACGAATGAAATGTAAAATAAGTACTGAATTATTCACCTCAAATGCTTCAGAGATGCAGCACATTCCTAACGAGTTAATTTTGGGAACCAAAGTAGTACTCCCTTTGGCTTTGATTACCATCAAGCACCGCAATATGTTCAATCTTTCTGGAATTTTCTTCAACTCCAGACACCAAAATATAGTCAGACTTTTAAGAACACTCATAGCAGTTGTGTGAAGATACCAGCTTCCAGATTTTCAAGATTACCAAGTCTAAGGGTCTCCAGCTGACCAAAACCGTTGTCTTGCAAATAATTTCCTTTTCCCTGTAAGCCGTGATAACTCGAGATGCTTTAATTTGGAAACTTCCCAGAATTGGCATTGGATCTTCCTCGAGTCCTGCAGACTGTAGGACTACACAGTGATGGATTTTGGCAGATTGTTTAAATTTGCTAATTTTTCTATTCCCCATGATAACCTTAATCTGTGAAGGTTTTCACAAGAAGAAAGAGGTTCAAGATTTTCTTAATTTTTCCATGCCCAATTCTTGAAGGTTGACTAAAGCAGAAGCATCAGTATGTTTCACTGGTCACAACGAATAAATTTCAGAGTTCGTAGATGTCAGCCTGTTAACTTGCAGGGGAACCTCATATCGAGCAACTAAATGCCTCAAATTTGTGAGCTGGGCTACCTGAGGAGGTAGTTTGCATGAGCAATTGTCCGATATCAATGCTTCAAGCGTTTGTAGGCCAACGGAAGTGGGAGTTTTAATAGATTGGTATTACACAAGCCCTTGGTTAAAACTGAGACAGATCCTAGCATCGGCGTATCAACGCCACTAAACCGGATGTTCTCCAAGTCCAGCACATATAGATGTGGGAACGTTGTATAGCTTATCATGGACATTTTACCGTGGTCCAAGAACTTAAATTCCTTATCAAAGAACAATACTGATCTAACCTTCAATTAGAAAGTCAAGTGAAAGATACCTTCAGTTTGCGCATGAATAGCATGTCGGTGACGAAATGGAGTGACCGAGTTCACTATTGGATCATAAATTTCATACAAATGAACCTCTGTGCCTTTTGTACCACAAGATCCTGAAGTAGGTCATGTATCCTACATTTAAATTTTTTATCAAAGATTGTCTCCGCCACTTGAACAAGCTTCGACTTATTAGCTCATGTAGAAATTTTTCAGCAATATCCTCCATATGTTCTTCTGTAATTCTTGGTATGAATCCTTCCGCCAGCCACAGGTGCATCAATTTTCAGCGTCGATCACATGATCTTCTTTGGAAAATGCCAATGTATAGAAAGATTGCTTGAGCTCAAATGACAAATCATTGTAGCTGAATTATCAAGTTATTCTTTTCATACTCAATTTGTAGCGCGTAAGATACTATAGACTAAGTTACAGTTCCAATCAAAAAGGTCATCAGTTTTAGAAATATCTTCTCAGGACTTGCTATGCAATTCATTGCTAGTGCTGGCAATTCCATACGTGGTCCAATATCAGTACCAAAAGTTAGCTCATGAGGGAAGAATTATTCAAGGCCATGAAGGAGATTCTTCAACAGTTTGATTAGTTCATGTCCAACAAAAACAACATATTCCGTGTAATCTCACAAGGTGGGATCCCTACCCAGGGTAGAGAGGATGTTTCCGATCGACAAGATAATGAGCAAGCAGAAAAAAGCAAAGTAGGTACCTAGAGCAATGGAGGAAAACAAGTAGCTGCTGCCACACTATGACAATCTCTTTCATCTTAAGCTTTGAATTATGTGTGTCCACACGCTAAATATCCAATACAAAAACAAAATTCAAAATTTATTGAAAATTCCCTATTCACTCAAAAATTGAATTAGATCAAGTTGTAATATCCCAGTCCAACTAGCTTGAGAATTCATTTGCATAACTAAATAAAGCAACCCTTTTTCAAAATTGATATATAAAATCTCAGATATTCAGGTAGACAGAGTGTTGCGCCATTGCTGGCTCTTACTATTCAACAAGAGCAGTGTTTTACTTACAAAGTGACGGAAGCTGATATGTGAGAAAATCATATTGGGAGTGCCTATCCTAAATAGGCCCTCCAATGTGTCATTCAAATTAGGTCCGGTTATAAGAAAATCATGTTGAGCAGCGTCATTCCCATTTGAGTTCAAGCCGGAGAAAACTTTGTTTGAGAAGCACCAGTCCCGTAAAGGTGATTGAAGACTTAGCATGAGTCGGAAACCAAAAAAAAAAAAAAGTAGCAGCTTCAGTTGCGTAAACGGTCTGATGAGACTGCAGCAAGGCTGTGAAAGATTAATATTCCCTACCGCCCACTTTTATTTGTCATGTTTATTTTTCGAAAGTTAATTTGATTAAATTCAAAGTTTAAATTATTTAATTCGATATTTTGAACAAAAAAAAATTATATTCAAAAACTATCACGAAAAGTACTACAAATTGTAATTCGTTTGCTGTGTCCAATTTTGATGAAAAATAACATCGAACATTTTATAATTTGACTCTAAACAAAGGAAATTATGATAATTAAAGTTAAAGGGTTGCATCTTTATCGTATTATGCATTTAATTTGCTATGTCGTTTGATGCATTAGACATCAATTTTGTGCTAAAGTTAATAGATCATCTTGCATAGATGGACAAGAAGGGGGGGGCGGCGCTCTACCTCCAATTATAAGTTGTATGGTTCGGTCAACGAAGAGAGTAAAAAAATGGAAAGCACCAAAAAGGGGTAGGGAAAAGATCCTCGACACAATTGCAGATTTACCTGGCATTCAAATAGCAGTTTCTAGCATGTCAAAAGATGCATATGCTAATCTGAAAGGAATAAAAGAACAAACTAGAACTCCGATGTGAGTTTGAAGGAAAAGCCCTTATAAACAGTGATGACATTTCTTTGTTTGACTAATAAGCGTGGAAGAACCTATTTAGTTGCATGGTAATTTATAAACGTCATCACTTCTAAAACATCTTTGTATATCCACAAAAACTTATCCCACCATTGCAAGCACTGTTCTTTTCAGAGCTTCTCACGTTACTAAATGGAAGAGTCTATTCCAAAAATACAGAACTGCAGCAGCTATCGTGGCGGTGTGACATGGAAGCATGAGACTTGTGTGTTGAACTGCAGTTCAAAAAGGCAATTAGTACGGAGTTCGTTCTTGCTAACATAATTCTTGAAAATAATAGAGTTTAGTGATGAAAGTTTGTGATTGACCCATCTTGACTTTGTATGAAGAGGACCAGAATATGAATTAATGTGATGCTCTCTGAAGTATTGTGGTACAGGAAAATCCCAGAAAAAAGAAAATCCAATATGAAGTTTTTGTCTAACAGTGTTATGGTTACAATTGAGAATCATAGACCAGCTGATGCTGCATTTCAACCAATGGATGCAAATTGTCAAACAACAACGACAATATACCCTATGTAATTTCACCGAGTGAGGTCTCGCCGACAATGACCAAATGCCGTTGTGAAAAAAAAGTTGATCAAAAAATGGTAAACATGTGCATACTTACACGTTGTATCCAAAGCATACAATAACATTGCAGCCTGATTATGGCGATATGAAGCAAAGAAGGTCCAATTTATCTAGCAAACAGTACAAATTAAATCGATAAACTCACATCAGCTGGCATACAGAGGAAAAGACGTCTAGTTTTTTGGTAGAAACAAAATTAGCAGTCCTTTCTCGGCGAATCAATATGTACATAGATTAGCATACTTAAAGATGGAGAGAAAATCATAAAACCAAGCAGATATTTGCACGACTCTTCGGCTTCCAAACTCTCGTCCTTGCAATAGGGACCAGCGGTCTTTCCCTGTTGAATCATAGGATATGATTGTTCATAGCTTAAGTCATACTATGACGGGATTCAGAATAAAAGAAGTTGAGAGTTGTTACGTGTAGCAGCGCAACAGTGCACACCAAACGGCATTTAGCATGTCCCATTCGCCTGCGACGAATTAAAACTCACGAGGTATGAAACTTGTCAATGAGCAAAGAGAGAATATTTTATCTCACCAGACCAGCCAAAACAACCCCGGCTAATGACAGAAGGGTGGCACTGGTGTAGCGCTTCATATACTCGCTGATCCACGCATGAAATCACAACCGTTGACTACACAACAAGTCTCAAACGTGATTCAGAGACCGTAATCCTATACAAATGCAAATATTAGCTGTACAAAACACTCAGAAGTCTGATTTCTAGTGGCCATTTTCATTTTATCAAGCATATACTCATTAAGACTGGCTGTTCTAACTTATATATTCAACAGTGAACAGATTTAATTAGAAGGTTCAGAGGAACAGACCTCCACTGAAGCAACAAAAGAAGCGATCATCATAGTAAAAGCATCTCCAAATTTGAAAGTTGGAACCCCCCATAAGAACAGATATGGCAGGTCGATCCTGCATAAAGGTAACGCAAAATGGCAGCATAAAACAGACACTCCTGAGTTCCTGAGAGATATGATAAAGAGATAGTCGAATTGCCACTTTGGTTGATTGTGCACATTAAAGAGAAATGTCTCACCAAGCGAGATCCAGCGCCATGATTCCAGAAGCTATCAACGCGAACAATTTTGCTTCATTTTCATTCTTGTATGCACCAACTCCAGGTCAAGATTGCTGCCATAAAACCATATAATTGCTATAGAGAAGAGCATTTGCAAAACCGCGTCACATATGGGCCTCTTTAATTTGAGATAATGTTGGTAGTACTGCAAGAACATTGTTACATTCATGGGAATCAAAGTGGTGAGTAGGAATAGAATAAACGCATATGGAAAAAAAAAAAAAAAATTACTGTTGCTGCGGACATGTCAAATGAGAAATCTAATAAGTTAGGAGAAAGTTTAAAGCACAATGCACAAAAAAAGGATAGTGGTGACGGCAAAGAGAAGGACAAGAATAATATCATTCTTCAACAACCTTCATGAATTAGTAACAAGATACAATCCAAACTTTACTTGACTGTGTGATGACAACCATGAAAATTAGATGTTGGTATCCAATTTTCAATACATTCTGGCAATCTAACAAAACAAAGCGTGACAGAAGACATATTTACGTGAGCATATCTTCCGCAATCTTTGATAGTTGACCTCCAAGTTGATTGTGACTGAGGCGTGGCTGTTATGTATTGTTTCAAGCAATCCGAGAATTTCTCATTTTTTTAATCGAAATCATATTTATGAGAAAATCTTAGGATTAGAGTTCTCACCAATGGAAAGCCAAGATGTAGAGCCCTAGTCCGGTAAACGGGTAACAAGTGGTGCCCACAGATAGAGGGCTAAGTAACCTAAATAAGAATCAAATTAAGAAATACAAAATTTTGCCAGCAAAATAAAGTAGACGACCGTAAAGTTTGATTAACATGCTTCAAGAGTCAAGACTGGGAAAAAAGGAAGAACATATTTAGCACACACCTTACACATTTCTCCAACAAGCCAAGAAAGCCCAAGTAGGAATTTGAAACCAGAAGTAAACAATTAGAGGCCCCCTGTTATGCTCCTCATTGTATTCATAAAACCTCTTGTGGATATCAATCATGAAAAAACAAATTCAAGAAGCATGCAACTTCAATTGACAAACCTGCATTCCACCAACACAAAACCAACTCACAGATCCCACACACCAACCATAGGCCAAATGGTGCCTGGTCACTGAGTTCAACCCTCTCATTTTAACACGGCTGCCGTAAAATTTGCCAACAAATATAAAACTCAGAAACTCATAATTTCAGAAGTGCCAATGTTCAGTGATAGAATGACGGAGCCAGGATTTTTCACCAAGGGGTTCATCATCTATAGTGTAATTTTTTCAGTTAAGGGAATTCGGAATGAACCTCTTTAAACTCCGACAAACTTTTAAACGACAAAAAACTTAAAAGATTGAACTCCATCAAGTTTAAATCTTGGATACACCCCTAGCCTCGCGAAAAAAGGAGAGACATAATGTTACATTACCAAGCTTCAGGCATTCTGAAGAAACTGAAACTTATTAGCCTGGATAATTGAGATAATTGGTATTCAAGTATGCATATGAAAGCCTCCCATTACCAATGCAATCTGGTCCCAAATAAGGCATGGAAGTAATGTATCACACCTGAAAGTTAAAAAGCGAATGTCATGCTACTATTTTTGCCCTTTTCATCCGAATAAAAACAATGGCAGGAAAAATCAGTTAACAATAAAGAGGGTAAGTAATATACAGGATCAATTAATCTAGTGCAAAAAACAATATAAATGTTTTGCACTATAGTATAATGATAAAAGAAAGACAAGGCGGATCTTAGTATCTCAGTTGGTTGGGTTTACTTAAACTTTCACCTTATTGGTGATGTCTCGATTTCTTTTCCCCTTATCTCCGATGTAATTTAAATAATAATAATAATACAAAGCGGAGATAGAATTAGAAAGAAATTCTTACATTTGCCCACCACCCATTTGAGGAACTATGGATACTTTGCGAAATAAAACCAATATTACCAAGCTCCAATATGTAAATTGCTGAAACCCCAATAACAATGCTTCCCTTGCATAATCATATTATTTATTATCATAAATCTTTGTTCAAATCCTTATTAACAATTAATTGAAAAAGGAAACTATATAACTGGTTAAACATAAAAAAGAAAAACGTCAATGTATATAACTTAAATTCGTTATAGTTTCTTAAATTTGCACGTTACCCCAAGGTGGTGGGCTATTAAACACAAATATTTGCTACATTCTTAAGTTGGTTCCATAACTGGATGAGGATTGTAATTCTTCAGCCTTTTTAGCTCCATTGTTGCACTAGACATGATTGAAACTTAAGAGTTTAGAGAAAGTGAAAAATTGGCGCTATTTCATACATTGACATATGATTTTTTTCTTTGTTACAAAAGAATGAACGTTACAAATATAATTAAACATTACTTGATATGTAAACTTAATTGAGTATTTACCGTTACAAATATC
Source organism: Solanum lycopersicoides (assembly GCA_022817965.1). Lineage (NCBI taxonomy): Eukaryota > Viridiplantae > Streptophyta > Magnoliopsida > Solanales > Solanaceae > Solanum > Solanum lycopersicoides. Next base: position 90,046,832 of record CM040621.1, read on the forward strand.
TTTTATCCTTAGTTTTAAAGAGTGAAAGATATGAATTTAATACTCAATCCTCCTCATGTTATTGAAAAAAAAAAAAAGCCTGGCGCTTTAAGTATCTTGCTGCTATAACACTTACTAAAGACTGTAATTTTAATTTTAATCGGTTAAAATCCTCAAAAGTTCTCTAGAAAGTTAATGGCGATTATTTTTATCCGATATTATGGAAATCCAGGATCTTTATTCAATGCATTATCCCTTGCTGATAACAAATTTATACTAGACACCAAAGTTAAGAATAAATAAATAAATAAATTATGATCTTAAATTAAAAACACTTAAAATATACTAAATATTCTATAAATAAATTATGATCTTAAATTTTAAAAACACTTAAAATTATACTAAATATTTTTAAAATTTATGGTCGTTAAGAAAAGTCGGAAGTTAAGAGCTGCTAAAGAAAAGAAAATATGTTTTTTTAAAACTGAGAAAAAAAATTAGCACAACAAATTTAAAATTAATGAATATTCGTAGTTAATTAACAAAACAAAAGAAGAATCAGTTTGGGTTATAGTCAGAAGTCCCGCCTAGTTTAACTTAGTGGAAAGCATTTCCGTATATTATCATACTAATTAAAAGAGTGTTTGAGAAAAATGTTTTTTCTTAGAAAAATAGGTGAATTTCTTTAAGTATATTTTTATGGCATGTAATAAAAATTATTATCTTAAAATATTTTTATATAATATAGACAAGTATTATGTGAAGTTGGTATTGAGCATGGGTGCATAAGCGACGGAGTTACTGGGTAGGGTTGAAGTATGAGGCTCTTGTGCGAAAATAAAGAGGGCATAATTAATATGAAATATAGCTTACTTAAACTTGTGATTTTTCGGTATTTTTTTAGAAAATTTATTTATAAAAAAGATATTTAAAAGATTGGTGGACCAATCACATAATATGTGAAAATAGGAACTCTTTCTTAAAAAATATTTTAACGTTATAAGTCCATTTTATTTTAAACTAGCAGGTTATTGTTATAACATTGAAAATTCTTATTTTCAAGAAAATTTATCTATAAATATTTTAAGTCACTTAATAATATATTTTTTAATTACAAATGATATACGTATTTAATAAAAAATGACATTGCTTTCAAAGAAAAGTTCTGTCAATCAAACTCGATTAAATTTGATCTAAAGTTATCTCCGAATCAAGGTTTACAAACAAATAATTTTTTTTGAGTATTTTCATTGTTAATCGATAAATTATGAAATTACAAGTCACGCGGATAAAGTTAAAAATATTTAATTAATTTTTTTAAAAAATTAAAATGCATTTTATCTTTATTTTGATTCTATTATGAATATGTCGTATTATTAACGTAGGATAAAGGCGGCAGACATTGGATCTTATTAAAGTCAAATCAATGAACCAACACCCGAGTGAAAAAGGATTAAGTTCAAATAAAAAAATATATTTCTTTTCTCTTACTAATTTGAATAAGAGTTTAAATTATATTTGATAGTTTATCTTTAAGATTTTTTAATATATAATTTTTTATTTCAAATAAAATTGTGAAAAAGAAAAGAACAATCAATAATATAGTTAGATGTAGTGCACTATAAACGAGAGGAACTCATTCAAATGCGTTAAACACTTCTACTTTTAATTTTAGCATTATAAACTCGAATAATAAGGAAATAAAAAAAAATGGGAGCTCTCAATTTAGAATCAGAAAAACAAGTGTATTAACATGATCGTAATTTCAAAAACATTTACATCAAAATCGTAAAACGACCAACAACAAAAAAGAATCACAAAGGCATGCTTTACAAGTAATCTAAGTGAATATTTGTAAAAGGCGAACTTAGCTTTTTTTGCCGTGACGGTGTCACATGTAACATCCTGAGATAATTCTTTCACAATACCAACAAATATTTCTCAAGCTACAACAAAAATATTTCGAAGAAGAAAAACACATTATTAATTTATTTGACTTTTTTTACCACATATAATTAAAATATAGTGAAGTATTTTTTTAAGTATTATCGGTAATAATAAGTCAGGTACATATTGCAGATTAAGAAAAGAATTTAAAAAACAAATATACTCTCTTTTAAAACAAAGTAAAAAGACTAGAAGAACCAGGGGCTGCTTTTCATCTGATATAACTTAAATGACCACAATTCCTAACTCGTTATTTTCTCGATAATATTAACATGTTAACGAACACCTTTTTATTTATAATTTTAGTCTTTAACCTTAACATATTACTCTATCTTTTAATACACTTTCTTTTAAAATAATTAACATGACAATTGACATTGTGTTAATGATGCTTACTTATAAATACATAATTTTCTTTACATATACATTAATCCATTGGGCCTATTTTTTATGTGAGTATTAATTTAATTCAAACCTGTCATAATCATCAAATGAAGTGTTACAAATATAAACGTACAGTCTTAAAAATGAGTAATGTGATATGAAGATGTTTATTTCGTACTTGGTCTAGCTTTTTAAAGAAGATTCTAACTGCTAAACAACTTTCCGAAAAAAGTATCAAATAATTTTAATGCAGGTTTACAAACAACTTCGGGAAATAGTTTACACACAACTCATAAAGTTGCTTTGCAAGCAACCCTTTAAAGTAACTCAAATAAACCTACAAAAAAATCTTTCTTCTTTCTTTTTAATTCATTAAAAAAAGAGAGCTTAATCTATTTCTTTTAATAGTAATTAATTTGATTAATTGTATATATTACATACCAAATCTCTTTACTGATATGAAACTAATGAGATATTTTTTGTCATTACAAATATTTTTGGCCGTAATTTTAAAGAGGTGAAAGATATGAATTAACTAACTCATCCTCCTTCAATGGGTATGAATAAACATTGTGCTTAGTGTGTTTGTAACTCTTAACGTAAAGACTAATTTTAATGTTGAAATCCTCAAAATTCAATGAAAAGGTTAGATGGGATTATTTCATCCCTGATATACGGTATCCAGGATCTTATTCAATGCAATATTCCCTGGGAGAACAAATTATACTACTCGACACAAAGAAAATAAAATTTTTTTTAAAATATTATAATTTTAAATTAAAACACGTAAATATATTAATACTCTTTAATTGTATGATCTTAAAGAAAATCGGCGTTAGAAGCAGAAATCTCAAAGAAGAATAAAATATGTTCTTAAACTGAAGAAAAAAATAAGACAAAACAAATGAAATTAATGGCATACTCGTAGTTAAAACAAACAAGAGAACTCATTTTAGGTCGAAGTAAAGTCCCATTGGTTTACCTTATGAAAGGCATTTCCGTATATATCATCCCAGTAGGTGAAATTTTTAAATTTATTTTATTGTATTTTCATGTAGTAAAACTATTATTTTAAAATATTTCTATATAATATAGACCAGTTATGTTATGTGAAGTTGGTGGGCATGTGGTGGCAGGAAAGGAGGACTATGTTGGATTAAGGTGAGATGAGGTGTGTTGAAAGTAAGAAGCGACATGAAATTAAATTCAAAATATAATTTACTTAAACTTATTATTTTTTCTATTTGTTTAGAAATTTACTTATAAAAAAGATATTAAAAGATTGCTGATCAATTAATAATATGTGCAAAATCGAAAACTCTTTCTAATATATTTTTAACGTAATAGCGTTATTTTATTTTTTTTAGCAGGTTATTTATAACACTGAAAATTCTTATATTCAAGAAATTTATCTATTAAATATTTTAAATCACTTAATAAGATTTATGTTTTAATTTACAAAATATTGTACGTATATAATAAAAGTGGAACGTGCTTCAAAAAAAGTTCCTAATCAAACTTGATAAATTTGAACTAAAGTTTATCTCCCAAATCAAGGTTACAACAAAGAATCTTTTTTGAGCAATTTCATTGTTAGTTGGATAAATTATGGATTCAATGTCCGACGATAAAGTAAAAATATTTAATAATCTTTTTTAAAAAAATATTTTTTTATTTTTCATTTTAATTCATATTATGAATATTTGTATCAGACGTGAGATAAAGCGGTAGAATTGGATTTATTAAATTTTATCAATGAACGCAACACCAAGTGGAGAAAGTATTTAAGTTTAAATAATAAAAAAAATATTTTATTTTTCTTAGTTACTAAATTTGAATAAGAATTTAAATTATACTAATAGGTGCATCTGCAGATCTTTAATTATTATAATAATAGTATTTCAAATGAAAATCAAATCAAAATGTAAAAAAAAAAAAAACGCATCAATATGGATTGAAGTTTGTATTATAAATAAAAGGAACGTTATTCAGATGATAAACATTTACAAGTAATCAAGGAGTAATTATTAAAAAGAACTTAGCTTTTTAACCATGAGGTGCCACCTCTTCCAATCACAATAAATTTTTCTGTCGGCCACACAAAAAAATATTTTCAAGGGAAACACATTTTTAAATTTAATTTGACTTTTTACCATGCCCATAAAATTAAAATTATACGTAATATTTTTAAAATATTATGATAATAATAAGGCCACGTAACATATAATTAAAGGGGCGGAAATAAAAAATATATATAAAACTGTTAAACAAAGCTAAAAAGATTTATGAAGAACCCGTAGAAAAAAGAAGAAGTCAGAACCAGGAGCTGTTATTTCATCTGATATAATGGTGTAATGACCACAATTTCTAACTTCTTTGTTTTTCTCGATTTCATTCACATGTTAACGCACACTTTTTGTCTATAAATTTTTGGAGTCTTTAACCTTAACATATTACTCTTATCCTTTTAACGGAGCAGTTACTTTTAAAATAATATGCACAATTGACATGTGTTAATGATGCTTTACTTATAAAAATACATAATTTCTTTAACATATACATTTTTTAATTTATTGGTTATTTTTATGTGCAGTGTTAATTTAATTCAGCCTGTCATATCAAGTAAAGTGCTACAAATATAAATCGTTAACCATCTTAAAAATAAATAATATGATTATAAAGATTTATTTTCGGGCTTTTCTACTTTCTTAAAAAGTTCTACTTTGCTAAACAATTTCCAGAAAAAAAGATTAAATAATTTTCATGCAAGTTTACAAAACAACTTCGCGGAAATAGTTTACCAACAACTCCATACGTTGCTTTGCAAGCACCTTTTAAAGTAACTCAAATAACCTACAAACATCTTCTTCTTTCTCTAATTCATAAAAATAGAAAGCTTAATCTATTTTCTTTTGAATAATTGAATTATTTAATTGTATATATACATACCCAATCTCTTTACTTTTTTTACCTTTATTTTACTTTTCTTTTTTTTTACCCTCCTTTAGGCAGCTCGCACATTTATTCTTTTTTATGACTAAAACTCACAGTTTGAGTTAAAATGAAAGGATGGTTACTATCCGAAAAACAATTTCATTATTAATACCTTATTTACTTTACTAACAAATATATGTAATCGAAAAACCTAAAACTAATTAAAAGTGGTTGCTACGCGTAAAAGATTTTCAGTACATTGGGTTGAATCGTTTTTTCTTTTTTTTTTCAAGAGGCAGAGAGGGAACCAAAAAGAACAAAATTCTGATAGAGTGTAGCATGCATTGAGGATCCACAGTCAATCACGCGGTGTTCCGCAAAAGGCCCTTTCTCTTCGGTGCAATGAGATGAGCGCCCACCGCCTGTTTGGGTTAAGCAGCCACGTGCATCCACCCCAAACTTATTAAACTCAAAACTCAAAAACACAAACTTTATTCTTTTTTCACCATCCGTTATGCTTTTTAATTACTTAGTAGTTACATAAATTCATCCTTAAAATATGATAAAAAAGCAAAATGGGGTAATTAAGTAATGATTTAAAGAGGTGTCTTTTCTTCTTGATACTACTTTTTTCATTCATAACCGAAGCGGAGAGACAGCTAGGAGTAAGGCTTAGGGTGTGGATAAGTGTAAAGCTGCATGCGCAAGTTCAAAACTCTCTTGTAATCCCACATGTCCTTTTTTGTTTTAAGTCACTCAAACACGTACCCACCGTATGTTTCAAGTGTCATTTCAACCTTTTCTCTTGCATTTCATGTTTTTTGCCCTTTTCTCATTGGCTTATATCACCCTTCTTATACCTCTACCTCTAGCCCCACTAATTTTCCCTCAACTCTCCTCTCCTCCTGCTGTTTCTCTGAATTTGGAATCCTTTTTTTTGTTTCTTGTTAAGAGGAAAAGGGTTCTTTTTTTATTTTAAAAAAAAATTGATGGCAGACTTTGATCCTTACCTTCAACTCCAAAAACAGCTGAGATCATGGCTAGATATTAGGCCAAATAGCCACCAAAACCTGAAGCTCCAACTAGTCCTGTTTCTGAGGATAAATCCTACTGGATTTGCCCCCAAATATTCAAAAGTCTGCCTTTCTTGAGAATGTATGGCCTCAATTGCAAGCAAGGCCAACAAGGACAAGGAAAGAGAGGAAGGACTGCCCTTTGGTCCACCTTCTTATGAAAAGATCCAGAGCTATTACTTTCCTGCTGGCCAACTTCCTAATTATCATCAGGTGATGGCTGCTTTCTCCTTCTATAGACCAAATGTGGTTCCCCAGTGCACTTTAATCCCAAAATCTTTCTCCCTCTTAAATGTGGTTTGGGTACCTGCTGTTACAACTCCACCAAATTCCATAAACACTCCCTCTTATGGCTTGTACTACCACTACTCGTTCCTGATGCTAGTGGAGGAGACTCGGAGAGGAAATTAGAGGTATCGATTTTGAATTGCAGCTGATGGCCCGGAAGAATTAGATTTCATGCCCCAATTGCAAGGTCCTAAGACCCTGGCCCTGGTTGTTATAACCCCGCAGCCAGTGCCGCCCAGTTGCGCGGTCAAGTATTTCCATTGGGTGTATCAATGAGGAGGAGGCTCCAGGACGGTGCGTGCAACAACAAGAAATGTATAAAGAAACCAAGAGGAGGTGGAGGAAGAAGTTGAAGCAGAGGGCGTTTCCAGCGGTCGTTTCGGAACTCGCAATAACAAAGTAAGGCTCACAAAATGCAGCATACAAAGAGATGGTGGGTCAACCTGAGTCGTTGCTTGGCTGGACTACATGGTTGGGAATGCATGCAAGCAGAATTGGTGGGGAAGCTGATACTTGAGTTCTTGGATTCATCTTGCAGTGTGCCAATGTCAATCTGATGATTCAATTGCTGGGTGAAGATAGAATGGGGAGCTGCACAAGGCCGAAAAAAAAGAATCAGTCCAAAGCTTTCATGCAATGCTGTGAAGTAGCTTGCCAATTCCAAAGATTATGTCTTTGAGTGGAGGTTCCATTACCACAGATGATTATAATGCTCCTGAATCAGCTGCTTCCAATTATTTGAACAGTTGTTTTTGTCAATTGTAGATACAGTTTAACTAGTTAAAAATGTGGTTAAAATAAACCGGTTAAAAACTTATGCCAATATAGGTAGCAGCCTATAGAAAGTAGGAAAATTGTTAGGGTAGTTCCAATATGTCCATAGTTATTTCCAGCTTAGAGTACAAAGCTATGTCTCAATTTATTAAGGTATGGCGTCTAGTTTTCTTTCTTTTTCTTCTCCGTCTCTACATAGTTAGTAGTTCAAGCACATTATCAATAAACAACTGACACAGAATTAAAGTTCTTTGAATGCCTAGTTAATGTAATATGTGTTTCTTATTGGAGGGATGATTATATGCATGGCAAACGAATATTATTGCTGAGTACATGTTAGAATTCCAATGGATAGGAAGTATTTCTCAGTCTGGCAGAAGTTTCTAGGCATCTCACAAAGTATATCTATTTTAATCTCCCAAAATATCCAATGTGATCTCCCTTGCACTTCGGTAGGACACTTCCATTTGAAATTGAATTGATTTTTTAAGGTTGTCTGCATATGTTTTGGGCTCTAGCCAGAAATAGAGTTGTTGTCCTTTGGATTCAAGATACCATGCATTTGTTCTTCAAAGACTTCAAGCTGAAAACAGTTTATTTCTGAAATTTTGTTAACTATTACTATGTACAATTTGCTTATTTTGGTTTTATGACTAGAACAATCAATAATATTTTGCAAAATACAATGTAGAATTTGGTTATTTGAGTGCTTTGATAGTTTATAACATTTGATATCGGGCGTGAGTGCATATGATCAGTGACTTATGCAGCAAACTAACACACCAGTAGATAACTTTAGTCAATTAATTACAAACCCGATTTCTCAACACAACTATTCAAACATTATATAATAAGATAGCCAAATTACAATAAAAATACTTGAATTACAAGGAAAAGTATCGAAATATCAAATAACTAGAGATAGAAATAAGAATTGGAATGAGAGATTCAAAGATGAGAGGAACATATGATTTAATTCATAATACACATAATTCTCCGAAACCGCATATGACAACCATATAAACTCTACTCAAGGATCCCAAGTCAATCTAGTATTGGGCCGTCCAATTATTGGCCTATATGTGGTTTTTCCCAAGGCCACACCTTTTTCACTCAATGTAGATCCACTCTTGATATTGACAAATATTGAGCATGAATATCTAATAATAAAATTGTTATACATTTGATATCAGATTGCTCCCACTTGAGCTATGTAATAACATACTATATTACTTGTATAATTAGTATTGACATCTAATAATTGGAAACTTTTGGAGACACTCAACATAACATTCACCCTATGTAGTTACAATAAGATCATATAAGTTCAAATTTGTTTGGATTTCACAATTGAAAATACTGAATTTGGATAAAATGTTTCTTTTCTGAAATGAATTATAATTTTGGATCAAACATTACATGTTTGTATTACTATTATAATTGCTATAGTTTGGAGTTTAATTTGCATTTTTTGAATTGAATACTAATTTTTGGATTAGATATCCTATTTCTACACGAACCCTATAGTTGTGATTGATACACTTTTGAATTGAATATTATAATTCTAAATTAAATGTTAATATATTTTGGTTCAAATACCGCATTTTGAATTGAGTAGTATATCATAATTTTGAGTTAAATATTATAGTGTATAGTTTTGGATCGGTATATATATATATATTTTTTTGGAATTCCAGGATAATCCATAGCCGTTACATTCTCTGTCCTTGGGTGAGCAATTTGTGCGTACGGAGTAAACCTCCACTGTGTAATAGTCTGCAAATCACACAAGAAATGTAAACCGCACTAGGCAAGCCCTATACGACAGACTCAACCCAGAAGACATTGAGAAGGGATCGATCCCGAATCATCCGTGTGGATAACCATCCTCCAAACCAACTGAGTCATCCCGAAGAACAAGGATCAATATATTTAAGTTATAAATTAAATATAGTTTTGAATTAAAATTATATTAGTCTCATGTAATTATAAGTAGGGCGTATGAAAAGAGAGTCACCAGGTGGTATATTTGCAGTCCGAGAAATCACTACAAGTCAATTTGAAGCTGGTGCGATTTCTCCGGCGGCCGGAAGCGGCGGATCTTCCACTTTCAGGCTGCACTCCACGAAACTTGAAGCTGGTGCGATTTCTCTGTCCCTTTGTTTTTTTTTAATCGTTTGCTCGCTTGTTGATAGAAAAGGAGAACCTATAATGAATGTAAATTGAAATAAGCGAAATTCATTTTCGGCAGTACGAAATTTTGAAATTGCTTCTTATTTGTGGTATTTGACCTAATTTTTGAAGTTTAATTAGTAACTACACTAGGCATTGATGATATTGTTCAAGCGTAATATTCTATGGAGATGCTTAATAAAGAGAGAGCACTTGTGGGCTAGGGGTCCATGAAGTGTGTTGAGAATCATTAGGTCTCAAGTTAGAGACAAAAGTAGTAGGTGATTTCTTTTTAGCAGAGTTACTGATACCTGTTGTTGGAGGTGGTACATTTCTAGTGAAATTAATCAAGGTGCATGAAAGCTGGTTGGTTGTAAAAAAAGATGCTTAATAAAGAGAATAAATTGAACTTATTGAAGACTATGATTATCAATGTGTAGAGCTAAGTTGTACTTGCATGGAAGTTCAAGTAGATTCATTAATGGCATTTGGAATGAAGTGAATTTTGTAAATATTGAAAACCTGCATAAGGTGTACAGAGTTTTGAGTCATCTTGTGCTTCCAGTTCAAAATATTACATGGTTGTTTGGAGCTTCTATTATGAATACTGTACCAATGATGATTATGAGAAAGCAGCTGCATAATGCTGTTGGCAAACTAAGCTGGTGTGGAGAGATGAAAAATGCGTTTGTTTGTGAGTGATTAGACTTCTCCTTTGGGGCAGAAGTCACTAGAGTTCTGAGTTCGAATCGAAATAACTTCAATACCCTGTCTATTTCCTGTATGTTTTTCTTTTTCTTTACATTAAAAACTATAGAGGGTTTTCTTGAAACCCACCTTTGGGCTTTGGTAGTTGTGTTTTTCTGTGACAAACTAACCTTTTTTATAACCCTTTATATCTGACTTGTCAAAGTAAATATTTCTTCAGATAGCAGGAGCTTTGAGGGTTAGAATTAGAACTTAGAAGAATGGTATTTGGTCAAGTTGTGATTGGCCCGCCTGGTTCCGGCAAAACCACTTATTGCAACGGAATGTCTCAGTTCCTCCAACTGATTGGACGGTAACGTATTTCAACCTTTTGGGTTTTCTGTTTTCTGCTTATTTATACAATCTTCTACGGTTTCTTGGATTTTTTTTGTAGTCTTGGTTCTAAAGAACAGTTTTACGAGTATCTGATTTCTTATATCAATGCAAGAAAGATTATTGATATTGAGTGCTAATTGTACTGTAGTAATTTATGTTTCTATGATCGAAAAGGACATGTTGTTTCCTGTTTATATAACTTCTTAGTGTGGTTAGGGACTTCTTTGTCGGTAAGGAAAAGAGTAAAATATAATTACTTAATATTGGAAGAAAGGATAGGACTAGAGTGGAACGGATTTATTGGATTAATGTAGTTGGGAGTGGAGGCGTAGTTGACTAATTCATTTGTAGGTAATCGCCAGAGATCGACGACAGACGTTAGAATTAATTGTAATATGATCTCTTACATTGATATTATTTCTTTTGATTGTTTAAATTGCAGGAAAGTTGCTGTTATCAATTTGGATCCCGCTAATGATGCTTTACCGTATCCACTTAAGTTGTGTTTCTTTGACAATGTCTGGATAACATATTTTGATGTCTAATTCGAGAAGATTGTTCATTTATAATTAAATAGGAAACCAGTATATATGATTATTTTCTTCCTTATCTAATAAAGATATGAGTGTGCTGTGAATATTGAGGATCTAATTAAGCTGAGTGATGTAATGATTGAACATTCTCTTGGTCCCAATGGAGGTAAGCTTGCCTTTACCCCCTTCTATTAAGATCAGTCATCCTTCAATTATCTAATAAATAAGTTCCAAGTGGCTAAAAAAAAATAGTTCCGAGTGGCTAAACTTGTGGATGCTACTACCATATCATTAGACCTGTGGCGTTACAATATGTTGCTTCAGATTCTTGGGCTACCTCCATTATCTAATTTTGGTGCAGAAATATTGTTCCGTGTGTAGATGATGTTTTCTATGCTTTGAGTTGTTATTATGTTCATGCTATTCTTACTTTGTTTTTTTAACTCATAGCTTTATCATTCTTTTTGTAGGGCTTGTATATTGCATGGACTATCTCCAGAAGAATATTGACTGGTTGGAGTCCAAGTTAAAACCTCTCCTTAAAGGTTGTTACAATTCAATCTGAAGTTAGTTAATTTTGACTGAGATCAACATTTATTTATGTTTAATCATTTTATACTTATCTGGAACCGGCTTGGTATTTGTTCCATCATTCAGGTGTTTATACCACTTTAATGTTGTCTGTATATCTGGGAGTTTACAACTGTCTCAAAGTTTCAGTTCCATGTGGGAAGAGCAATCTTTTTGCATCGGTCCTATATTTCTCAGCTAATCTGTCTGCTTTCCTCTCTGCTCCTTTTTTTACCTACTTCTTACCATGTTTTACCTAACCTCCAATTTTCCAGGAATTTTCTTAATTCACAACCAATTAGATAGTGTAAATACTGTAAATAAGAAAAACATAGATGGTGTTAACTGCCTTCCTATTCTGGCATTACAATCTACATCTTGGATTTCAGAGATTTGATAATTTATGTATTCAGTTGTAATGGTTTCTGTCAATCTAAACTTGTCAACGTGTTGAATGTAATGGAGCTATAACACACACTTGGGCTAAAAACACTATTAATATATGCTCATTTACAACAATATTTTACATGCTTAAGTTTGCTAACTTTCTTTTGATGAGTTACCCTTAGAAAAATTTCGAGTATTGGCATTTTTAGCAAAGTTGTTTGAGCACCTTGAGCTCTTGATATTCAGCACATTCATGGAAATCACAGTATACCCATCGTCTTATGTGGAATCTGCAGTATTCTGAGCAATCACCTCGGCTTGTTCTGACTTTTATCTATTTATTTTTGCAGAGCACTATTTACTTTTTGATTTTCCGGGTCAGGTGGAACTATTTTTCCTTCATGACAATGCGAAGAATATGATTATGGAACTTATAAAGAAGTTAGATCTAAGGGTTAGTCTCTTTATTAGAGTTATCTAATCTATTTCATCCTTCACTATTATGCTTCCCGTTAAAGCCAAATTGCTAACTATTTGGTTTGTTTGATGTAGTTGACTGCAGTCCATTTAGTTGATGCCCATCTTTGCAGTGATCCAGGGAAATACGTGAGTGCATTGCTCCTCTCTTTATCCACCATGTTACACTTGGAGCTTCCTCATGTCAATGTTTTGTCAAAGATTGATCTAATTGAAAGCTACGGAAAGCTAGGTTAGTTCATCATTTTCTTCTGGAGAATATCTTTCTGGAATCTGGAATATTCTGTTGGAGATGAGTTATAGGTATGAAACACCTTTGTGGCTACTATGAAGTGCTTATTCTGTATTTCTCTTGTTCTTGCAGCTTTTAACCTAGACTTCTACACAGATGTCCAAGATTTATCATATCTGCAGAATGAGATCAGTCAGGATCCTCGCTCTGCTAAGTATAGGTGCTTCAACCTTCCTTTTAGAACACTGTCAAATGATAGCTGATTTCTCTTCAACTCTTCTCAATTCTTGCTGGCACAATATAACACATTGTTGTTACTTTGTAGTTTCTGACTGTTCTAATCAAACTAGGACAGAAATTTTAGTAAATCTTGTTGCTGGAGTGAGTTTTCCTATATATTCTACAAGCTTGATGAGTAAATAACTTCTGCACTTGATGCTGTACTACTACAATTTTGAGAGCGTTTCATCTTTTTGTAAATGGTGTGTGTCAGTTTATTGTGTTGACCTCTCTACCTTTGGCAGAAATTAAGGGAGGGTAATGGAGGGAGAAGAATAAAAGCAAAACACTGTTTTCTTTCTTGTCTTCTTTATTGTGCGCTGAGTTTTTTGTATCTGCATCACCTTATTTAAGTGTCATTCCCTTCACTATTCTTTTATAATCGGAAGGTGGTCATTGAAGTGCTAGTGTGGAACAATCTACTTTGACTCATTTTTATAGTTTACACTCTTTTGTGTTGCCACTTTTTACTGTCGTATTTATGTTAATGCACTTTCAAATGAACGTAAACAAAGGGTAATTCTGGGCCTTTAATCTCTATAGAGAAGAGAAAAATATATCCTAAATATTTGTAGTTAATCATTTATTTCATTGCTGCAAGTATGTATTGTTGAAAAAAATAAGACATGGATTTGGATATTTATCATAGTGCTTGACATGATGGAAATAACCAGAAAGGATCTTTATATCTAAACTTTGTGTTTTCGGGTTTATACATAGAAAATGCAGAAGCTTGAAACAGATTTTATCTTAACATTGTGTTTTGTTTTGATACTTAAATAATGCAGAAAGCTTACAAAGGAGCTATGTGAGGTGATAGAAGATTATGGACTCGTCAACTTCACACCTTTAGATATCCAGGTAGGATGTGATTGAGAGTGTCAACTTCACGGCTTTGAGATATATCCTCTGTACTCTTTGTTAGCATAGTGTTTAACTTTTTGAGCTTATTTACCATTTCAGGATAAAGAGAGTGTTGGCAATCTAGTTAAGCTAATTGACAAAAGCAATGGATACATATTTGCTGGCATAGATGCAAGTGCTGTTGAATTCAGCAAAATTGCAGTTGGTCCTGTGGATTGGGACTACTACCGATATCCTTTTTTACGTCGTTTAACATATAAATGGATACCAAACTCACAAATTCCCTCTACTTGTTGATTTTATGAGTAGTAAAGATCATTCATTTGATCCCAACAAGGAAGTAGAGATTTTATTCATTTCTTCATGATTCTACACTTAACAAAAGCAATTTCTTTTTGTTGGATTGTCCAGAACCAAATGTTAACGTTCAGGATCAGTTTCGTGCTTATACTTTCCTATCTTGGCCTGTCAGTTGTTAGCTCTATTTGTGCGGGTCCTTATAAATGAAAAGAGATTCTTAGGGAGATATAAATTGTGGAATATATTTGATTTGATTTTCTGCTGATTGGTTCACATGGTTGGCCTTGACATTCCAATTTTACAGTTGCAGCTGTGCAGGAGAAATACATAAAGGATGATGAAGACTTTGATATGACAAAGGACAGTGAGTCAAAATAGTATGTTATGGGCTTTAAGATAAGATCTCTAAATACTGCATCTTACAGAAACTAATTATCCTATGTATGGTAGGATGTAACGATCATTTTTGTTCGTTCGAGTGCCTGTATTTACTCATTACTGAACTCTTTTTTTGTAGCAAAAGATGTAACGATCATATTTGTTCGTTCGAATGCTACTCTTTTTTATGAAACCTTTAACTGTACATCAAAAGAGATAGAGAGGCTCCTTTGCAATCTTCTGAAACAATGTGCATTTTCTATGATACAATTTACTCTTCCCTTATGTTGTTATATGGCTTGGCATTGGCATAGATGGTTGATCATAATCTTTAATTTGATGGTCCTTTGGACAATTTAAATTACATTGCTCAATCTTTTAGCTAGGTTCAAATCAAAATAAAACAAAAAATGAGAAGAAAAGAAAAGACCACCAGTATATTAATTAGGATGATTTGCTTTGAGGGTGTTCTTGTTAGAACAAAATGGATACAGAAAACTCATAGTCAAAATAAGTATTGTTCTTTTGAAATTCCAAAACTAAAGAGATCTGTTTTCGTGAGATAGAAACAGAGTTTGAAAAAGTCAAATCTTTAACGATTTCATCATTTATAATTGATTAGTGAATTGAATAACATTCATTTCTTCGTTCTCTCTCTTTAATTTCTGTTTGTTATTATATGACAATAATTTAATAGAAATCTTATTCTCTTCCAAAAGGCAGAAGCCCAGATTTATTTTTATACTATATAGTTTGAAAAAAATGATTAGCGGTGATTTAATGTCATCATTGATGACATCTACGTCATCATCATGAGGAATAAGTAAAGAAAAATAAATAATAAAACATGAAACAAAGAAACTTTAGCAATTTATGTGTACACTTGAGGTGTTCTTTAGGAGTGTGCTAAGCATAAAGTCTCAAATTAATTTGGACTAAAAAGATAGAAATTCCATATTTTTCTAGAAGGCTACTAACTCTTTAGTTGTTAGTATATATCCAGCACCAGATAAGGGGAGTAGACCAATAATATAGTACATTCTTTTTTGTATTGTAATAGATAGAATTTATATCATACTCATCCGTTCAAATCTCCGATGAACATTATTAAAGGATGTGGTGCAATAAATATAATTATTTCCTTTTTTAATCAAAATATTAGATTTTAAGCCTTATGTATGCAAAATCTTGGACAGAAAGCACTTTTCCGAGAAAATCTATGCTAAGTTAATACATCAAATATTAAATACCAGATCGAATAGAAAAACAACAAAAATAATAAGTCGTACATTGAATTAAATTTTAATAATAAGTAACTTTTTTAATGTTTGATGTCTACAAATTTAGTAGTTTTCCATAATTTGAAATGTATTGTACAAAGTTATTTTGTCAATATTATTGTAACCCTGGACTCTTATCTCATCTTTGATGACAATCAAATTTATCCTTTAAGCCTGAAGTCTCTCTAATTGGATTGCTTTACAATGGATTTTTTTGCCACTTTTAGTACATATATTTTTCATGAATTATTGTTTTATTCGGTGCATTATCATATTTAACTTTCAATTATTTCTCCGCTCTTATCTAACTAAAAGTTTGATTCTAATAAATTTTGAGACAAATATATTTTATATTTCTGTTAATTAAGTAACGAGGACAAGTTTTGACAAATCAATTTTACATGCGAAATAACATTAGATATGTTATTATTGTTTTCTGATTAAAAAAACATTAACTTTATTTGTTTTAACAAATTTCCAAGGCTATCTAGTCTATGATAAATACGATTTATCCATTCTTAATAAGAGATTATCAAGTTGAGCCCTCTAGGTATATAAGAAAGAAAATCATGATAAAAAACCTTTTCTTTCCTACATATATATTATGTTATGTAAATTTAAATTAATTGAAATTTTGATATTGATGTTATAATATTGTATTTGAAATGTAAAGTAAAAAGAGTAGGAAAAATCTTCGAGATGATTTGAGAATCGTGCACTTTTAAGTGGTACATACAAGATCAAATTATAACCACAAAATGTTCTAATTACCATTAATTTAGTGTTGACAATAATTATATTAGAGTTCTTAAGTTTAATCAACATTTTAAAAACAGATCATTAATTGTTATATACAATCCTTCAAGTATTACTTTTTGAACTAACTAGAAATTAGAGACGTCTCGAGAATATGAAATGTGAGATATCGAATGAATTGTACTATATAAAAAGTATGTTCTACTAATTATAAGGTGCATATATTTTCCAAAAAAATAAGTGGCTTCTATTTATTTTGTGTTTCAGTATGTAGTGCTAATTAAATGACTTTTAATTTTATATTCGATACATAAATACAAATATTATTCTAAAATTATATATTTATGATCTAGATAAAAATATCAGGAGATGGAGATGAGGGTACATGTATAAACCAAGATAGATCTAGAAGAAGCAGGAGAATGTTCACCTGAATTTTCTCGATAAAACTACAGAATATATACAAGATAATATACATATACAGGGACGAATCTATTAATGCCCGTGGGGGTGCCACACCACCCACGAGCTCCGACAAAAACTTTATACATATAGCTATATATATATATATACAATATACATATATATAAACCATTTGCCACCCAGTGAACAAAATCACTTTGTCTTTGTGGTGCCAGTGGTAGAAGGTCACCACTTCTTTGTGTAGGTCACGTGATCAAATCCTACTGAATGAATGGATTTTTTAAAAATAAAAAATAAAATTGCACAACACAATAGTCAGCACTAACAAATCTTTTGTTTTTTTTCCTTCTAATTTTTATTGATTTATTATTGAGTTTTAATAAATAATTATTTTTTACTAATTTAATTTAATAATCTATGACATTTCTTTTCTTTTTTATTAGTTAATATTTATTTAAAAATATAAAAAGTTAAAAAGAAAAGTTGTGTGTTTTCTCTTTACATTGAAAATCATGTCCGTCTTCTTCTCCAAATATCAACCTCCCTCACCCAATCGCTCTGATTTAAAAAGAAAAGTTGTGTGTTTTCTCATTAAATTAAAAATCATGTCCGTCTTCTTCTCCAAATATCAATCTCCCTCACCCAATCGCTCTGATTCAACTATTTTCTTCGTCTATATTTAAGTTATCAACTTGATACTTTCATAATTCGTTGAAAATTTTAACTTTGTTCACTTCATGCTCTCAGTCGAATGTGGGGAGCGAATTTGTAGTATATATGTATAATACATAAGTGTCATCTTATTATTGAGTCCGAAGCCTAAAGGGTATAAAATGTTAACAAAAATTTTAAAACGGTATATGAATTTTTATTTTAACCAAAAGGGAAAAATCGCTCACGTAGTAGCGATTTCTTCCGCCGGAAAAAACAAAATAGCAGCGATTTGCGAAATTTTATTTTTTTTAAAAATAAAAATAAAATTCAAAGTGATCGTTGCCAAATCAGCGATTTCCAAATTAACTTTTTTTTTATTGTTGTTTTAATAAATTGCTGCTTAGGCAGCAATTTAACTTTGAATATTTTTTTTATTATTTATTTTTCATATAAAAAAAAAATTAAATCGCTGCAAGTGCAGCGATTTTTGTTTCAATTTTTTTAAAAAAAATTAAATCGCTGCCAAGGCAGCGATTTTAAATCAATTTTTTAAAAATCAATTTTTTAATAAATAGCTGCAGTGACAACGATTTTATAACTTCTCCAATTTTTTTAGTCTACTTTAATTTTTTTAATTTTTTTTTAAAAATAGGCAGGATTTACTACCATAAAAAAAATTAAAGTAGACTAAAAAATTGAAGAAAAAAAAAATTAAACAAATTTTACTACACAAAAATACGGAGGATTATTTTTTTGAGCGATTTTAAAAAAAAGAAAGTAAATTGCTTACTTAAAATTATTATTTTTAAAATATATCGCTGCCATTTGAGCGATTTAACTAAATTAAAAAAAAAAAGTTATAAAATCGTTGCATTATTAAAAAATTTAAAAAAAATCGATTTAAAATTGCTGCCTTGGCAGCGATTTATTTATTCTTTTAAAAAAATTGAAACAAAATCGCTGCACTTGCAGCGATTTGATTTTTATTTTTATTTTTAAAAAAATGACAAAAAAAAAAAAAATCAAAGTTAAATCGCTGCCTAGGCAGCGATTTTATTAAGACAACAATAAAAAAAAAGTTAATTTGGAAATCGCTGCTTTGGCAGCGATTTCTTTGATTATTTTTTTAAAAAAAAATAAAATTTCGCAAATCGCTGCTATAACATCGATTTTGTTTTTTTCGGCGGAAAAATCACTACTACGTGAGCGATTTTGCCGTTTTGGTTAAATAAAAAATTTATATATCATTTTTAAATTTTTGTTAACATTTTATACCCTTTAAGCTCCGGACTCTCTTATTATTGTTCATATTTTGTTGTTTAATTTGTCATATACACCGATAAAAGTTTAAAATTCACCTTAAATCAAATATCAAATAACTTTTATTTTTCGAATCCTCTCGATAAAAATCGGATGAGATGAGAATGAAGATAAAGTATGAAGTGTGCGGACACAATCAAATTCAAACTTGTAAGTTTTGTTTTTCCTATTTCATTAAAACGTATTTTTAATTTTTCTTTTTACCAATTATATGTTAAAAAAATAATAATTAAAAAACACCCCACTCCTATCAAACTCACCCTAAAATTCAATATGGTTGACCTTGACGTGCAGGAGAAAAATATATGCGTGAAGGTTGACGAAGACTTAACAAAAGCAATAGATAAATACTCCCTCCGTCTATTCAAATTTAGAGAGTCTAATAATTTTTTTAAAAATATTTAAACTATTAATTATTATATATTTCTATGTATTTTATTTTTGAATTTGTAAAAATAAATATATTAATATTTACAAAATTTACAAAACTTAACCCTTAAAATTTGAATTATAAAAATTAAATTGATATATAGCGGTTATTAATTAATAGGATATATAGTGGTACTCGATCATCATTGATTTGCAATATGATAAATATCTTGATCGATCTTGTGTATGTGATCAGCAAGATTTCATCAATCCTCTAATTAGTTAGTACAACATTTTAAAGGTAAAAATTATTCACACTTAATATTTACATCAAATTAAAGTCGATAGATACATGCATGATACGTCTTAATATTATGTATAAATATAGATTGTATCCTCACTTCATCAAATTCGTTTAAAATGTCACAATCAGTAGAAGATTTGTGATTAGAGTGGGATGCATGAGCTAGCTGTGACGCAAAGGATGAACTAATTTTAATTATTTAATTAGAAGAATTTTAAAACATAAATGCTAATTAAACTTTAGGTTATAAAAAAGTGTTAAATAAGGAATATTTAGAGGGTGTGCTCGATGGGAATACATGTAGAAAAGGATCAAATGTGCCTTTAATAAATAAAAAACTAGTAAATGGAAGTCAATAGATCAACCTTTTTGTCCATCATTTCTACAAATCTTGAAAAATTGTAAGTTTTTATTATATCATTTGAATAGTATTATATATCATGTCGTTTTATATATATATATAAAATAAAATTAATAAAAAAAGCTAAATATAACTAACTTTTATTTGTTACGACATTAATAATCTAGAAGAAGTTAGTTTAATTGTAAATTCTTCTCATATGATTTATATAGATTATAAATTTGAGTCATAAAAATATCTATCAATATTCACACGGAATAAATTATTTACATTACAATACTCCATGAATTCTACGCCAGAATACTCAAACACATAACCTTTATACAACAATCCATTAATCATACATATTATAAAAGTATAATATAATTTCCATATATTGTTGCTTAATTATTTCCACTAAATCCCAAGGAAAATTTTTTGTCCAAATTATCATCACTTGACTTTACTCTCAACTCTTGACTTACACAATTCCACTGTCCCTTCAATTATTCACTCATCTACATATTATATCAAAGAGTGTGCAAAATAATAAAGTAGCACATGTTCCTTCAACTTAACAACACTTCTAGAATATAGATATACACCTCCGTCCACAACTAATTGTCATGGTTTCCTATTTAGAGCTGAATTATAAGAAGTTTAATCAATATTTTACAATGTATATTTTTGTTATGTTGTATGCAAAATATTGCAATATATAGTATTTTTTTTTATATTTTTTGAATATCTATTTTTGTAGAAAAAAATATCAAATTAACACAATCTTATTTAATTTTAAAAATTAATTAAATTAAATTTTAAAAAACGCAACAGAACAAATAAAAGTGGACTGAATGATTATATAAATAGGAGAGTTAAATAAATTAAAATCTTGTCTTCTAGAAAATGTATCACATCTCCATTAATTAGATGCTCTTCAGTAGTTTCATTCACATGCACTATACATGACTAGAGTTTCTAGATATAACTTGGTGGTCAATGATATAGATCGAGCTAAAAAAATTATAAAGAAATTTTATAATATGATTGGAATACATAAGATATGAAAAATAAATAAAAAATATCTACTTTATATATAAATATAATAATTTTATACTTATATAATGTAATTTTCTATCGAAAGATTATCTACCTTTTGTCAGAGGCATATCTATAGGAGGTGTCGTGGGTTCACGTTAATCCATGCTTTCCTTTCTAAATCATATATAACAGTGTTATATTTTTTCAAAAAAAATATTAAAATATAGATGTGTGAACTTGTGTTTAAAGTATCAGATAATAATACAATAATGATCGGATGTACTTGTCTTTTCGAGTAACACCTCTCCTACATTTTTGACGTTTCAACTAATTTTCCTTTTTTTCCTTTTAATCTTTCAAAATTTTCAAGTGTACTATATCAAAAATTCTTTAAAAAAAATTAGCACTATAACTTTTTTATATAATTAAATCAATGCATATATTAAATTTTAAAATTAATAGTACTATATATTTTGGACCAAAAATTTCTAAAATTTTGTGATTTATATTAAGAACCTAAAAGTCAAATCGATCAAATTAAATTTTAAAAATATTTTTTGTAATTATACATCTATCTAGCCGAAATCGTGGATACATCTATGCCTTTTGCCTTCACATGGTCTAGGGGCTACGACCATTATCAATTCACATGACTGTTCTTTACTACTTATCTTGTTTTTCCTTATAATGTGCTGCTGATGTTGGTCAAAAGGAACAGGTAAAATTAAAGCAAGAAGAAAATCCTATAAATATATTACCGACATCATCTATTTTAATTTATGTGTTTCTTTTTTTAAAAAAATTGTTTAACAAGAATTTTTTGCTTCCTTTGTGTAATTTTTAAATTTCAATTTTCTATATCTGCGTGTTTAAGATTATAAAATTTAAATAATATTTTAATATATTATATATATTTTTAATTCATAATTATAAAATCCATTTTAAAACTTCGTATTCAATCATTTTCTCAGTAAAACTTCTCTAGAGAAAATGCTAAGTAAGATTATAGTGATATACATAAGGGTTCAAATCAAAGAGAAAAAATCAAAGTTAGAATCCCGTGTTATACTAATAATTTTGACATATTTACAAATTTTATATTTCAAATGTCAATTTTTAGTTTGTATTTTCAAAACCACGTTTTCCCCCTATTGATGAATTTTCTTTATTATGTTCTTTATTAATTTTATTAAAACCTATAGTGCCGTTTGGTTGAAGTCAAAATAAATTCAAGGATAAAATAGACAAGTCATTTTTTTTTTTATAAAAATCTTTCTGGATAATGTTTGAATAAGAAGAACCATTATATTATATTTCCTAAAAATGAGTAAATATTGTAAATACTAGTCAATTAACTATCCAATACGGCAAATAACAACCAACGTGTAAAACATAGACTATATTTAGTTTTTGTTTTTAAAAAAAGTCACTATTAGAAACAAATAGTTTTCTCGTTTCGAATCGATGAGAAATTTATGTTATAAAATAATATTTTTTGATATTTTTTCACTTTATCGCCTCTCTAGATAATTATACTGAGGAAAATAATTTTTTGTTTAGTAAAATAATGGAAACTTCCTGATTTTACTCTACAAAAACATTTTTTTTCTATAAATTTAATTAAAAGAAAAATGCATACGGAATCATTAAAGTATTCCACATGATTAATGCAAGTAAGAACATTTTTTACTATAATTTTATAGCAGTTGAAAAAAAATTAGCACGTTTTTAGGCATTTAAATCCACTTTAAGATTAGTTCAAGCTTGTTTTGATTAATAATTTTATTACCAATTACATATTTTTTTATTATCTTAAGTTGGAATGAGATGTCTTGAATATTTAATTGGTGGTGCGGCACATCAGGAAAGACGATAGCATTATTTATTTATTTATTTAGTTGAATCACGAATAGTTTAAATTTAATATAAAATTGAAGTGCAAATAATTAACGTATCATAAATGTGTGTGTAAATGAGTATATTGTTAAAATTAGAACTTAATGTCAACGTTAAGATTATGGTGAGTATCAATTATTTTATTGTATACTAACTTGAGATGTATTGTTGTAGTAAATATAAATAATTTTAATTAAAAATATAAAAAGTAACAAGAATAGATCTAAGTCGACTTTGAAAATATTTTAATCTTCAAATTATAATTTTTTGGAGCGAATATAAATTAAATTAATTGAGTTTTAAAATAGATATCAAACATAGGTTGAGAATCAAATATTTTTTCGTTCTTATTTATACGTCATCATTTCAGATTTTGCGTTCCTTAAGGAATTATGAAACTTTACATCATATCCTTATTTATTGTCTTAAATCAAATTTCAATAAGTGAACATAAATTAATTTATTTTGATTAATTAAATTAATCAATGAACATGGATTAATAATTACTCCATTGATACATGATTTTGTCAAATAGAAAAAAACTTTTTTTATGTTGGTCAAATAGGAAAAATACTGTCATTTATACATCGATTTTGTTAAATAATATATATATTATTAAAGATTATTTATTTTAAGGGAAAAACTCAAATATGTCATTAAACTTTCAGAAAAGACTCATTTATATCATCAATTAAAATTTGGCTCATTTATGTCATTATTATTCAAGAATAGACTTATTCATGCCATTATTTTTTAACACGAGTTTTGCAAAAATACTTTGACAAGTCACCAATTATAATTCGGCCACGTCATCAAATTTTTTAATTAAAAAAATAAAAGAATAATTCAAATTTTTTTATTTAAAAAATTGATGGTGTGGTCAATTATAATTCAGTCACTTCATCAATTTTTTTAATAAAAAAATAAAAAATAATTTTTGCTCAGAATTATGATTTTTTTAATTTAAAAAATTGATGACGTGAGCCTTTTCTTTAACGGTAATGGCATAAATGAACCAAACTTTTAACGAATGACATAAATAAACATTTTCTGAATATATAAATAAAAAATAGAGGAATAATATTTTTTAACAACCTAATTTCATTAATTATTTCCATTTAGGCTGCCCAACATATATATGGCTGTACTACTTTGGATAAGTTATTATAAGAACTATCTAGAAGCAACATTAAATTCCTTACCAGAATTATTAATTTCATCACTGTTAAAATTTATTACTTGAACCAAAATAAAGTTCTTTGAATTTAAGAGTTACAAAATGAGCACAAAATCTATTTGATAGCTTGAATGGAGATAAAGAGTATAACTAACCAATTCAATAGAATTCAGAAATTTCTGAATATTATAAATTGTTATTTTTTCATCATAATTTATAGGGAAACTTTCATATATAGCCACTTAAAAATAATTAATTACTCTCCATAGCTATAGTTTGATAATTACAATTTGTAGCTACATGTTATATAGAGGAGAGCGAGACTGGGAGAGAGAGAGGAGAGAGGCAAGAGAGGGGGAAAAGAGTGGGAGAAAGGTGAATTGTATATGTATATTGATTAGATAATTGTATATTATACATATATGTATGTATATATGACAAGAGAGATTGGGAGAGGGAGGAGAGAGGCGAGCGAGACTGGGAGAGAGAGGAGAGAGGCGAGCGAGATCGAGAGAGGGAGGAGAGAGGCGAGCGAGAGAGGGCAGAGGGTGGGAGAGAGGTGAATTGTATATGTATATAATTGTATATAACTGTATATTATACATATATATTTTGTATAAATGGCAGCGAGATTGGGAGAGGGAGGAGAGAGGCGAGCGATATTGAGAGAGGGAGGAGAGAGGCGAGAGAGAGAGAGAGCAGAGAGTGGGAGAGAGGTGAATTGTATATGTATATAGGCTAAAAAATTATATATTATACATATTTATTTGTATATCTTGGCGAATTATACATATACAAACATGACTAATTATACAAACTCGAAGTTAGCTCATGTAATTAATGTATAATGTTAGTCGTGAGTGGTAATTATAGCAAATTATAGCTATGATGAATAATTAAATAGTATAAGTTTGTTTATCCGCGTAATTTTCCCTAATTTATATAACATTTTTTCGCTTCTCAAAACTTCAAATAATTTAGAACCAATAATTTAAAATAACTAAATTCTCAAACTTCATAAATTTTTAAAATTTGGCTCCGTCCCAACTTAATTAAGAGCAAATACTTTATTTATTTAATTTGTTTGTCTTTAAAGAAAAAATCTCTACTTTTATTTAACAATTCTTTAATTTAAATTTTACATATGACGTTTTTAAGATTACAAGATAAATTGCATATTGATATGTTCTACGTCTCTTCAATTTTAGATGATATGATTCAAAGCTTTTTTCAATTTTCTTAAATTCGTACCAAAATAAATCAAACAAATAAATTGAAACAAAATAAATACATAACACATTTACGTTACACTTTTTTTAAGTCGGTCCAAAAAAAAGTAATACATTTCAATATATATTATAACAAAAACAGTTTTAACAGTAATAAATAAACACATTAACAAAGAATACTAAAACCTTTACTGATATTAATTAATTAATTGTCATTAGATCCAATATCGATGTAGGCTTTAAGGACATGTACAAAGAGTGCTCATTGCAATTAAAAATTATTTTTAATGTCATAATTTAATAAAATATTATTATCATTCTTAATGAGATAACTTATAGTCACACAAAAATTTATGACTTATTTTAAACAATAAGTTTCAATCGTATTTTTTTTAATATTAAATTAAACGTCATATAAACTATTACACATATTAAAAAATTTATCAATATGACAGATCTGGACCAAATCAAATACATAGTATAATTTCCTTGCATATGTATTATTACTTTGCCTCTTTCACAAGAATTATGAAAGTCAAAACATCATCCATGTCCTCAAAAGAAGCTTCTATATAGACTTAACAATTTTTTTAAAATAAAAATTTATTCCAAAGTCCCCTATTTTTTATTTGACTATTTCCTAATTCCCACTTATAATAAGCTCATTTCATCTCATTTTTGTTTGGTTCCTTTGAAATACAATTCTACACAAACACAAATATTCTCCATTACCAAAACCAAGCAAAAAAAATCCAATTTTTTGTATTATTATTACTAATCAATATGGTTAATCCATTTATTTGTGGATCTTTTCATCATCAAGATGATGATGATATGGAAATTTTTAGCCCATGTTCAACTCCAAAAAGATCAAAAAAAAGTTTATTTAGGTCTAGTAACAAAAATAATCCATATTCAAATAGAGGACTTGATAAATTCTCTGCCCTTTTAGCTGATCTTGAAGACAAGAAACAAAGGATTTATTCCGAAATTGCCCCTGATGATATCTCTTTCGTACGATTTGTTTTTTCGAATTCCAATGATGCTAAGCCTATTATTGTCAAATTGAAGGACAAGAAATCGTCAAAGAGTTATCAAGAGGAGAAAATAGAGTCTACGAACAAGCAAATGACTCGTAAAGTATACGAAGATTGTGAAGAAAGGAAAGTTGAGTCCGCGGAAAAGAGGGTAATAAATAAGAGTGTTTCTAAGTGGAGTTCAATGAAGTTGGAAAATTTGAAGAGGCCTAAGTTTTATTTGCCTTTGACTATAATATTGATATTGGTATTTTTGGCTATTTATGGAAGGTCATTTGCAATAATGTGTACTTCAATTGGATGGTATTTGATTCCTACAATTAGAGGGGGAGATTCAAGATCAAGTATAAGTACAAGAAAACCACAAAGGAAGAAGGATTATATGAGAAGATTTAGTGAAAAAAGTGTTGTTATAGAAGAACCAATTTCACCAACAAGTGTTATGAATGGACCAAGTGGTAAATATGACCATAGGAGAAGTTGGTCATAATGGGGAAAGAAAAAAATTATCTTGATCCTCTATATTCTCTCTCTTTTTCTTTGAGATCGTGGTGTCTGAATCAGTTTTCGTATATCTTGATTAACTCTAGATAGGAAGAATCACCTAGTATGTTTTGTCTTCGCTGAGTTTTGAACCCTTCAGGATTTTCAATCACTTTATTGACTATATGCCACATCCGTGATTGGGTTTTGGATTCTCTTCTTGAAAATTGTGATTTTTTTTTTAAGTTGACTTTATTGCATTGTAAATTGTTTTGCTGATTTTGTATATTGTTGTCATGTTTGAGTTGAACTAGAACTTTAGTCACTCTTTTGACATGTTTTTGTAAATAAGAAGTTTTTGAACTTATGTTTGTTAACAATTAGTTATGCTTCTAGTTCAACAGAATTGTATTGTAGCTTTTTTTTTAGGGTAAAATGAACCGATGTTTGTTTCCCATTAATTTTCGTAATCATTACGTTCGAGTCATTCTACATGCACCTTAATAAATTTATTAAATTTTTTTTTACTAGAATTTGAATCATGATATCTTATAATTTTCGTCATTTTATTAATCATTTTGAATCTGAATTTGAAACTGCAATTCAACATTTCACTTTAATAGTTACTAGCAAGATAACTGATAACAAATTTCAATGAATATTTCATAAATTAACAGAAGATTTACTTTATTAATAGTCAAATTTTTTATTATTTTACAACAATTATATTTTAGGTCAAATGATTGGAACATTTGATTTACACCATTATTTCTCAAATAATAAAGTCCTACGTTGTCATAATTCACAAGCTATGAATGGAAGAGATCAAATACACTAGTTTCATATTTATAGATACGTCATGTTAATTTTCTCTGTATCATTTCAATTACAATAAATGTCCCTAAATTAGGAACTATCAGCGTCTTCTCAAAATACACATATGAATTTAATTACTCAAAAATTATAAAATTCTTTTAAAAAACGTGGTTGGAATTTTAGATCAGAAAATTAACCATGTTTATTTGAATTATTTCAAAGAAGTTATTCCAAATATTGAATCAAAAATAATAATTCTTTGAGTGTTTATTAGAGGGATTATTATAATATATTAAACAATGCAGTTTGACAAAATCATATACTTGCTCTTTTAGTTGTAGTTAATTATAATTAACTTCTAGTGATTAATTAATTTCATTTACTTGCTTCCTTCTTACTTTTTGTTTTTTTAATTCAAAGAATCAAAGATAGTAACCAGATAAAGTCCATATTTTCTCCTTATTGGGTATATAATATTGATTAATATCTAATATATTTATTCACTAATAATAAAGAGCAGTTGGGTCAATACATTTTTCTGTTTCTATCCCTTTCATTGCATAAGCACAATAATCTGTCTTTATCATATATTTGTTTTTTCAAAAAAAATATGAATAGGAGATTACAAGGTAAAAAAAAACAAATTCTTACTAAACATTCAAATATTTAATTAATTGAGCTATTAAAATTCTCCTCCCGTATATGATTTCTTTAGAAGCTTTATACATTTTATTTAGCATATCATACCCAAATCTCACTGGTACAATTAATGTGAATTCATATCGAGTCAACTGAAATTGAAAATATATCTGATAAAAAAAGTTAATTTTTTAAATTTAAATTAGAGATGTCTAATTAAAAATGATGAAAAGTTCAGACTTCATAGAATAATCATATTATTATACCATGTATAGAAAAATTATACTCTAGACTAATTTCACATTCTAGTGAATAGTAATTACCCTAATTAAAAATTAGATTAACACAAAAACCATTGGACAAACGTTAATTGTTTTAATCAAGGTAATGTCAAATCAAAGACCTTTGAGAAGGTAGCGGTGCATAAAATATACATGGAACATTATTTTGAAGTAATATCCTAATTTTTTAACTGGTTGTACATGGATCTGGTTGATTTAAATTTTTAAAAATTATTTATGTCAGATTTTTTAATCTACGAAATAAATCAAACCAATAAAAGTCAAATTTTTAAAGATTTTTCGGGATAAAGTCTTTCACAAAAACATATAATTAACTTGTACTTCAAATATTTATTTAGTTATAACAACATGGGTCTTTAGCCACCAGACTTGATCTTCATTTTCATTAATTAATCATTAATTACTGTTAATACTTGATTATCATTTTTGGTTGTCCTACTTTTGGTACTTAATTGTCGTCCATAATCTTACAATTTCATAAGCGTGGCGGCCTCAACTTCTAATGAAAATGATTATGAAATATACCAAGACTTTTCTTTCTAATCGAAAATATATCACATAAATTGACCTTACTATAACAAATTAAATAGCGTTAACAACGTTTTCTCAACGGACAACTAAACACTCTATAAATTGTTTTTATTGTGTCAGTGAAACACTTCAACTTATAACATGATCATCTAGATACCTCCAAATTTGATGTGTCACATCAACATTAAGTGTCCACGTTGGAACAAATTGAGGTGTCTAAATTAATGTACATAGTATTTAATTATCCGTTGAAACCAAGTTAAATATATTTATTTCTATTATGCCTAAAAATATAATATACAACTGGCTAATCTATGAGCACAATTCTATTAAATGAGCTAGAAATTTTAGATCACAAGAAGTTCGTTATATATGTGTTAGGTTAGGGAGGGCCTAAACTTGAAATTTTGGACACACTAGCAATGCACAAGTATTAATACGTCATTATTAGGGCCAGTTTGGTCATAAATTTCTCAAATAAATTTGAAGAAAATTTAACAAATAATGTTTGTTCAAATAATTTCCATTATTTGGCAAATAACCAAAATTCCGGAATACTAGAAAAAAATAGTATTTTGGATCAAATTTCATTATTTGAAAACTTTTAATAATTTGGATTCTACACCAACCTTTTATCTTTTACAAGAACACCCTCTTCAATATTTGTTTGTGCTGTTTTACGTAATTTTGTATGTGAATATTAAAGTTGTAATGAAATATTTAGTAAATATGAAAGTGATAGATATAATTATTGATGAAAATGATAACAATTGGCTTAGGGTAACAAAGTTATGTGCCATGTAATACAAGTATATGATAAGTTTCGATAGTTGTTAAAACTTATGAGTATAAATTAGTAAAATATAATTATTGTATTTTTTTTGTTAAAATTTAAATCTAAGTATCTCTAACTTTTCTTATAGCATCCAAAAATTACGATATCATCTTCTTGTGATGTATCAGAAAATAGTAAAGAGGTCTAGTGTTTCTTTATGCGTAACTGATTTCAAATATTATATCGTCTTCAACTTCATTGCTAACATTGTTTTGTCCAATGGTATCACTTTTTAGCACTGAATTTCTAAATATGTATCATTTTTCACTCGGATAATCTATCATACTATTGACATCCATTTTATTGCGGAGTACCTGATTATAATCATGATCTCAATGAACCTTTTCACAAGAGAGTTCATTTAAATTCCTTGAGGCTCTATCACTCGAACAATGTAATCAAAATTAACCTTCATTAAATCTCAAAAGCACTCTTCTAAGAGATGCAGAATAAACAAATCTTTCAAAACTATGTTTAGATCACCAATTGTGGAGTGTAGGAAAACTTAAACCACGTCTTCTGGGGGATATCCCGTTGTTTAAATACAGCTTTCGAACCACAAGAACTTGGCAAAATGCAACAAATGAACCTCAACAAGTTGTCATCTAGATCAGTCCCTAAATGACAATTACTTGCTTTCCAATACTATCCTAACATCCAGGTTTAACTCATCAAATTCGGCGAAGCTCAAAAGCAGGTTATAATACAAGCATAAAACATCAGTGTATACATCGATTCCAGGAGGAAAGCTCAGCTAATCAAGTGATGCGAACTGGAGTTTCCCAAACAGAGTGTACAAACAAAAATTATTCGAGTCTTATCTATACGTATAGAGAAGATGTAGGGCCAGTTATACACCTGGGGACTTCTTGTTGAGCAAACAATAAAGAAGTTAGCTGAACCTATCCTCTACTAATGCTGTTCACTAAAGCATAGTTGGACACTGGATTGAAGTGTTGCAATGGAGCACTGAAAAACTTAAAATGCCTCCTATACACATAGATCCAACTAATATGTTACTCTATAAACTTCTATCCAACCTCACTTAGGGCTACTGTCAAATGGAGTTGGGTCTTGAGCCTTCTATAGTTGGTAAAGACTACAGACTCAAAGTTTGGTATTCCTTTCTAGATCTCTGTCAAAGCATGTTACGTCCCCGTCTCTTAGATTGTCATTACGGAGTCGGTCTCTATTATTAAGTGTAGTTTTCTTCACTGGCTTTCTCCTGCTCTTCTTTTTTACTTTTTATGGTGACAGTATAATTGAAGTCTGTAGAATTTTAAGACATTGACTTGTTCATAACAAAGGAACAGTGATGGGTATGTGGTTGATGATTGCTTGAGAGCTTTTCCAAAGATCAAAATTAAGTTGACACATTGTTATAATTCAGAATAAGGTACAGCTTGGACTCTGCAGAAGGAACATATACCTGTTAAAATGGAGCCACATAATAGAATCAGATAATTTATCATGTCTTGACCCGTTAGAAATTACATGTCATCTTCAGGTCTCTGCTTTGATCAGGAATTCTCCGAAGGTGACAAATGTAACGCCCCTATTCCTGCAATTCAGACAAGAGGTTTGATCAATCTAATATCCTACCTGAACTGATGTGCCACTTTAATTACTTTTTGACTTCTGCCTCATTTGGGGAAGAGCAAGAGCAAGAGAAGAAATAAATCACAGTTGTTATAGTCACAATTCAGAAATAAAAATTGAAGGAGAAATATCTAATAGTGTGTCCTTTAGACCTTAAATCTCTTTCGTCCTTCCTCAGAACTAAATTGAGAGACTCGCGAGTGTTGCCTATAACCTTCATCTCTTTCTCCCATTCCTCTTGCTGGCATTCTCTTTCTTTCTTCTATTTGATGTCTAGCATCTAGGAAGAATCCGTCTTTATCCCAGGTCACGTCATAATCAGCTTTGAGTCGTGATCCTTGCTGCACAATTGTCAAACTTACCAAACATCAATAGCATCAAAAGAAAAAGATTTCTTTCAAGAATCAGCATAATGTGTCATTAAATTTGGATTACAGAAAATCTAACTTTTGGCGGTTGAGAAACAAAACCATCAAGGATTGCTGACTATGAATATGAATACACACGCACAAGCAAAATGTACTCCCTCTATCACTCTGTCACATCTTTATGTAAGGGTGTTTGATTAAGCACAGAGTTCAAGAAAGACTCTTCAAACTTGTAATAAAAAACATGCTATAGACATATGGCTATTAAAACATGTCATTAAAGATAAATGGGAAGTTTAAAGTTCGACTATTCCTAAATATAGAAAGGTATCGTTCTTTTTGAGAAAGTTATAAAGTAATGCCGACGAGACCACATTATTCACAAGTATAAAACCTAAGCACCGCCACCATAAGTGGACAAACCAAAGGAAAGTGTGTGACGTAAAATAAGATAGAGGGAGTATGAAGTACCAATCTTTGCAACACTTATTAATTAGGCTTTTTGATGAAAGATCATTAAAGCATTA
>CM040621.1:90080411-90098329 GCA_022817965.1 Solanum lycopersicoides
AAAATTTATTAGAATCAAACTTTTAGTTAGATAAGAGCGGAGAAATAATTGAAAGTTAAATATGATAATGCACCGAATAAAACAATAATTCATGAAAAATATATGTACTAAAAGTGGCAAAAAAATCCATTGTAAAGCAATCCAATTAGAGAGACTTCAGGCTTAAAGGATAAATTTGATTGTCATCAAAGATGAGATAAGAGTCCAGGGTTACAATAATATTGACAAAATAACTTTGTACAATACATTTCAAATTATGGAAAACTACTAAATTTGTAGACATCAAACATTAAAAAAGTTACTTATTATTAAAATTTAATTCAATGTACGACTTATTATTTTTGTTGTTTTTCTATTCGATCTGGTATTTAATATTTGATGTATTAACTTAGCATAGATTTTCTCGGAAAAGTGCTTTCTGTCCAAGATTTTGCATACATAAGGCTTAAAATCTAATATTTTGATTAAAAAAGGAAATAATTATATTTATTGCACCACATCCTTTAATAATGTTCATCGGAGATTTGAACGGATGAGTATGATATAAATTCTATCTATTACAATACAAAAAAGAATGTACTATATTATTGGTCTACTCCCCTTATCTGGTGCTGGATATATACTAACAACTAAAGAGTTAGTAGCCTTCTAGAAAAATATGGAATTTCTATCTTTTTAGTCCAAATTAATTTGAGACTTTATGCTTAGCACACTCCTAAAGAACACCTCAAGTGTACACATAAATTGCTAAAGTTTCTTTGTTTCATGTTTTATTATTTATTTTTCTTTACTTATTCCTCATGATGATGACGTAGATGTCATCAATGATGACATTAAATCACCGCTAATCATTTTTTTCAAACTATATAGTATAAAAATAAATCTGGGCTTCTGCCTTTTGGAAGAGAATAAGATTTCTATTAAATTATTGTCATATAATAACAAACAGAAATTAAAGAGAGAGAACGAAGAAATGAATGTTATTCAATTCACTAATCAATTATAAATGATGAAATCGTTAAAGATTTGACTTTTTCAAACTCTGTTTCTATCTCACGAAAACAGATCTCTTTAGTTTTGGAATTTCAAAAGAACAATACTTATTTTGACTATGAGTTTTCTGTATCCATTTTGTTCTAACAAGAACACCCTCAAAGCAAATCATCCTAATTAATATACTGGTGGTCTTTTCTTTTCTTCTCATTTTTTGTTTTATTTTGATTTGAACCTAGCTAAAAGATTGAGCAATGTAATTTAAATTGTCCAAAGGACCATCAAATTAAAGATTATGATCAACCATCTATGCCAATGCCAAGCCATATAACAACATAAGGGAAGAGTAAATTGTATCATAGAAAATGCACATTGTTTCAGAAGATTGCAAAGGAGCCTCTCTATCTCTTTTGATGTACAGTTAAAGGTTTCATAAAAAAGAGTAGCATTCGAACGAACAAATATGATCGTTACATCTTTTGCTACAAAAAAAGAGTTCAGTAATGAGTAAATACAGGCACTCGAACGAACAAAAATGATCGTTACATCCTACCATACATAGGATAATTAGTTTCTGTAAGATGCAGTATTTAGAGATCTTATCTTAAAGCCCATAACATACTAGTTTGACTCACTGTCCTTTGTCATATCAAAGTCTTCATCATCCTTTATGTATTTCTCCTGCACAGCTGCAACTGTAAAATTGGAATGTCAAGGCCAACCATGTGAACCAATCAGCAGAAAATCAAATCAAATATATTCCACAATTTATATCTCCCTAAGAATCTCTTTTCATTTATAAGGACCCGCACAAATAGAGCTAACAACTGACAGGCCAAGATAGGAAAGTATAAGCACGAAACTGATCCTGAACGTTAACATTTGGTTCTGGACAATCCAACAAAAAGAAATTGCTTTTGTTAAGTGTAGAATCATGAAGAAATGAATAAAATCTCTACTTCCTTGTTGGGATCAAATGAATGATCTTTACTACTCATAAAATCAACAAGTAGAGGGAATTTGTGAGTTTGGTATCCATTTATATGTTAAACGACGTAAAAAAGGATATCGGTAGTAGTCCCAATCCACAGGACCAACTGCAATTTTGCTGAATTCAACAGCACTTGCATCTATGCCAGCAAATATGTATCCATTGCTTTTGTCAATTAGCTTAACTAGATTGCCAACACTCTCTTTATCCTGAAATGGTAAATAAGCTCAAAAAGTTAAACACTATGCTAACAAAGAGTACAGAGGATATATCTCAAAGCCGTGAAGTTGACACTCTCAATCACATCCTACCTGGATATCTAAAGGTGTGAAGTTGACGAGTCCATAATCTTCTATCACCTCACATAGCTCCTTTGTAAGCTTTCTGCATTATTTAAGTATCAAAACAAAACACAATGTTAAGATAAAATCTGTTTCAAGCTTCTGCATTTTCTATGTATAAACCCGAAAACACAAAGTTTAGATATAAAGATCCTTTCTGGTTATTTCCATCATGTCAAGCACTATGATAAATATCCAAATCCATGTCTTATTTTTTTCAACAATCCATACTTGCAGCAATGAAATAAATGATTAACTACAAATATTTAGGATATATTTTTCTCTTCTCTATAGAGATTAAAGGCCCAGAATTACCCTTTGTTTACGTTCATTTGAAAGTGCATTAACATAAAGACGACAGTAAAAAGTGGCAACACAAAAGAGTGTAAACTATAAAAATGAGTCAAAGTAGATTGTTCCACACTAGCACTTCAATGACCACCTTCCGATTATAAAAGAATAGTGAAGGGAATGACACTTAAATAAGGTGATGCAGATACAAAAAACTCAGCGCACAATAAAGAAGACAAGAAAGAAAACAGTGTTTTGCTTTTATTCTTCTCCCTCCATTACCCTCCCTTAATTTCTGCCAAAGGTAGAGAGGTCAACACAATAAACTGACACACACCATTTACAAAAAGATGAAACGCTCTCAAAATTGTAGTAGTACAGCATCAAGTGCAGAAGTTATTTACTCATCAAGCTTGTAGAATATATAGGAAAACTCACTCCAGCAACAAGATTTACTAAAATTTCTGTCCTAGTTTGATTAGAACAGTCAGAAACTACAAAGTAACAACAATGTGTTATATTGTGCCAGCAAGAATTGAGAAGAGTTGAAGAGAAATCAGCTATCATTTGACAGTGTTCTAAAAGGAAGGTTGAAGCACCTATACTTAGCAGAGCGAGGATCCTGACTGATCTCATTCTGCAGATATGATAAATCTTGGACATCTGTGTAGAAGTCTAGGTTAAAAGCTGCAAGAACAAGAGAAATACAGAATAAGCACTTCATAGTAGCCACAAAGGTGTTTCATACCTATAACTCATCTCCAACAGAATATTCCAGATTCCAGAAAGATATTCTCCAAAGAAAATGATGAACTAACCTAGCTTTCCGTAGCTTTCAATTAGATCAATCTTTGACAAAACATTGACATGAGGAAGCTCCAAGTGTAACATGGTGGATAAAGAGAGGAGCAATGCACTCACGTATTTCCCTGGATCACTGCAAAGATGGGCATCAACTAAATGGACTGCAGTCAACTACATCAAACAAACCAAATAGTTAGCAATTTGGCTTTAACGGGAAGCATAATAGTGAAGGATGAAATAGATTAGATAACTCTAATAAAGAGACTAACCCTTAGATCTAACTTCTTTATAAGTTCCATAATCATATTCTTCGCATTGTCATGAAGGAAAAATAGTTCCACCTGACCCGGAAAATCAAAAAGTAAATAGTGCTCTGCAAAAATAAATAGATAAAAGTCAGAACAAGCCGAGGTGATTGCTCAGAATACTGCAGTTTCCACATAAGACGATGGGTATACTGTGATTTCCATGAATGTGCTGAATATCAAGAGCTCAAGGTGCTCAAACAACTTTGCTAAAAATGCCAATACTCGAAATTTTTCTAAGGGTAACTCATCAAAAGAAAGTTAGCAAACTTAAGCATGTAAAATATTGTTGTAAATGAGCATATATTAATAGTGTTTTTAGCCCAAGTGTGTGTTATAGCTCCATTACATTCAACACGTTGACAAGTTTAGATTGACAGAAACCATTACAACTGAATACATAAATTATCAAATCTCTGAAATCCAAGATGTAGATTGTAATGCCAGAATAGGAAGGCAGTTAACACCATCTATGTTTTTCTTATTTACAGTATTTACACTATCTAATTGGTTGTGAATTAAGAAAATTCCTGGAAAATTGGAGGTTAGGTAAAACATGGTAAGAAGTAGGTAAAAAAAGGAGCAGAGAGGAAAGCAGACAGATTAGCTGAGAAATATAGGACCGATGCAAAAAGATTGCTCTTCCCACATGGAACTGAAACTTTGAGACAGTTGTAAACTCCCAGATATACTGACAACATTAAAGTGGTATAAACACCTGAATGATGGAACAAATACCAAGCCGGTTCCAGATAAGTATAAAATGATTAAACATAAATAAATGTTGATCTCAGTCAAAATTAACTAACTTCAGATTGAATTGTAACAACCTTTAAGGAGAGGTTTTAACTTGGACTCCAACCAGTCAATATTCTTCTGGAGATAGTCCATGCAATATACAAGCCCTACAAAAAGAATGATAAAGCTATGAGTTAAAAAAACAAAGTAAGAATAGCATGAACATAATAACAACTCAAAGCATAGAAAACATCATCTACACAAGGAACAATATTTCTGCACCAAAATTAGATAATGGAGGTAGCCAAGAATCTGAAGCAACATATTGTAACGCCACAGGTCTAATGATATGGTAGTAGCATCCACAAGTTTAGCCACTCGGAACTATTTTTTTTTAGCCACTTGGAACTTATTTATTAGATAATTGAAGGATGACTGATCTTAATAGAAGGGGGTAAAGGCAAGCTTACCTCCATTGGGACCAAGAGAATGTTCAATCATTACATCACTCAGCTTAATTAGATCCTCAATATTCACAGCACACTCATATCTTTATTAGATAAGGAAGAAAATAATATATATACTGGTTTCCTATTTAATTATAAATGAACAATCTTCTCGAATTAGACATCAAAATATGTTATCCAGACATTGTCAAAGAAACACAACTTAAGTGGATACGGTAAAGCATCATTAGCGGGATCCAAATTGATAACAGCAACTTTCCTGCAATTTAAACAATCAAAAGAAATAATATCAATGTAAGAGATCATATTACAATTAATTCTAACGTCTGTCGTCGATCTCTGGCGATTACCTACAAATGAATTAGTCAACTACGCCTCCACTCCCAACTACATTAATCCAATAAATCCGTTCCACTCTAGTCCTATCCTTTCTTCCAATATTAAGTAATTATATTTTACTCTTTTCCTTACCGACAAAGAAGTCCCTAACCACACTAAGAAGTTATATAAACAGGAAACAACATGTCCTTTTCGATCATAGAAACATAAATTACTACAGTACAATTAGCACTCAATATCAATAATCTTTCTTGCATTGATATAAGAAATCAGATACTCGTAAAACTGTTCTTTAGAACCAAGACTACAAAAAAAATCCAAGAAACCGTAGAAGATTGTATAAATAAGCAGAAAACAGAAAACCCAAAAGGTTGAAATACGTTACCGTCCAATCAGTTGGAGGAACTGAGACATTCCGTTGCAATAAGTGGTTTTGCCGGAACCAGGCGGGCCAATCACAACTTGACCAAATACCATTCTTCTAAGTTCTAATTCTAACCCTCAAAGCTCCTGCTATCTGAAGAAATATTTACTTTGACAAGTCAGATATAAAGGAGTTATAAAAAAGGTTAGTTTGTCACAGAAAAACACAACTACCAAAGCCCAAAGGTGGGTTTCAAGAAAACCCTCTATAGTTTTTAATGTAAAGAAAAAGAAAAACATACAGGAAATAGACAGGGTATTGAAGTTATTTCGATTCGAACTCAGAACTCTAGTGACTTCTGCCACCAAAGGAGAAGTCTAATCACTCACAAACAAACGCATTTTTCATCTCTCCACACCAGCTTAGTTTGCCAACAGCATTATGCAGCTGCTTTCTCATAATCATCATTGGTACAGTATTCATAATAGAAGCTCCAAACAACCATGTAATATTTTGAACTGGAAGCACAAGATGACTCAAAACTCTGTACACCTTATGCAGGTTTTCAATATTTACAAAATTCACTTCATTCCAAATGCCATTAATGAATCTACTTGAACTTCCATGCAAGTACAACTTAGCTCTACACATTGATAATCATAGTCTTCAATAAGTTCAATTTATTCTCTTTATTAAGCATCTTTTTTTACAACCAACCAGCTTTCATGCACCTTGATTAATTTCACTAGAAATGTACCACCTCCAACAACAGGTATCAGTAACTCTGCTAAAAAGAAATCACCTACTACTTTTGTCTCTAACTTGAGACCTAATGATTCTCAACACACTTCATGGACCCCTACCCCACAAGTGCTCTCTCTTTATTAAGCATCTCCATAGAATATTACGCTTGAACAATATCATCAATGCCTAGTGTAGTTACTAATTAAACTTCAAAAATTAGGTCAAATACCACAAATAAGAAGCAATTTCAAAATTTCGTACTGCCGGAAAATGAATTTCGCTTATTTCAATTTACATTCATTATAGGTTCTCCTTTTCTATCAACAAGCGAGCAAACGATAAAAAAACAACAAAGGGACAGAGAAATCGCACCAGCTTCAAGTTTCGTGGAGTGCAGCCTGAAAGTGGAAGAGCTCCGCCGCTGCCGGCCGCCGGAGAAATCGCACCAGCTTCAAATTGACTTGTAGTGATTTCTCGGACTGCAAATATACCACCTGGTGACTCTCTTTTCATACGCCCTACTTATAATTACATGAGACTAATATAATTTTAATTCAAAACTATATTTAATTTATAACTTAAATATATCGATCCTTGTTCTTCGGGATGACTCAGTTGGTTTGGAGGATGATTATCCACACGGATGATTCGGGATCGATCCCTTCTCAATGTCTTCTGGATCGAGTCTGTCGTATAGGGCTTGCCTAGTGCGGTTTACATTTCTTGTGTGGTTTGCAGGCTATTACACAGTGGAGGTTTACTCCGTACGCACAAAGTGCTCACCCGAAGGGCAGAGGCTGTTTAGCGGCTATGTATTATATTGGAATTCCAAAAAAATATATATATATATATACCGATCCAAAACTATACACTATAATATTTAACTCAAAATTATGATAACTATACCACTCAATTCAAAATGCGGTATTTGAACCAAAATTATATTAACATTTAATTTAGAATTATAATATTCAATTCAAAAGTGTATCATTGTTGATTCACAACTATAGGGTTCGGTGTAGAAATAGGATATCTAATCCAAAAATTTAGTATTCAATTCATAAAAATGCAAATTAAACTCCAAACTATAGTAATTATAATAGTCAATACAAACATGTAATGTTTGATCCAAAATTATAATATTCATTTCAGAAAAGAAACATTTTATCCAAATTTTCAGTATTTTCAATTGTGAAATCCAAACAAATTTGAACTT
The DNA here is from genome assembly GCA_022817965.1 of Solanum lycopersicoides. Taxonomy (NCBI): domain Eukaryota; kingdom Viridiplantae; phylum Streptophyta; class Magnoliopsida; order Solanales; family Solanaceae; genus Solanum; species Solanum lycopersicoides. Next base: position 90,088,005 of record CM040621.1, read on the forward strand.
ATATGATCTTATTATGTAACTACATAGGGTGAATGTTATGTTGAGTGGTCTCCAAAAGTTTCTTCAATTATTAAGATGTCAATACTAATTATACAAGTAATATAAGTATGTTATTACATAGCTCAAGTGGGAGCAATCTGATATCAAATGTATAACATGTAATTTTATTATTAGATATTCATGCTCAATATTTGTCAATATCAAGAGTGGATCTACATTGAGTGAAAAAGGTGTGGCCTTGGGGAAAAAACCACATATAGGCCTAATAATTGGACGGCCCAATACTAGATTGACTTGGGATCCTTGAGTAGAGTTTATATGGTTGTCATATGCGGTTTCGGAGAATTATGTGTATTATGAATTAAATCATATGTTCCTCTCATCTCTTGAATCTCTCATTCCAATTCTTATTTCTATCTCTAGTTATTTGATATTTCGATACTTTTCCTTGTAATTCAAGTATTTTTATTGTAATTTGGCTATCTTATTATATAATGTTTGAATAGTTGTGTTGAGAAATCGGGTTTGTAATTAATTGACTAAAGTTATCTACTGGTGTGTTAGTTTGCTGCATAAGTCACTGATCATATGCACTCACGCCCGATATCAAATGTTATAAACTATCAAAGCACTCAAATAACCAAATTCTACATTGTATTTTGCAAAATATTATTGATTGTTCTAGTCATAAAACCAAAATAAGCAAATTGTACATAGTAATAGTTAACAAAATTTCAGAAATAAACTGTTTTCAGCTTGAAGTCTTTGAAGAACAAATGCATGGTATCTTGAATCCAAAAGATAAAATTTCAACTAAGATTTGATGGGGATTTCCCTAAAAGAGAAAACCCTCCAAAAATTGGCGTATGCCACTTGATGCAACGCTCACACGGTATTCTTTAGTAAAAGGCGAAAGAATAGTTCGCTATGTGATCATTGCGTGGCTGCGTATTTTGTACTTCTGGATGGAGCAAAGTTTAAATTATGGGGCGAAGCTGTTCGCTTTACTGCTTGTGTCCGATATGGGAGAAATTCTGATAACACTCTTGCAAATTTTGTTCTGTTCTAATGTTAGTATCAATTGCACCTTTCATGGAACTATGGCTAATGATCCCTTTTGTATCAATTTATGTGATTTTTTTTTTATGCTATTCAAGTAAACGAGTGACACACTAATCATTTGAAAATAACTTTGCTAATTTCCTTTGTGCTATTTCAATTTTACCCGTAATGAAAATTTGTATACAATTATCGAAATATCATTGTCACGTAATTCTTTTGTTTGCTTCTACGTAGTGGCCAACATGCAATATTCCATATTCATGCACGATTAAATTTTAAGTTCTGCATTGAGGTAAAACTCATTCTCATAGTCATAAATCAAGCCCAAAATTTGGATAAAAAACAAAAAAGCTTCAACACTCCATTAAATAAAACATAGATGGTTTACACAATCTATCACTTATATCAAATGAGTCTTTTTGCAGTTACTAGAAGTCTAGAAGTATTATTGCTTATTCACCCTGTTTTACATTTATTAACATGTCAAATTGTCATATCTATCATTAAAATGAATCCTCTTTTACCAAACTTTAGGTTCTAAGGAACAATGATTTACTAAATAATTGTATTTCTAAGGGACTTCGACTTCTCAACGTATTTAGATTTATATATGGGGATTAGACTAATAAAATTTCAGAAAAATATATTTAAACTGTTCAAAATTGACATTTATGAATAACACATTTACAGCTATTACTTATTTTCTACTCTCCTATTGAAAAAAAGAAAAAACAGTACAGTGGGTGGCTTTGACAGATCAATAATATGATTATGCCATGTGATAGATTCCTTATATGTTTTCCCTTTTTTTTGTGTGTAAGTTAACTTCCCCTTGTATAGGAAATTGTATTTGAAAATCATGTCTAGCACAACTCTGGATGGTCCAGTATAACTTTCTTTTAGGTTGTTGATAAGATTATGGTCCACCAAATAATAATATTTTTTGAAAAAAAAAATTTGAACATCTTACAAAGTCTGTTTGAATTGACGTGTTTTAGGTGTTTTTCAATTAAACAAGCTTCTAAGTAATTTTGTAATATTTGAATAGATTAGAAAAATTTATTTTAAGCCAAAAGTCATAACTTGAAAATCCTAACTTGTAACTTTTTAACATAGGTTATAATAAGTGCATCCAAAGTAAGCACTAAAGTGACTTTAACAAGCACAGTTTGGTAACATAATGAACTCTTCTCTTAAATTCGTTAATTTCGTATTTGTTTAAATATTATCATATAAATTGAGACAGGAGAGTTTGTGCATAATTGCTTTGACAGCAAATAGCTAGATATTCTATGAGAGTGATATGATGATGATTCATGTGGTGCTTGCTAATATCAATAGAGCAAAGAAAAGATCTTATTCTACCAAACTGGGCTCCAATAAGCATGTGAAACTTTGATGCCTATGCAAGTAACAATCACTTATTTCATTCCTTTATTTTCACTGTTTTTTCATCCTTCACTAATTATACTAAGGTTTTCACCAAGCAAAATTTGATAATTTTTGATATTTTAATAGGCAAGCAAAGAAAATTGTCTCCATAAAATTTATATACTCCACAACTTAGGCAAACACCTATAAGTTGCGGAGAAAAGGAGAAAACAATCAACACAACACAGAATGTCACTTATTGAACTTGTTAACTACTCAACAAGAAAAGTCACTTTCTTGATTTATAAGCAACTTATTTTCACACTATATTTTACCAACACCATATATCTTAGTCATATACTGCAAATCAAATTTTTTTAACCTCAACTTTCTGTAGTTCTAAGAAAAAAAGTTAGGGGTATATATATATATATATTTACAGATAAGAATCTTTAAAAAATGATAAAAATATTGGGAAAAAAAAGAAAAAGAAAAAAAGATCTGCATAGTTGTTAGGTGATGTATACTGGGGACAAGATGATAAAATGTCTATTTCTCTAATTACTTAAATTGCTGTTCTCAACATCATCATCATCATACTTTCTCATCCTTATCTTCCATCCATTTCCTCTCTATTTTTGCTTCAAAACTCCAAACAGCAAGTGCTTTTTTGCTGAAGAAAAATCAAGAAAAGAAGTTGATTATAGCCATGGCATTTGCAGGAACAACACAAAAGTGCATGGCTTGTGAGAAGACTGTCTATCTTGTTGACAAATTAACTGCAGATAACAGAATCTATCACAAAGCTTGTTTTAGATGTCATCACTGCAAGGGCACCCTCAAGGTTTCTTCTTATGAATCTTTTTTTTTTTTTTGTTGATAATTGTAGTGTTCGGATGAGCTTTAGCACAACTCGACTAATTTCACAGATAAGAAGAAATCTAGCAAAAAGACTATAGCTTTTTCATGTACTTCTTACTTTTAGCTTCTATTTTGTCTTTCATAGAAATCCCATTAGAGATAATCTGTCTGACATTAGAATTTCTTGTTCAGCTTCAAGTACTTTTCTTCTTTTCCTCCCTATTCCATACACAGGTTTTGGATCAAACAACAACAAATTCAGTGTAATGCCATAAGTGGGGTGTAGGGAGGGTGGTGTCTACACAGCCTAAATCCTACTTTGTGAAGGTAGAGAGGTTGTTTTCGATAGACTCTCGGCTCAAGTAAAGCATATCAAACAATATGTAAAGTAAGAACAATGAAGAAGAGAATAATAGCAACAACAAATAGTACAGTTACTGAAGCAATCATAAGGATCATTTTATGCAAATATTAATACAACACTCTGTAGAATGGTCTCTGTATAGGTCTATATGACTTGTTCAGAGTCAAAAGAAGTAGATTTGAGTTTTCTATTCAATATTACTAGCTTTATATGTCATATCCATTCTGGAGATGCTACAAGTTTTATCAGTTTCTGTTAGACTTTTTAATATTCAAGGCATTGGAGCTTAACTTTTACTGTTCTTTAACTGTATCTAATTGGCAGCTTGGCAACTACAATTCCTTTGAAGGAGTTCTGTACTGTAGACCACACTTTGATCAGCTCTTCAAACAAACTGGCAGTTTGGATAAAAGCTTTGAAGGTAGAGGTTAACACGGATTATAATTCCAAATAACTTTTGTAAACAGAAAACTTATTGACAATTCAAAATGTTACAGGGACACCAAAAATTGTGAAGCCACAGAAGCTCATTGACAGTGAGGTAATTGACATTTGACAATGAATGATCAAGCTTTACTGACATAGAACATCTATGTTGCTCGGACTCTTCAAAAATATCGAGTGTGTGTGTATTATCCAAAACTTGTGGATTTTAGGAGGATCTGACACGGGCAGCAGCAATTTTTGAGAGTCCGAGCAACGTAGAGAGTATTACCTTCACTTACTAAATGCAAGTTGTATCTTTGAAACAGAAACCACAGGTAGCTAAAGTGACAAGCATGTTTGGTGGAACAAGGGAGAAATGTTTTGGCTGCAAGAACACGGTCTATCCAACAGAGAAGGTAACACCAACAATAGGCAATAAGTAATCTTTTGTGTAAAATTTGTTATATATTCCAAAAGCTCACAGCTTGTATAGTTAACACTATTTCATGCTAATGCTGTGCAATACATGTTATATTAAATCTCAATTGTGTGTTTATAGGTATCAGTTAATGGTACACCATACCACAAGAACTGCTTCAAATGTAGCCATGGAGGGTGTGTAATTAGTCCTTCCAACTATATCGCACATGAAGGACGCCTCTACTGTAAGCATCACCATATTCAACTTATCAAGGAGAAAGGCAACTTAAGCAAGCTTGAGGGTGACCATGAGACTATCCCTGCAATAACAACTGAAGTTACTGCAGAATCATAAACAACTGAAACAGTTGATCATTCCTTAGCTTTCCGCTATCATGTCTACCTGTCTCCTGTGTTCAAGAATCTGTATGTGCTAGCGCTGAGGTCTTCAGCAATGTCCATTAATGTGCTTCCGTTCTACAGCCTATGTTTTCTCTCATCTTCCATTAATTTGATGCTAAACTATAATCTACTTCTGTGTGAAGATTTTTGACCTTTGTTTCTTGTGCTTCACTTGTATCGTGTGGATGTTAAATGAGATTGAATCTAACACGGTTTTGTTGTCCAGTGCCATGAAATCTTTGCAACATACTCTTTCCTCCTGAACTAGTATGGAATTCTTGAATCACACATGATCCAGATGATGGAAGGCAATTCTTTTCCAATTTGATGCACGTACAGATCCTTTTGAGGAATCTAGGAAGTAAGTTTCTCATTTTAAGGCAAGAAAAGATACCTCAACAGCACAGACCTAACAATTAACCCCTAGAAGAAACTTTTACTACCATTTCTCCATTGCCATTTTTTCAAGGCTAGAGTGGTATAGCTGCTAGTAAAATAGAAAATCTAGTTGGTAACTAAGAAAAAATGAAAATTTAAAAAAAAATTGACAAGCTTACCAGGAAACAGCTTCTCTACCTCAACGAAGTAGGAGTAAGGTCTGTGTATACTCTACCCTTCAGATTCCACCTGTGGGATTAAACTGGTCACTGGGTATATTGTTGTTGTTGTTATGACGTTGCATTTTGCACCCTGCTTGAAACCACTTTTCAGCCTCTTGCATCCTCTCTCCCACTTGATAATGTCATGGATAGCAATTCATTAAGCTATTAGCACTCTGAAAACTTGACAAGGGAGAAAGACAAAATTTTGTAAAAAGAAAAGGCAAAATTTGGCACAAGAGAGTACAACTCTTGGATATCCTTTCCACGTAAGGCAAAAGATTTTGAAACAAACATACAAGTACCTGTGAAGAATCAAAAACTTCTCAGTATACAATAAAAAAAAAAGTGAAAGCAACAATAAGAGATCTATCATGATTCATGAGACAGAAGCTCCCAGTAGCTAACCAAAAGCAACAATAACACATACATTCTAATCCCACAAGTAGGGTCTGTACACAAACCTTACTGGGCCTTTGTGGGATAGAGAGACTGTTTTCAATATACCCTTGGCTCAAAAGGAATTTTTTTGAAGCAGGATTGCAAAGAAAAATATGACAACAAAATAGCAAGATACAAAGCAACTGAAGCAACTGATATAATACACACTGCCAATAGCTAACCTCAAAGTACAATCAACATTGTGGGAGAGGGAACAAAGATATAAAATGCTGCATGCACAATGAAAACTTTAAATGCTGATTAATGACTATATCAAAGTTCAACATGATAGACAATGAAGTAATCAGCTAATTGTCTTGACACCTCACCATGTCAAAACGAAACTGAAAGAATCCAAAAGGGGAAGCATAATATTAGGAAACGAGTTGAATCCATTCCCAGAAAAGGAAGCTTGAGAATACCTAGGTTACATTGAAATTAACATTCTATTGTCACAAGATGTTACAACAGAACCATAATTTTTCCAGCATAAAGAGTCTACTAATATGTACATACAATATAAATAGGAACTCCTGCTGCACTTTCTCTCTTTTGTCTATTAATGTACACAGCGATCATTCACCGGAAATATCTGCTGCCTCCAATATCCGACCATTCTGAGCAATACATCTCAAGTCTATAACGTGATTGTCTCGCAGAAACCCAAAACCAAAGGTTCCATTTTCATACTGCCAAATCCTTCCCTCCGCCTGCCTAGGATTAACGGTGTTTCCTGCCAAATCAGGAATAACCAAGTCGTAGCTTGAGTTCATGCAAAGCATGCACAAAATTACTCTCTTATCAGCACTAGGCAGAATATCACATAAGTCATCAGCTTCAGCAAGGGGCTGAATATGCATGCGACTCTCATATATGTTTTCTTCCTCTGAAGATAAAGGTGACTCAATGAATGTGGTATTCGAAGTCCAAAATACTGGGGCATAGGCAGAGAAGGGTTTACATAATTCAACAAGCCTTCTGCAAGCAACGCCACCAATATCATCATATGAGACAAGGAAGAACTCCAAAGTCGTTTCATCACGGAATCCCTGCAGTGAAAAGCAAAGCCGAAACATCACATGAGCAGGCCTTTTGCAGTTAAGCATTCCCCAATTTTGTGTTTCAGCAAAAGGGAGGTACACAGTATGTACAAACTGGCAAACTAAATACTCTGCAATTCATGCAGTTCAAACAGAGGTCAATGGAGGTTACCCATGAGGGTGATGGGTTGATCTATTATAGAAATTATACACCTTAACTGATATTTAGTAGCACAGTAGTTTGGCTAAACAGAGATAATCAGAAGAAAATGATCACGCGGGGATGTACATCAGACATAGTACCGAAATAAATCAAAACAGTTCAACTTTACGCCCTATAAATAAGCTAGAACGAGACTCATAGAACATGATAGCTGAAGGGATCTTTGAAAATTCGAGAAAATTGATCCATCATTAATTGGAAATATTAGTAAACCTATATCTTTAGGGTAAGGACTAGAAGGGATACAGCCGCAGCCACTTACAGCTGAAAACCTCCAAAGAGTCAGGACACTTGAACCATCAAGCAAGACAAGCATTTAATTTAAATGTATAAGTCCAGATCTGTCTTGGTTGAGCATTAAAATCACTTGGAATTTCAGAACCGGAAGTTACCCTTCAAGTTCCGGAAGGATATTTGGACCCCTTATTAGTAAATTGGTCAAATGATACTTCTTACCAAGAGGAATAAGCTGGAATACAGAAGGACCACAAAAATACCAACTATGATCAACCTCCTTCAGGTCAAAACAGAAACTAAAACAAGGATATTGGTAAAACAAGTCAGAAATCAGTCCTTCGTGTACATAATGGTTAGTGGCATCATAATGTTAGAACTTAGAAAACTAGAGCAAATTACCAAAACTTAGGGGGTTTAAAGCACAGCTCCCCTGCTTAGAGTAATTTTTAGTGTCATACATCTTGCTCAAACACTTTAGGAACATTAATACTTTATATCAATTCGACACACAGAATACATACATGCATATTACCCAGCTTACAATCACAAACATTTACACCTCATCAGAACTAAAGGATCTACCTAATCATCTCTATAAAGTTTTATTCTTTACTTACTTTACTTATACTAACTAAGTTCAGCCTTTGATTACACCTTAACCAGCTACCTAGTTGTCTCTACAAAGTTAGAAGCTTTACTCATACAAATGTAAGTCTTTAAGAACAAAATCAAAGGCCAAGCCTTAATTTAATTTAAAAAACTGCTCATAAAGATCAAGTTTTTCTCTAACAGAACACTTCCACGGCCAAGAAACAAGAATAAATTTGCAAAATTATATATAAGCAAAAAGTATCAGGAACAAGACCTTCCACAAGCCCTGCAAAGGCCTGGCTGGCGTAGGTGAACAGTTCACTATTTTCACATAATCTTCAGGCTCCCACTTCCTTCTTCCCTGCCTTTCCCTCTCCCTCCTTCTCTGCCTCCTCGCCGACCCATTTCCACCAGGACTTGTCTTGTTAGCAAAATATTGATAAATATCAGACATCAACCTGTCCGGCAAACTCCCAGGGGACACACATAAATCCTCGTACTCCTCTTCCCTCATACTCCCTGAGCTTGAAACTTTCTTAAATCCTCTGTTCTGTGGAGAATTACAAGAGTACCCAAATGCAGTACCATTTTCTTCCACAACAACATGAGTTCTTCCCACGAAATTCACATTCACTGGAACCAATTCACTCTCCACAACACCCAAATCATCTAAATTCATCACATTGCCCGATAACTCCACCTTCCCCACAGGGTCAAGATAATTAACAATTTCACCCTTAGAGGTAATACCCATCCATAAAAATGGTAACTTTATCACTTCATAAGTACCAGTTCTCGAGGGTTTCACCCTCGAACCAGCTATATGAAACGGACCCCACTCAAAAAAGATCAAGGGTGAATCAGATTCAGCACCACTCCGGCGCCAGAACCCAATGAGATTCTCATACTCCAAAAGGGTATTGTAAAGAAGCTTATACGAGATCTTACCTCCACCCCATTTGTTAATCTGAGTTTTGGATCCCCATTTGCGGTTACACATGGAAAACCAGAGTCTTGGGTCATCACGGCAGAGAGAAACGAAGCGCTTTGAAGTACAGGCGAAATTGGATATATCTGATGGAGTGAGAAATGAGAGGATGCAAAGCTGCACATCTTCTGGGAAATCAGTGAATGATAACGAAATGGTGTGAATTTCATCTGTTTTTGCCATTTTTGGTTCGAATTGGTACTTGGGTTTTCTTTGAAATTTGATGATTTGGGTTTTTTGATTGAGTGTTTGAAGAAGAAAATTGGATTTATCGAAGGAAATTGATAAAAGATTTTGATGATGGAATTATTCTATTTGGAAAATGGGATTATTCTCTTCTGAATATGTGGATTTCAGCTGGGGAGCTTTGAACGAAACTTGCACGGAAAAAATGAGTAGTAAATTCACTTGGATTTTTTATTTTTCTTACACAGGTTTCCATCTACCTTAAGTTTTCAATTTTAAATATTACCCCAATTTTTTCTTTAAGGAAATGACAAAAATTCCACCATTAAATCCTCTTATTATCATCATTCCCTAATAGTTTTATAAATTTTTAAAATTTCATTTTCACGCATCAGATTAATATATCATCGCATCAAATTAATGTATCTTGCACATTAAATTAATGTATCTCGCGCATCAGATTAGTGTATTATGTATAAAATGTACATCAGATTAGTGTATCATATATAAAATGTAATGTATTTTACTTAACGACTAATGTATCTCGTGCATCAGATTAATGTATTAGCGCTTATTTATTGTATCAGTTTGAGGAATTTCTGTAATTATAAACTTATAAGGGACAAATGGTAATTACTTTAAAAGTATGTGATTTTTGTCTTTTGCCCATTTTTTTTAAGGAAAAAGCTCAAATATGCCGTACAATTTTCAGAAAAGACTCATTTATGTCATCAGTTAAAAGTTTGACTTATGTCATTACCGTTCAAGAAAAGCCTCATTCACGCCATTATTTTTTAATAATAGTTTTACAAAATCATTTGTGACACGTGATCAATTATAATTCGGCTACGTCATCAAATTTTTTAATTAAAAATAAAATTAATTCAAATTTTGTTTAGATTTTTGATTTTTTTATTATAAAAATTGATGACGTGGCCAATTATAATTCGATCACGTCATCAAATTTTTTTAATTAAAAAAAAAATTCATTCATTTTTTGTTCAGAATTATGATTTTTTTTATTAAAAAAATTGATGATGTGACCGAATTATAATTGTCCACGTGTCAAAAATAGTTTTGCAAAATCACTGTTAAAAAATAATAGCATGAATGA
>CM040621.1:90098354-90288046 GCA_022817965.1 Solanum lycopersicoides
TCCGGCTTTGTATTATTATTATTATTTAAATTACATCGGAGATAGGGGAAAAGAAATCGAGACATCACCAATAAGGTGAAAGTTTAAGTAACCAACCAACTGAGATACTAAGATCCCCTTTCTTTTATCATTTATACTATAGTCAAACATTTATATTTTTTTTGCCACTAGATAATTGATCCTGTATATTACTACCCTTTTATTGATTTAACTGATTTTCTGCCATTTTTTTATTGTAGGATGAAAAGGCAAAAATAGTACAGACATTGCTTTTTACTTCAGGTGTGAATACATTACTCCAATCCTTATTTGGGACCAGATTGCCATTGGTAATGGGAGGTTCATATGCATACTTGATACCAATTATCTCAATTATCCAGGCTAATAAGTTCTCAGTTCTTCAGAATCCTGAGCTGGTAATGTAACATTATTCTCTCTTTTTTCCGAGGCTAGGGGTGTATCCAAGATTTAAACTTGATGGATTCAATCTTTTAAGTTTTTGTCGTTTAAAAGTGTCGAGTTAAAGAGGTTCATCCGAATTCCCTTAACTGAAAAATTACACTATAGATGATGAACCCCTTGGTGAAAATCCTGGCTCCGTCATTCTATCACTGAATCATTGCACTTCTGAAATTATGAGTTCGAGTTTTATATTTGTTGCAATTTTACGCAGCCGTGTTAAAATGAGAGGGTTGAACTCAGTGAACCAGGCACCATTTGCCTATGGTTGGTTGTGTGGGACTGTGAGTTGGTTGTGTTGGTGGGAATGCAGGTTGTCAATTGAGTTGATGCTTCTTGAATTTGTTTTTTCATGATTGATATCCACAGAGGTTTATGAATACAATGAGGAGCATACAGGGGGCTCTTATTGTTACTTCTGGTTTCCAAATTCTACTGGGCTTTCTTGGCTGTGGAGAAATGTTGTAAGGTGTGTGCTAATATGTTCTTCTTTTTTCCAGTCTTGACTCTTGAGCATGTTACATCAACTTTACGTCGTCTACTTTATTTTGCTGCAAATTTTTGTTTTCTTAATTTGATTCTATAATTTAGGTTACTTAGCCCTCTATCTGTGGCACCACTTGTTACCTTTACCGGACTAGGGCTCTACCATCTTGGCTTCCATTGGTGAGAACTCTAATCCTAGATTTTCTCATAAATATGATTTCGATTTAAAAAATGAGAATCTCGGATTGCTTGAAACAAAATAACAGCCACGCCTCAGTCACAATCAACTTGAGGTCAACTATCAGATTGCGGAAGATATGCTCACTAATTGTCTTCTGTAACCTTTGTTTTGTAGATTGCAGAATGTATTGAAATTGGGATACCACATCTAATTTCATGGTTGTCATCACACAGGCAAGTAGTTTGGATTGTATCTTGTTACTAATTCATGAGGTTGTTGAAGATGATATTATTCTGTCTTCTCTTTGCCGTCACACTATCCTTTTTTGTGCATTGTGCTTAACTTTCTCCTAACTTATAGATTTCTCATTTGACATGTCGCAGCAACAGTATTTCATATCGTTTATTCTATCCTACTCACACTTGATTCCCTGAATGTAACAATGTTCTTGCAGTATCTACCAACATATCTCAAATTAAAGAGGCCCATATGTGACCGGTTTGCAATGCTCTTCTCTATAGCAATTAATATGGTTTTATGCAGCAATCTTGACCTGGAGTGGTGCATACAAGAATGAAAATGAAGCAAATTGTCGCGTTGATAGCTCTGGACTCATTGCTGGATCTCCTTGGTGAGATTTCTCTTATGTGCACATCACCAAGTGGCAATTCCTATCTCTTTATCATATCTCTCAGGACTCAGGAGTGTCTGTTTTATGCTGCAATTTGCGTTACTTTATGCAGGATCGACCTGCCATATCTGTTCTTATGGGGGGTTCCAACTTTCAAATTTGGAGATGCTTTTACTATGATGATCGCTTCTTTTGTTGCTTCAGTGGAGGTCTGTTCTCTGAACCTCTAATTATCTGTTCACTGTTGATATATAAGTTAGAACACAGTCTTAATAGTTAATGCTATGAAAAGAAATTGGCCACTAGAAATAACTTCTGAATTGTTTTGGTACACTAATATTTCATTTGTATAGTGAAATTACTCTTGAATTCACTTTGAGTACTTATGTTGTGTAGTCAACTGGTGTATTTCATGCATCAGCGAGATATGGAAGCGCTACACCAGTGCCACTTCTGTCATTAGCCGGGGTGTTGGCTGGCTGGTGAGATAAAATATTCTCTTCTTTTCTCATTGTATCAAGTTTCATTTACCTCGTGAGTTTTAATTCGTCGCAGGGGATTGGGACTATGCTAAATGCCGTTTTTGGTGGTGTCACTGGTTGCGCTGCTACAGCGTAACAATCTCTAACTTTTTATTCTGAATTCCCTCATAGTATGACTTAGGCTATGAACAATCAATTATCTATGATTCACAGGGAAAACGCTGGTCTATTGGCAATGACGAGAGTTGGAAGCCGAAGAGTCGTGCAAATATCTGCTGGTTTTATGATTTTCTTCTCCATCTTAGGTATGCTAATCCTATTGTATATATTGATTCGACGGAGAAGGACTGACTAATTTTGTTTCTACCAAAACTAGACGCTTTTCCTCTGTATGCTAGCTGATGTGATTTATCGATTTAATTTGTGACGTGTTTGCTAGGAAAATTTGGAGCACTCTTTGCTTCAATACCTGCATCAATCATGGCTGCAATGTATTGTATCTTCTTTGGATACACGTGTAAGTATCATTTTTACCATTTTGTTGATGCAACTTTTTTTTTCAAACGGCATTTGGTCCATTGTCGCGAGACCTCACTCGTGAGATTACATAGGGTATATTGTCGTTGTTGTTGACATTGATCCATTGGTTGAATTGCAGCATCAGCTGGTCTAGGATTTCTCCAATTTTGTAACCTTAACAGCTTTAGAACAAACTTCATATTGGGATTTTCTTTTTTTCTGGGATTTTCCTTACCACAATACTTCAGAGAGCATCACATGTATTCTATATCTGGTCCTCTTCATACAAAGTCAAGATGGGTAATCACAAACTTTCATCCACTAAACTCTATTATTTTCAGAATTATCGTTACAAACTGAACTCGTACTAATGTTGCTCTTTTTGAACTGCAGTTCAATGACACAATGTCTGTCATCTTCATGTCACACGCCACGATAGCTGCTGCAGTTGCTGTATTTTTGGATAGGACTCTTCCATTTAGTAACGATGAAGCTCGAAAAGACAGTGGCTTGCATTGGTGGGATAAGTTTGTGGTATATCTAAAGATGTTAGAAGTGATGAGTTTTATAAATTACCATGCAACTAAATAGGTTCTTTCCACCTTATTAGTCAACAAAGAAATGTCATCACTGTTTTATAAGGGGCTTGTTTCCTTCATAAACTCACTCGAGTTCTAGTTTTGTTCTTTTATTCCTTTAGATTAGCATATGTCATTCTGTTGACATCCTAGAAATCTTGCTATTATTGAATGCCAGGGTATATCTGCAATTTGTTCGAGATCTTTTCCCCTACCCCTTCTTTGGTGCTTCCACTTTTTTTACTCTCTCGTTGACTCGAACTCATAAACTTATAATTGGAGGTAGAGGCCGCCCTTCTTGTCCATCTTATGTCAAAGATGATCTATTATATTACAACAAAAATTATGTCTAATGCCATAAACGACATAGCACAAATTTATGCATAATACATAAAGATGACCCTTTAACTTTTAATTATCATAATTTCTTTGTTTAGAGTCAAATTATAAAATTTTACGATGTATTTTTTCATCAAATTGACACGCAAAGAATTACAATTTGTAGTACTTTTCGTATAGTTTTTGAATATAATTTTTTTTTGTTCAAAATATCGAATTAATAATTTAACTTTGAAATTTAATCAAATTAACTTTCGAAAAACTAAACATGACAAATAAAAGTGGGCGGAGGGAATATTAATCTTTCACAGCCTTGCTGAAGTCTTCATCACCTTTAGCAACTGAAGCTGCTACTTTTTTTTTTTTGGTTTCCACTCATGTAGTCTTCATCACTTTAGGGATGGGCTCTCAACAAAATTTTTCTCCGGCTTGAACTCAAAATGGGAATGACGCTCTCAACATGATTTTCTTTATACCGACTAAATTTGAATGACACATTGGAGGGCCTATTTAGGATGCACTCCCAATATGATTTTCTCCATATCAGTTTCCGTCACTTTGTAAGTAAAACACTGCTCTTGTTGAATAGTAAGAGCCAGCAAATGGCTGGCAACACCTCTGTCTACCTGAATATCTGAGATTTATATATCAGATTTGAAAAAGGGTTTGCTTTATTTAGTTACTGCAAATGAATTCCTCAAAGCTAGTTGGACTGGGATATTACAACTTGATCTAATTCAATTTTTTGAGTGAATAGGGAATTTTCAATAAATTTTGAATTTTGTTTTTGTATTGGGATATTTAGCGTGTGGACACACATAATTCAAAGCTTAAGATGAAAGAGATTGTCATAGTGTGGCAGCAGCTACTTGTTTTCCTCCCTTGCCTAGTACCTACTTTGCTTTTTTCTGCTTGCCTCATTATCTTGTCGATCGGAAACATCCTCTCTACCCCTGAGGTAGGGATCCCACTTGTGAGATTAACACGGAATATGTTAGTTTTTGTTGGACATGAACTAATCCAAACTGTTGAAGAATCTCCTTTCATGGCCTTGAATAATTCTTCCTCATGAGCTAACTTTTGGTACTGATATTGGACCACGTATGGAATTGCCCAGCACCAGGCATGAATTGCATAGCAGTCCTGAGAAGATATTTCTAAAACTGATGACCTTTTTGATTGGAACTGTAACTTAGTCTATAGTATCTTACGCGCTAACAATTGAGTATGAAAAGATAACTTGATAATTCAGCTACAATGATTTGTCATTTGAGCTCAAGCAATTCTTTCTATACATTGGCATTTTCCAAGAAGATCATGTGACGACGCTGAAAAATTGATGCACCTGTGGCTGGCGGAAGGATCATACCAAGAATTACAGAAGAATATGGGATATTGCTGAAATTTCTACATGAGCTAATAAGTCGAAGCTTGATTCAAGTGGCGGAGACATCTTTGATAAAAAATTTAAATGTAGGTTACATGACCTACTTCAGATCTTGTGTACAAAGGCCACAGAGGTTCATTTGTATGAAATTTATGTCCAATAGTGAACTCGGTCACTCCATTTCGTCACCGACATGCTATTCATGCGCAACTGAAAGGTATCTTTCACTTGATCTTTCTAAGTTGAAGGTTAGATCAGTATTGTTTCTTTGATAAGGAATTTAAGTTCTGGACACGGTAAAATGTCCATGATAAGCTATACACGTCCCACATCTATATGTGCTGGACTTGGAGAACATCCGGTTTAGTGGCGTTGATACGCCTGATGCTATAGGCAATTTGGTAAACCTCAAGTTCTTGGGCTTGTGTAATACCATCTATTCAAACTCCCACCTTCCGTTGGCGCCTACAACGCTTGAAGCATTGATATCGGACAATTGCTCATGCAAACTACCTCCTTCAGGTAGCCCAGCTCACAAATTTGAGGCATTTAGTTGCTCGATATGAGGTTCCCCTGCAAGTTAACAGCTGACAAATCTACGAACTCTGAAATTTTATTCGTTGTGACAGTGCAAACATACTGATGCTTCTGCTTTAGTCAACCTTCAAGAATTGGGCATGGAAAAAATTAAGAAATCATTGAACCTCTTTCTCTTGTGAAAACCTTCACAGATTAGGTTATCATGGGGAATAGAAAAATTAGCAAATTTAAACAATCTGCCAAATCCATCACTGTGTTAGTCCTACAGTCTGCAGGACTCGAGGAAGATCAATGCCAATTCTGGGGAAGTTTCCAAAGTTAAAGCATCTCGAGTTATCACGGCCTTACCAGGGAAAGGAAATTATTTGCAACGACAACGGTTTTGGTCAGCTGGAGACCCTTAGACTTGGTAATCTTGAAATCTGGAAAGCTGGTATCTTCACACAACTGCTATGAGTGTTCTTAAAAGTCTGACTATATTTTGGTGTCTGGAGTTGAAGAAAATTCCCAGAAAGATTGAACATATTGCGGTCTTTGATGTAATCAAAGCCAAAGGGAGTACTACTATTGGTTCCCAAATTAACTCGTTAGGAATGTGCTGCATCTCTGAAGCATTTTGAGGTGAATAAATTCAGTACTTATTTTACATTTCATTCGTTATTTTTCTTATATTTTATCAAGGTTTAATTATTAATCTTGATGCTTCTTCTATCCTAAACGATTCAAAGTTGGTTGTTATTTGTCATTGTGCTAATGTATCCATTTATAACTATACATTTTCTACAATAGATGCTTCTGAAGTAGTTCTTCATGATCAAATGTTTCAGAATCTGTAATCAAATCTTGTTGATGTATAGTTTTTCACATGTTGTGTTGAGAAAAGATTTACGATATCGGGTGGTGTTTGGTATGGAGGAAAATGTTTTTCCGTGGAAAATGTTTTCCTGGAAAACAAGTAGATTTTGGACTTATTTTCTTATGTTGCGTTGGTGAGTAGAAAATATTTTCCGGAAATGATTTTTTAGTGCTGATGATTTGAATGAAAAATATTTTTAAGAGACATCTTTTATTTTTACTAGAGTAAAATAATTTATGAATTAAAATATTTTTTAAAAATAAATTATTATTTTTTTGGTTGATGCTGGTGATATGGGGGCAAGGAGGAGGGGGTAAGGGTGTGTTTGGTATGGAAGGAAAATGTTTTTTATGGAAAATGTTTTCCTAGAAAATGTTTTCCTGGAAAACAAGTAGATTTTGGACTTATTCCTCATGTTTGGTTGGTGCCGTTATAAAAATATTTTACGGAAATGATTTATTTATGAATGAAAATTGTTTTGAGAGCATCTTTATTTTATTAGAGTAAAAAATAATTTTATGAATTGAAATATTTTTAAAAAGCAAAATTATTATTTTTCGGGGGGGGGGGGGGGTAGTGGGGTGGAGGCAGGGGGGAGGGGTTAGGAGTGGAAAAACTAAAATTTTAAGTGTATAGTATTTTTTAACAAACAAAATTAATTTTTTTGGGGTTGGGGGTGAAGTGGGTAGGGGGGCTGGCCGGGGAGGGGCGGGGGGTGTAGGAGTTTAAAAATGAAAATTTAAAGTTGAAATCTTTTAGAAGCCCAAAATCAATTTTTTTGGAGGGGGTTGGTTGGGGATGGGGGCTGGCCGGTGGGGGTGGGCGGGTAGCAGGATGGTGCGATAGAATAGAAAGAAATTCTTACATTGCCACCACCCATTTGAGGAACTATAATACTTGGAAATAAGACAATATTACCAAGACTCAATATGTAATGCTGAAACCCCAATAACAATGCTTCCCCTGCATAATCATATTATTTATTAATCATAATCTTTGTTCAAATCCTTATTAACAATAATTGAAAAAGGAAACTATATAACTGGTTAAACATAAAAAAGAAAAACGTCAATGTATATAACTTAAATCGTATAGTTTCTAAATTTGCACGTACCCCAAGGTGGTGGGCTATTAACACAATATTGTACATTCTTAAGTTGTTCCATAACTGGATGAGGATGTAATTCTTCAGCCTTTTTAGCTCCATTGTTGCCACTAGACATGATTGAAACTTAAGAGTTTAGAGAAAGTTGAAAAATTGGCGCTATTTCATACATTGACATATGATTTTTTTCTTTGTTACAAAAGAATGAACGTTACAAATATAATTAAACATACTGATATGTAACTAATTGAGTATTTACCGTTACAAATATTTTTTATCTTAGTTTTAAAGAGTGAAAGATATGAATTTAATACTCATCCTCCTCATGTATGAAAAAAAAAAAAAGCCTTGTGCTTTAGTATCTTGTGCTATAACACTTACTAAAGACTAATTTTAATTTTAATGTTAAAATCCTCAAAATTCTCTAGAAAGGTTAATGGGATTATTTTATCCCTGATATATGGAAATCCAGGATCTTTATTCAATGCATTATCCCTTGTGATAACAAATTTATACTAGACACAAAGTTTAAGAATAAATAAATAAATAAATTATGATCTTAAATTAAAACACTTAAAATATACTAAATATTCTATAAATAAATTATGATCTTAAATTAAAACACTTAAAATATACTAAATATTTTTAAATTTTATGGTCTTTAAGAAAAGTCGGAAGTTAAGAGCTGCTAAAAGAAAAGAAAATATGTTTTTTAAACTGAAGAAAAAAAATTAGCACAAACAAATTAAAATTAATGGAATATTCGTAGTTAATAACAAACAAAGAGAACTCATTTTGGGTTATAGTAGAAGTCCCGCTAGTTTAACTTAGTGAAAGCATTTCCGTATATATCATACTAATTAAAAGAGTGTTTGAGAAAAATGTTTTTCTTAGAAAATAGGTGAATTTCTTTAAGTATATTTTTTATTTCATGTAATAAAAATTATTATCTTAAAAATATTTTTATATAATATAGACAAGTATTATGTGAAGTTGGTATGAGCATGGGGTGATAAGGACGGAGGTTACTGGGTAGGGTGAAGATGAGGTGTGTCGAAAATAAAGAGGGCATAATTAATATGAAATATAGATTACTTAAACTTGTATTTTTCTATTTTTTTTAGAAATTTATTTATAAAAAGATATTTAAAAGATTGTGACCAATCACATAATATGTGAAAATAGGAACTCTTTCTAAAAATATTTTTAACGTTATAAGTCATTTTATTTTTACTAGCAGGTTATTTATAACATTGAAAATTCTTATTTTCAAGAAATTTATCTATAAATATTTTAAGTCACTTAATAATATATTTTTTAATTACAAATGATATACGTATTTAATAAAAATGGACATGCTTCAAAGAAAGTTCTCAATCAAACTCGATAAATTTGATCTAAAGTTATCTCCGAATCAAGGTTTACAACAAATAATTTTTTTTGAGTATTTTCATTGTTAATCGATAAATTATGAATTACAAGTCACGGGATAAAGTGAAAATATTTATTAATTTTTAAAAAATAAAATGCATTTTATCTTTATTTTGATTCTATTATGAATATGTCGTATTATAACGTAGGATAAGGCGGCAGACATTGGATCTATTAAAGTCAAATCAATGAACCAACACCGAGTGAGAAAGTATTAAGTTCAAATAAAAAATATATTTTCTTTTCTCGTTACTAATTTGAATAAGAGTTTAAATTATATTGATAGTTTATCTAAGATTTTAATTATTATAATTATTTTATTTCAAATTAAAATGTGAAAAAGAAAAAGAACAATCAATATATATAGATGTAGTGCACTATAAACGAGAGGAACTTATTCAAATGGTAAACACTTCTTACTTTTAATTTTAGCATTATAAACTCGAATAATAAGAAAATAAAAAAATGGGAGCTCTGCAATTTAAGAATCAGAAAACAAGTGTATTACATGATCGTAATTCAAAACATATTACATCAAAATCGTAAAACGACAACAACAAAAAAATAATCACAAAGGCATGCTTTACAAGTAATCTAAGTGAATATTTGTAAAAAGGAACTTAGCTTTTTTTGGTGAGGTGTCACATGTAACATCCTGAGATAATCTTTTCCAATCACAACAAATATTTCTTCAGCTACAACAAAAATATTTCGAAGAAAACACATTATTTTAATTTATTTGACTTTTTTACCACATATAAAATTAAAATATACGTAATATTTTTTTAAGTATTATGGTAATAATAAGTCAGGTAACATATTGAGATTAAGAAAAGAATTTAAAAATATATACTCTCTTTTAAACAAAGTAAAAAGACTAGAAGAACCAGGGGCTGCTTTTCATCTGATATAACTTAATGACCACAATTCCTAACTCTTATTTTCTCGATAATATTAACATGTTAACGAACACCTTTTTATTTATAATTCTTTAGTCTTTAACCTTAACATATTACTCTATCTTTTAATGACACTTTCTTTTAAAATAATAACATGACAATTGACATGTGTTAATGATGCTTTACTTATAAATACATAATTTCTTTACATATACATTTTAATCCATTGGCTATTTTTTATGTGAGTATTAATTTAATTCAACCTGTCATATCATCAAATGAAGTGTACAAATATAAATCGTTAACAGTCTTAAAAATGAGTAATGTGATTATGAAGATTTATTTCGTACTTTTCTAGCTTTTTAAAGAAGATTCTAACTTGCTAAACAACTTTCCGAAAAAAGATCAAATAATTTTAATGCAGTTTACAAACAACTTCGGGAAATAGTTTACACACAACTCATAAGTTGCTTTGCAAGCAACCCTTTAAAGTAACTCAAATAACCTACAAACATCTTCTTCTTTCTTTTAATTCATAAAAATAGAGAGCTTAATCTATTTCTTTTAATAGTAATTAATTTATTAATTGTATATATACATACCAATCTCTTTACTGATATGAAACTAATTGAGTATTTTTGTCATTACAAATATTTTTGGCCTTAATTTTAAAGAGTGAAAGATATGAATTTAATACTCATCCTCCTCATGTATGAAATAAACATTGTGCTTTAGTGTGTTGTAACTCTTACTAAAGACTAATTTTAATGTTAAAATCCTCAAAATTCAATGAAAAGGTTAGATGGGATTATTTCATCCCTGATATACGGTATCCAGGATCCTTATTCAATGCAATATCCCTGGGATAACAAATTTATACTCGACACAAAGAAAATAATTTTTTTTAAAATATTATAATTTTAAATTAAAACACGTAAATATATTAATACTCTTTAATTTTATGATCTTAAAGAAAATCGGACGTTAAGAGCAGCTCAAAGAAAATAAAATATGTTCTTAAACTGAAGAAAAAAATAAGACAAACAAATTGAAATTAATGGATACTCGTAGTTAACAACAAACAAAGAGAACTCATTTTAGGTCGAAGTAAAGTCCCATTGGTTTACCTTAGTGAAAGCATTTCCGTATATATCATCCCAGTAGGTGAAATTTTTAAATTTATTTATTTATTTCATGTAGTAAAAACTATTATTTTAAAAATATTTCTATATAATATAGACCAGTATTATGTGAAGTTGGTGGGCATGGGGTGGCAGGAAAGGAGGTTACTATGTTGGATAGGGTGAAGATGAGGTGTGTTGAAAGTAAGAAGGACATAATTAATTCAAAATATAATTTACTTAAACTTATATTTTTCTATTTTTTTAGAAATTTACTTATAAAAAGATATTAAAAGATTGTGATCAATTAATAATATGTGAAAATCGAACTCTTTCTAAATATATTTTTAACGTAATAGGTTATTTTATTTTTTTTAGCAGGTTATTTATAACACTGAAAATTCTTATATTCAAGAAATTTATCTATAAATATTTTAAATCACTTAATAAGATATGTTTTAATTACAAATATTGTACGTATATAATAAAAGTGGACGTGCTTCAAAAAAAGTTCCTAATCAAACTTGATAAATTTGAACTAAAGTTATCTCCAAATCAAGGTTTACAACAAAGAATCTTTTTTGAGCAATTTCATTGTTAATTGATAAATTATGGATTTCAAGTCCGACGATAAAGTGAAAATATTTAATAATCTTTTTTAAAAATATATTTTTTATTTTTCATTTTAATTATATTATGAATATGTTGTATTATGACGTGAGATAAAGCGGTAGACATTGGATTTATTAAAGTTTTATCAATGAACCAACACCAAGTGAGAAAGTATTAAGTTTAAATAAAAAAAAATATTTTATTTTCTAGTTACTAATTTGAATAAGAATTTAAATTATACTAATAGTTCATCTGAGATCTTAATTATTATAATAATAGTATTTCAAATGAAAATCAAATCAAAATGTAAAAAAAAAAAAACGATCAATATGGATGAAGTGTATTATAAATAAAAGGAACTTATTCAGATGATAAACATTTACAAGTAATCAAGTGAGTATTATTAAAAAGGAACTTAGCTTTTTCCATGAGGTGCCACCTCTCCAATCACAATAAATTTTTCTTCGGCCACACAAAAAATATTTTCAAGGAAACACATTTTTTAAATTTATTTGACTTTTTTACCATGCATAAAATTAAAATATACGTAATATTTTTTAAAATATTATGATAATAATAAGGCACGTAACATATTGAGATTAAGGGGGGGAAAATAAAAATATATAGTAACTGTTAAACAAAGTAAAAAGATTATGAAGAACCCGTAGAAAAAGATAGAAGTCAGAACCAGGAGCTGTTTTTCATCTGATATAATTTAATGACCACAATTTCTAACTCTTTGTTTTCTCGATTTCATTCACATGTTAACGCACACTTTTTTGTTTATAATTTTTGAGTCTTTAACCTTAACATATTACTCTTATCTTTTAACGACAGTTACTTTTAAAATAATATGACAATTGACATGTGTTAATGATGCTTTACTTATAAAAATACATAATTTCTTTACATATACATTTTTTAATTTATTGGTTATTTTTTATGTGAGTGTTAATTTAATTCAGCCTGTCATATCAAGTAAAGTGTACAAATATAAATCGTTAACCATCTTAAAAATAAATAATATGATTATAAAGATTTATTTCGTGCTTTTCTAGCTTTCTTAAAAAGATTCTAACTTGCTAAACAATTTCCAAAAAAGATTAAATAATTTTCATGCAGTTTACAAACAACTTCGGGAAATAGTTTACACACAACTCATACGTTGCTTTGCAAGCAACCTTTTAAAGTAACTCAAATAACCTACAAACATCTTCTTCTTTCTCTTAATTCATAAAAATAGAAAGCTTAATCTATTTCTTTTAATAATAATTATTTAATTGTATATATACATACCAATCTCTTTACTTTTTTACCTTATTTACTTTTCTTTTTTTACCCCTCCTTTAGGAGCTCTCACATTTATTCTTTTTTATGACTAAAACTCACAGTTGAGTTAAAATGAAAGGATGGTTACTATCCGAACAATTTCATATTAATACCTTATTTACTTACTAACAAATATATGTAATCGAAAACTAAAACTAATTAAAAGTGTTGCTAAGGTAAAAGATTTTCAGTACATTGAATCTTTTTTCTTTTTTTTTTCAAGAGGCAGAGAGGGAACCAAAAAGAACAAAATTCTGATAGGTGTAGGCATGCATGAGATCCACGTCAACACGCGTTGTTCCGCAAAAGGCCCTTTCTCTTCGGTGCAATGAGATGAGCGCCCACCGCCTGATTGGTAAGCAGCCCACTGCATCACCCCAACTTATAAACTCAAAACTCAAAAACACAAAACTTATTCTTTTTTCACATCCGTTATGTTTTTTTTATTACTAGTAGTACATAAATTCATCCTTAAAATATGATAAAAAGCAAAATGGGTAATTAGTAATGATTTTAAAGAGGTGTCTTTTCTTCTGTGATACTACTTTTTTCATTCATAACCGAAGGGAGAGACAGCTAGGAGTAAGGCTTAGGGTGTGGATAAGTGTAAAGCATGCATGCAAGTTCAAAACTCTCTTGTAATCCCACATGTCCTTTTTTGTTTTAAAGTCACTCAAACACGTACCCACCGTATGTTTCCAAGTGTCATTTCAACCTTTTCTCTTCATTCATGTTTTGCCCTTTTCTCATTGGCTTATATCACCCTTCTTATACCTCTACCTCTAGCCCCACTAATTTTCCCTCAACTCTCCTCTCCTCTGTTTCTCTGAATTTGGATCCTTTTTTTTGTTCTTGTTAAGAGGAAAAGGGTTCTTTTTTTATTTAAAAAAAAAATGATGCAGACTTTGAATCCTTACCCTTCAACCTCAAAAACAGCTGAGATCATGGCTAGATATAGGCCAATAGCACCAAAACCTGAGGCTCCAACTAGTCCTGTTTCTGAGGATAATCCTACTGGATTGCCCCCAAATATTCAAAAGTCTCCTTTCTTGAGGAATGTATGGCCTCAATTGCAAGCAAGGCCAACAAGGACAAGGAAGAGAGGAAGGACTGCCCTTGGTCCACCTTCTATGAAAAGATCCAGAGCTAATTACTTTCCTGCTGGCCAACTTCCTAATTATCATCAGGTGATGGCTGCTTCTCCTTCTTATAGACCAAATGTGGTTCCCCAGTTCACTTTAATCCCAAATCTTCTCCCTCTTAAATGTGGTTTGGGTACCTCTGTTACAACTCCACCAAATTCCATAACACTCCCTCTTATGGCTTGTACTACCACTACTCTTCCTATGCTAGTGGAGGAGAACTCCGGAGAGGAAATTAGAGGTATCGATTTGAATTTGGCAGCTGATGGCCCTGAAGAATTAGATTTCATGCCCCAATTGCAAGGTCCTAAGACCCCTGGCCCGGTTGTTATAACCCCGCAGCCAGTGCGCCCAGTTGGGTCAAGTATTTCCATTGGGTGTATCAATGAGGAGGAGGCTCCAGACGGTGGTGCAACAAACAAGAAATGTATAAAGAAACCAGAGGAGGTGGAGGAAGAAGTTGAAGCAGAGGCTTTGCCAGCTGTCGTTTCGGACTCGAATAACAAAGTAAGGCTCACAAATGCAGCATACAAAGAGATGGTGGGTCAACCTGAGTGTTGCTGGCTGGACTACATGGTTGGGAATGCATGCAAGAGAATTGGTGGGGAAGTGATACTTGAGTTCTTGGATTCATCTTGCAGTGTGCCAATGTCATCTGATGGATTCAATTGCTGGGTGAAGATAGAATGGGGAGCTGCACAAGGGAAAAAGAATTCAGTCAAAGCTTTCTGCAATGCTGTGAAGTTAGCTTGCCAATCCAAAGATTATGTCTTTGAGTGGAGGTTCCATACCACAGATGATAATGCTCCTGAATCAGCTGCTTCCAATATTTGAACAGTTTTTTTGTCAATTGTAGATACAGTTTAACTAGTTTAAATGTTGTAAAATAACGGTTAAAAACTTATGCAATATAGTAGCAGCCTATAGAAAGTAGGAAAATTAGGGTAGTTCAATTATGTTCCATAGTTATTTCCAGCTTAAGAGTACAAAGCTATGTCTCAATTATAAGTGTATGCGTCTAGTTTCTTTCTTTTTCTTCTCCGTCTCTACATATTTTAGTAGTTCAGCACATATCAATAAACAAAACTGACAACAGAATAAAGTTTTGAATGCCTAGTTAATGTAATATGTGTTTCTTATTGGAGGATGATTATATGATGGCAAACGAATATTATTGGCTGAGTACATGTTAGAATTCCAATGATAGAAGTATCTCCATCTGGCAGAAGTTTCTAGCATCTCACAAAGTATATCTATTTTAATCTCCCAAAATATCCAATGTGATCTCCCTTGCACTTCGGTAGGACACTTCCATTTGAAATTGAATTTGATTTTTTAAGTTGTCTGCATATGATTTTGGGCTCTAGCCAGAAATAGAGTTGTTGTCCCTCACTTTGGTGGGACCCCTTCATTTGAAATTGTCTGCATGTGATTTTGTCTCTAACCAGAAATAGAGTTGTCTATGATGGACATAAAATTCACTGTATCCCGTGATTGGTCAACTAGCTAGATGCAAGTGAGGACTATAAAACTCCAGTTCAAGAACAAATATATGATTGAAGGGAGTCTTGATTCATACCATTAAAGAACAAATATATGGTTACTTGGATTTGTACCGTCAGTAGTGGTGTATGAAACTTCTTGACATACAAATCAAGAGAAAAGTGAGATCTTACTTCTATTTAACCTAAAATCAAATAAAGATGAAATAAAACAATAGGTAACTAACTTCCTATAGTAAGTTTAATTTGTTATTTTAGAAAATAAAGTGAGTGACCTGAGATGACATGTTAAAATGTAATGACAATGTATCTTATTTAACAGTGTTTATAGGTTAATCCATCTTTAAGAACTCAAAGAAGTCCTAAAATTGACAAGAGATTTGGAGACTTTGGAGGTGGTGTAACGAACAAGCTGACGACTGCATTACATGGAGTGGACAGCATAATGGGAATTTCTTTGTGAACTCATGCTGCAGGCTTGTGTGTGTGATGGTGAGTCCAACTCAGCAAATAAATCGGTCCAACGGAAGGCTTGTGTGTGTGATGGTGAGTCCAACTCAGCAAATAAATCGGTCCAACGGAAGCCCCCTCGTCCTGCGCTTTGGCCCCTTTAGAAATAAGGAAAATGCCTTTTCTCCCCTATCAGCGGGGCGAAAAGCCGGGGATAGGCTTTTCCAATTGGCCATGAAAACAACTCTGGAAGTCTAAAGCGCCATAACAGAGTTGGTTGTTTTATGTGACAGTTGGCCCATGACGCATGTCTCAAACATGGAACCTACAGAAAAGAGGGCTTAATTTATGCCGCAGGTGCTTCATAAATGTGTAATACCCAGGTGGAGTGCAGCAGTCCTCTTTTTTTTGCAATGTCCAGTAGTTGGTCAGATTTGGGATCTCTCTTTTAAGCTCTCCAAGCAACTATTGTTATGCCTCCCACACTTAGGGAGCTACTAACCAGTTCAAATTTCTGGGGGTATTGGCAAACCTCTTGAGAAGATTTGGTATACCATCCCGGCCGCTTATGGTGGAGCTTGTGGAAGGAAAGAATGTCAGACGTTTTGAAGGATAGTCAGTTGTTGATATTGCTCTGTCTTAGAGACCTGAGATGCTGGGCATGCTGAAAAAAATGCTTACGATCTGTACAAAACTTAGGGAAAAAGTTCTCGCATAGAGAAATACAAGTTCCAAGGATTTGTTGCATCCATAATACTTAAATATCCAAAGTGTTCTCAGAGAACAAAATATAAATGTTTTATCATGAAAAGGTAAAGAGTGGTGGGTACTACTTCTGTTTAGACAAGAAATTTGTTTTCCACTTTCCAACCTTTCCAGAGCCTTGTTGAGTTGCAATTCTTGCAGGTGTATAACCAATGACCTGAAGAAGCAATGTTCAAAATATCCCCAGAAAAAGTTTGTCTATCCACAGATCCATCAACTGACCCGAAAAAGTAGGCATATTTGTCAATGAACTCTAGAGGTATGACCTATATATTGCTTCAGATGAAAAAAAAAGTCTAAATAATAATATAACAAAATGCCTAAGTTTCATCTGGAAGAATAAGAACAGTAATTTCCAGTAAACTGTGAACTCTAGAGGTATGACCTATTTATTGCTTCAGATGAAAAAAAAAGAGGCTAAATAACTAATATAACCAAATGCCTAAGTTCAACTGGAAGAATAAGAACAGTAATTTCCAGTACGCTGTTGAGAATGGTATGCTCGATTCCTCTGTCTGTATCTGCTTCTTTGGTCGAGAAAGGGAAGGGGTAAGTGAAGATGACGAGGACATCATCGAGGGAAATTCAAATTGGGGAAAGATACATGTGTACAGACCAAATACCCTTTATCCCCACAAAAGAACACGTGCACACATCTCAGCAAATTTGTGCAATTTGAGTTGGAGCAAAGCTCAGTCGTATGATGAGAATAAAGGACAGCTAGGAATAGATAATAATGGGTCCACTAGAGTTGGTTAATTTGTTATAGACTAGGCAGTAGAATAAAGGAGCTCATTAGCTCATCCTCTGAATTTATTCACAAAAATTCATCTCCCATTTCTACCATTCAGTAGAGAGCACACACAGCCTACTTATTTATCTGATTATATGTGCAATGTAGTTTTTCTTACTAATCTTACTCAATCTTGTTTTACATCTTTTATCACTCCTCCTGCGTACCCTTTTTCAGCACTTTCTTCAGTTAATCAAAAAGTTCTTAATTTTGTTTCTTTTATGGCTGAACCATCTACAGACCCACAAGTTGATATGCACCCTGGGTGGCAGCAGGCTATGGCATGTGAACTTGAATCCTTGGAGGCTTAACAAGACTTGGAAGTAGTTCAACTACCTCAAGGGAAAAAAGTACTCCCCTTGTAAGTGGGTATTCAAAGTAAAACAAAGGTATGATGAGAGTCTTGAAAAATTAAAGGCAAGACTTGTTGTTAGGGGTGATATCCAAAGAGAACGTGTGGATTCCAATGAAAGCTTCTCCCCAATTGTGAAGATTACCACCATACGATGCATTTTATCTATAGCAATCAAAAGAGGTTGGCCTTTATCACGATTGGATGTTAATAATGTATTTTTACGTGGCTAATTACAAGAGAGGTCTATATGAGGTTTCCCCCGGAATGTCTTCTCGTAGTCCTAATCATGTTTGAAAGCTTGGGAAGTCTCTCTATGATTCAAGACATGATTCACGCCAATGGTATTCTAAGCTTACTTCTGTTCTCAATTTCAAGGGATTTATTTCCTCTTTAAATGATTAGTCCTTATTTTTTTTAAAGGATGGTGAATCAATTTCTTAAGCTGTTATTTATGTGGATGACATTATTTTGACAGGCAACAACTCAGCTGAACTCACTCAACTCAAAACATTCCTTGATACTGAATTAAAATCAAGGATCTTGGGGACTTACATTATTCTTTTGGGACTTGGAGATTTTAAAGGAGCATGGTCTCATTATTACTCGGCAGAAGTACACTTTGGAGCTCCTTCTTGAATATGATTGCTCCCATCTGCCACTTGTTTCTTCACCTATTGATCCTACAACAAAATTACAAGCTCATTATGGAGAGAATTTGATAGATCCTACTTGTTATAGAAGACTTATTGGCAAATTGATTTACCTCACTCATAGTCGACCAAATATTTGCTATGCAATGCAACATCTCTCTCGGTATATACAGGATCCCTGGACATCTCATTTTTCAGCTGCACTGCGAGTTCTTCAATACCTCAGGAACAATCCCAGTGAAGGCCTGTTTCTGACAAGTGATCTTTCTGTCAAATTGGGGCGTCGATCAGTCAGTTGATTTTTTATCACTCTTGGAGGCACACCTGTTTCTAGGAAGCCAAAAGGAACAGGTCTCCATTTCCTTATCCTCAAAGGGAGCTGAGTATCGCTCCATGAGAAGAGTTGTGACTGATATGACATAGCTCAAATGTCTTCTTGCTGATATGGGATCTCTGCTGGAGCTCCCGATTCTGGTTTACTCCGATAGCCACTTCGTACACAAAACAATTCCTCGCACACCTGATTTCCCTGTCTTATGTTCCGGCTTCTTCTCAGGTCGCCGATCCCTTCCCCAAAGCCCTATCTGGGCCATCTCACCACACCGTTCTAGGCAAGTTAGGGGATCTCTCCTTGCCCGTCCAACTTGAGGGGGTGAGGATGATAATGGTATGCTCTATTCCTCAGTATCTGTGTCTGCTTCTTTAGTCAAGAAAGGAAAGGGGAAAGTGAAAACGACGACAACAACCCCATCGATGGAAATTCAAAGGGAAAAATACATGTGTTAAAAGACCAAATACCCTTTATTCCCACAAGTGACCACGTATACTCCATCACAACAAATTTAAGTAATTTGTGCTGGAGCAAATCTCAGCCGTATGATGTGAATAAAGAACAACTAGAAATAGATAGTAAGCAGTAATGAATTGCAGTGTTTTCATGGTTAACACCCAAAATTAGAAAACGTACAAAAACCACTGACAACTAAGCATCCCAATCTCTCCCAAAATTAGAAAACGTACAAGCAGGAAATACTTGAATTTCTTCTCAAATATGTTTCTGGAGATCTTCTTGACAAGAACTATATAAAGTAATGGAGTTAATTGCTTTGACAAGAACTATAAGAAGTTTCAAATGGAACTAAGTTGATATAAATATATGAAAAAGTTCTATATCGACGCCTACTTTATTTCAAGTTAACAATGTTCCCTTTATTGGCTTACAAACGAGCATATATGCAGTTTGTCAATCAATCTGAGTTACATAACGCAGAACAAAAAGTTACCAAATTCATGTACACCAATAGTACTCAAAACTTGTTCTTACACACTTTACGTGCACCTTAAGAGAGACATACAATGTGAGTCAAACGAATTGAGATGGAAATATTATGAGTTAGCAGGACCAAAAAGTGTGCTAAGTAACTTCCTAATGTCTTCATCCATTATGCTTCGGGTATGCGATTCAACATTGTAAATACCTTAAAATTTATCATATCTTCTCATTAACTACTGTTAATTAGTAGTGAATAAAGAAAACTCTGATAACTACATTACTAGTCTACAAAGTTCTCTACTTGATGGCAGGGGTATAACTTGAGGCAGATAAACTGTATATACAACTCCCGTTGTGTCTTTAGTGTTCACCATTGATTGAGACACAAATTAAAGAAAATTGACACGTAGAGCATAATGTGCCTACGATTTATTCCTTAATAAATGAAATGTAAAATCTATCAGCAGGTTGATATTACTAACTATTCACACTAATATTCTTTCTATCTCAAAAAGAATAAACAATATTTAAAAGTAGGAGAACCAAACTATGTACTCCTAAATATTATTTTTATATCCGTGGTGTCCGAGCCAACTTCCGACTATTTCCACGGTGTACCTACCATCTCCTACCAGCAACATGAAGTCAGTTTAAATTCTAGCAAATTCCTTTTTTTTTTGTATACATTCCTACATCAATTATTTATTTATTTTTTTAAAAATAACATATTTAAAAGCTACATAAAATTATAAAGAGTATCATGAGTGGTTAATTTGATTAGATATTAGCTCAGAATCTGCTCTTGAAGGCAAAAGTCACAATTTTTCTTCACAATGAAACATAAAATACTCGGCGTGTTAGTTTAATTTAGAATCAACATCATAAAACGACCTAAGTATTTCCAAATATTGAACTTGAAATTCGAACAGCAGACAAATAATTAAGAGTATTGTAGCGGAATTTAGCACGAATAAAAAAGCAACAATGACGATTCACATCACAGTTGAATAAGGTTGATGAAGTACGTACTCTGCGACGACGATGTTCCTGGCGAATTCTAGACTGTGCCTATTTGACCGGGTTTGATTTCGACGAAGAAACAAACCTCGTCGAAGAAACCTGTGAAGATCGGATAGACTGTGAACAGACGCCGGAGAAAACTCACCATTGCAGAACGAAATCGCGTGAAATTACGCTATGAATGAGCGGGAAACAGTTGAAATGGACAAATTAGTTTCTGGCAAGTGCTACTGCTTTGTTGGCCTAAGAAGGTTCCAGCTACTGCTTTTGGGCTTCATTTGGGCCATTCTCTGTTTTGGGCCAAACTAATATTTCGGGGTCAAAATTCATAAAATAATAATCTTTCAAACAATGATTATTATTTTTTAAAGATAAGATCGAAAAGAATCACACTAAAGCTTCGTAAGCATTGGTATTCAATATATACCTTCATTTAAAAGATTGGTGCAATAATAATTTTGGTGTTACATCTCTGCCAAAATTTGATCTTGAGAGTTTTAATGTCCTCAATGAGGTAATCCGTTAAAATTTATTTCCAAAATTATGTAGCTTATATATACTAAACTAAATGGTAGTGCTTTGTGGCAAACCCGTTCATTAGAAATCATTGGTGATCCACCCAAATTTGTAGATAAAAGAAATTAAATTAGATGTTTTTTTCCCAGTTATTTAATTGTTATCTCTACTAGTAAAGAAAAGGTAAGAGACGTTTGAAGAAACAATTAAAACACAAGAACTGATTTTTGGTCACCATTTTTATTCTAAAATAAGTGTCGTTTTAGAAATTCAAGACAAAAACAACAATTATTCCAACTACATTGTTTTATTAGTAAAAATTTATTTATTTTTAGTTTTTTAATGAGCTTGAAATGAATTAAAATGACACTTATTTTGAAACGGACAGAGTAAAATAGAAAAATAAAAAGGTAAAAATCATCAAAGGTTCACTTTCGACAAGCAAAGACATATAATATGATCAGACGGCAAAATCAATTAGGAATGTCAATTGTGTCGCTTTTGTTATATGTATTTGCCATTTGTTCTTTCGTTCTCATCGAGACTTAGTCCTCGGTAATATCTCTCCTGTCTTCTTCCTCTTTTTGCCACCATTTTGATACCCTCGGCTCGTTTCGTAGGTGGATTAGTTACGAGAGAATTTATACAGATATTAGCTATACATACAAAGTTATTCCACTTTCTTTCTTGCGTAAATTAGTTATCAAAATGTCGTATAAGTTATACGAAAATTGATACTATCAATAACTTATTTCTTATCCAGCTACGAACGATCCTCAATGATATATGAAACATTAATTACACCCCCACAAATCAAGAATTATCATCAATCACTGGGAAAAAAATGTCAATGGAGGAGCTAAAACAAGATGATCAAATCATTTTCAAGCTTAAACAAACTTGTTCTGATCTCAAGAACCTTCTTCAACTCTCATTCAATGTCGAAACAAGTTTATCTGAAATAGAAGATAAATTTAATGTAATGCAAGAAAATCTGACCATTGCTTCAAGAAGAATAGCTCCATTACAATCACTTTCCATTGCTAATAAGGCACTCGATACGAAGATCAACAGAGCAATTTCTCCAGCTCTTTCACTTCTTGAAAGTTTCAAACTTTCTGAATCACTCCAGCATAAGCTTCTTGAACTTTCTTCCAAATTAGCTAACGAGAAATCGTTTAACAAGAGGGTGGAGAAGTTGATCAAGTATGTTGACATGGTGGATGATTTGAACGAGGCGATTAATTCAATTAGTAGAGAGTGTGAACCAGCTATACAGAAGTTGCAAGAAGTTGTGGAGTTTTTAAGCAGGACTAAAGCAACTGATCAATTCAGGACGCATCGATTGAAAGAGACTTTGATTACACTTAAAGCTCTTTGTGAAACTGAAGTTGATGCTATGAGATTTGATGGACTGCTTGATGATGCTTTGTTGAATTTGCAAGATGAATATGAGAGTTTGTTGAATAAAATGAGGCATAGGAATTTTATCGAGGCAAAAAGTGATCGCGATGATGATGATGATGATGTTGTTGCTGCAACAGATTTGGGAAGTGAATTAGAAATTGAAGTGCTTACAAGAATCTCTGAGACATTGGCTGCAAATGACTGTCTTGATATATGTATTGATATCTTTGTGAAGGTAACAACTTTCTCCTTCATCTTATACAACAGGTATATGAATCCATGACTGTAGACGTTTATATGTTGTTAGGATCAAACGTTTATCATCATGCCAAAAGTTGTAACTGATAGCAAGAACCGTGTTCAATCATGACTCTGACCTAGGCCAACCCAGCCCCTCGAGGAACTTTCCATAGGCAAGATGTTAGTGTTATCCAACATATTAAATAATGTGATCATTTCATTTAAAAGCTAAAAGTTTAATCTGTTAGTGAGAAAACATGTTTATTTATGTTTAAACATTAATTAGACGCAATTAAGCTTCATTTATGTTGATTAATTATGGTGATTCCGAAATCTGCCACTGGGACGGAGGGAGTATTAATATTTCATTCCAACAGTTTTAGAGTTTGCTCAATGGTTTAGGATTTAATGTATATGGCTACTAATAATGATTATGGTATTCTGCTGCATCCCACAGGTAAGATATAAAAGAGCAGCCAAAGCATTGATGAGACTGAACCCGGAGTACCTAAAAACATACAGTCCGGAAGAAATTGATGAGATGGAATGGGCGAGCCTAGAGACAGCGATATCCCTTTGGATCCAACACTTTGAACTTGCTATCAAGAATGTATTTGTATCGGAAAAGAAACTCTGCTGCCAAGTTTTAGGCACAACAATGGATGGAGAAATATGGCCTGAGTGTTTCGTCAAGATAGCAGACAAGATAATGGCTGTCTTCTTTAGATTCGGGGAAGGGGTTGCACGAAGCAAAAAAGAACCTCAAAAGCTGTTTAAACTGTTAGACATGTTCGTATCACTGGAAAAGTTAAAGCCCGAGTTCTCAGAGATTTTCGCTGGTGAAGCTGGTGCTGATATCTGTTCGCGATTCAGAGAACTGGAGAAACTCCTTGTACATTCCTCTACCAAAGTCTTCTTTGAGCTTGGCCTTCAAATTGAGGCTAATCAGGATGTTCTTCCACCTCAAGATGGTTCGGTTCCAAAACTTGTTCGTTATGCTATTAACTATCTCAAATACCTTCTAACAGATGCATATAGCGCGACAATGATCAGAGTCCTCAGGACTGAACAAATATGGAAATCTGGAGTACTTTCAACACCCGAAACAGATGAAAACTTGCTCAAAGATGCTATGTTCAATATCGTGGATGCCATACGGAGGAATGTTGAATCAAAAAAATTGAGGTACAAAGACAAAGTATTGCCTCACGTGTTTGTCATGAACACTTATTGGTACATTTACATGAGGACTAGAATTACAGAACTCGGAAAACTCATGGGAGATCAGTATATGAAGAAGACTTACAAAATTGTGGCTGAAGAATCAGCTTATTCGTATCAAAAACAAGCATGGGGTCCTCTAGTAAAGATGTTGGACAAAGAAGAACTTAAAAGAGTTGACAAAGACGGACTTACTGCTATGATACGAGGAAAATGGATGCGTTCACTAAAGGATTTGATGACATTACTCAAAGACATAAAAGCTTTTATCACATCCCTGATGCAGACTTGAGAGAGCAAATGAGAGAAGCTACAATGAAGCTTGTTATCCCTGCATATACCGAATTCTTGAATAATTTCCGTCTTCTTTACATGTCAAATCCTATCCTTCACTGGAATACATAGAAGATACATTGAATCAGATGTTTGAAGTTGCTGATCATCATAAGAGCTCTGGAAAATCATCTTTGAGGCCGCGACAAATGAGAGATCCTTCGGATGGTAGTAAATCATTATCAGGCGAACAATCACGCAGGAGCAAAGACTTCAGGAGGTCCAAGACAAGTGCCATTGATACCTGAGTAAGATTTTTTCAAGTAATGTGACTTGAAAGACAAGCATTTATTTGAAAAAATGTGATGGAAATATTTTTCTTTGGGTAACATTTGTGTTAAGCTTACCACCACAAAAAAAGGGGACACAAACAAAAAGTTTGTATTTTATGATAGATGTAACAAAGTATAAGAAGTTAAATAAATATTTCGTGCAATCTTTCAAGTTAAAGAGAAGAGCAAAGTTATTTATTTAACCGACCGGTCAAAATAATTACATTTTCAATCCAAACATACACTATTTGTTATACGAAATATATATATTTTATGTATCTCATATACTAATATAACAATAGGTTTGATTCCTCAGTCTTATGGGAAGACGTTCAAATATATGATCAAACTTTCAATTCGTCGATCTCATTTGTTAAAAGTTTAGCTCACATAATTCTTGAAAATGGCATATATGAGTTAATTTTTTATTGAATGACATATATAAACTTTTTATCAAAGTCTAATGATATATTTAAGGAAAATTATGCGGATAAACAAACTTATACTATTTAATTACTCATCATAGCTATAGTTTGCTATAATTACCACTCGCGACTAACATTATTTATTAATTACGTGGGCTGACTTCGAGTTTGTATAATTAGTCATGTTTGTATATGTATAATTCGCCAGGATATACAATAAATATGTATAATATACAATTTTTTAGTCTATATACATATACAATTCACCTCTCTCCCACTCTCTCTCTAGCCTCTCTCCTCTCTCTCCCAGTCTCGCTCGCCTCTCTCCTACCTCTCCCAATCTCTATTGCTATATATATAATTATATATGTATAATATACAATTATCTAACCAATATACATATACAATTCACCTTTCTCCCACTCTTTTCCTCTCTCTCTCTCTCTTGCCTCTCTCCTCTCTCTCTCAGTCTCGCTCGTCTCTCTCCTCCATATAACATGTAGCAACAAATTGTAATCATCAAACTACAGCTATGAGAGTAATTAATTATTTTTAAGTGGCTATATGTGAAAGTTTTCCTATATTTAAGCCTCTTCTTTGATATTATTCGAATTAATTATTAAAAAAAGGAAAAAATCGTTTATGCCCGTCGTTAAAAGTTTGGCTCATCTATGTCATTACCGTTTAAGAAAAGGCTCATTCATGCTATTATTTTTTAACAGTGATTTTGCAAAACTATTTTTGACACGTGGACAATTATAATTCGGTCACATCATCAATTTTTTAATAAAAAAAATCATAATTCTGAACAAAAAATGAATGAATTTTTTTTTAATTAAAAAAATTGATGACGTGACGAATTATAATTGGCCACGTCATCAATTTTTATAATAAAAAAATCAAAATCTGAACAAAATTGAATTAATTTTATTTTTAATTAAAAAATTTGATGACGTAGCCGAATTATAATTGATCACGTGTCACAAATGATTTTGTAAACTATTATTAAAAAATAATGGCGTGAATGAGGCTTTTCTTGAACGGTAATGACATAAGTCAAACTTTTAACTGATGAAATAAATGAGTCTTTTCTGAAAATTGAACGGCATATTTGAGCTTTTTCCTTAAAAAAATTGGGCAAAAGACAAAAATCACGTACTTTTAAAGTAATTACCATTTGTCCCTTATAAGTTTATAATTACAGAAATCCCTCAAACTGATACAATAAATAAGCGCTAATACATTAATCTGATGCACGAGATACATTAGTCGTTAAGTAAAATACATTACATTTTATATATGATACACTAATCTGATGTACATTTTATACATGATACACTAATCTGATGCGCGAGATACATTAATTTAATGTGCAAGATACATTAATTTGATGCGGTGATATATTTAATCTGATGCGTAAAAATGAAGATTTTAAAAATTTATAAAACTATTAGGGGATAATGATAATAAGAGGATTTAATGGTGGAATTTTTGTCATTTCTTAAAGAAAAAATTGGGGTAATATTTAAAATTGAAAACTTAAGGTAGATGGAAACCTGTGTAAGAAAAATAAAAAATCCAAGTGAATTTACTACTCATTTTTTCCGTGCAAGTTTCGTTCAAAGCTCCCCAGCTGAAATCCACATATTCAGAAGAGAATAATCCCATTTTCCAAATAGAATAATTCCATCATCAAAATCTTTTATCAATTTCCTTCGATAAATCCAATTTTCTTCTTCAAACACTCAATCAAAAACCCCAAATCATCAAATTTCAAAGAAAACCCAAGTACCAATTCGAACCAAAAATGGCAAAAACAGATGAAATTCACACCATTTCGTTATCATTCACTGATTTCCCAGAAGATGTGCAGCTTTGCATCCTCTCATTTCTCACTCCATCAGATATATCCAATTTCGCCTGTACTTCAAAGCGCTTCGTTTCTCTCTGCCGTGATGACCCAAGACTCTGGTTTTCCATGTGTAACCGCAAATGGGGATCCAAAACTCAGATTAACAAATGGGGTGGAGGTAAGATCTCGTATAAGCTTCTTTACAATACCCTTTTGGAGTATGAGAATCTCATTGGGTTCTGGCGCCGGAGTGGTGCTGAATCTGATTCACCGTTGATCTTTTTTGAGTGGGGTCCGTTTCATATAGCTGGTTCGAGGGTGAAACCCTCGAGAACTGGTACTTATGAAGTGATAAAGTTACCATTTTTATGGATGGGTATTACCTCTAAGGGTGAAATTGTTAATTATCTTGACCCTGTGGGGAAGGTGGAGTTATCGGGCAATGTGATGAATTTAGATGATTTGGGTGTTGTGGAGAGTGAATTGGTTCCAGTGAATGTGAATTTCGTGGGAAGAACTCATGTTGTTGTGGAAGAAAATGGTACTGCATTTGGGTACTCTTGTAATTCTCCACAGAACAGAGGATTTAAGAAAGTTTCAAGCTCAGGGAGTATGAGGGAAGAGGAGTACGAGGATTTATGTGTGTCCCCTGGGAGTTTGCCGGACAGGTTGATGTCTGATATTTATCAATATTTTGCTAACAAGACAAGTCCTGGTGGAAATGGGTCGGCGAGGAGGCAGAGAAGGAGGGAGAGGGAAAGGCAGGGAAGAAGGAAATGGGAGCCTGAAGATTATGTGAAAATAGTGAACTGTTCACCTACGCCAGCCAGGCCTTTGCAGGGCTTGTGGAAGGTCTTGTTCCTGATACTTTTTGTATATATATAATTTTGCAAATTTATTCTTGTTTCTTGGCCGTGGAAGTGTTCTCTTAGAGAAAAACTTGATCTTTATGAGCAGTTTTTTGATGAAATTAAGGCTTGGCCTTTGATTTTGTTCTTAAAGATTTACATTTGTATAAGTAAAGCTTCTAACTTTGTAGAGACAACTAGGTAGCTGGTTAAGGTGTAATCAAAGGCTGACCTTAGTTAGTATAAGTAAAGTAAGTAAAGAATAAAACTTTATAGAGATGATTAGGTAGAGCCTTTAGTTTTGATAAGGTGTAAATGCTTGTGATTGTAAGCCGGGTAATATGCATGTATGTATTCTGTGTGTCGAAGATATAAAGTATTAATCTTCATAAAGTGTTTGAGCAAGATGTTTGACACTGAAAATTACTCCAAGCAGGGGATCTGTGCTTTAAATCCCCAAAGTTTTGGTAATTTGATCTAGTTATCTAAGTTCTAACATTATGATGCCACTAACCATTATGTACATGAAGGACTGATTTCTGACTTGTTTTACTAATATCCTTGTTTTATTTTCTGTTTTGACCTGAAGGAGGTTGATCATAGTTGGTATTTTTGTGGTCCTTCGGTGTTCCAGCTTATTCCTCTTGGTAAGAAGTATCATTTGACCAATTTACTAGTCAGGGGTCCAAATATCCTTCCGGAACTTGAAGGGTAACTTCCGGTTCTGAAATTCCAAGTGATTTTAGTGCTCAACCAAGACATAGATCTGGACTTGTACATTTAAATTAAATGCTTGTCTTGCTTGATGGTTCAAGTGTCCTGCCTCTTTGGAGGTTTTCAGCTGTAAGTGGTTGCGGCTTTATCCCTTCTAGTCCTTACCCTAAAGATATAGGTTTACTAATATTTCCAATTAATGATGTATCAATTTTCTCGGAATTTTCAAAGATCCCTTCAGCTATCATGTTCTATGAGTCTCGTTCTAGCTTATTTATAGGGCGTAAAGTTGAACTGTTTTGATTTATTTCGGTACTATGTCTGATGTACATCCCGCGTGATCATTTTCTTCTGATTATCTCTGTTTAGCCAAACTATGTGCTACTAAATATCAGTTAAGGTGTATAATTTCTATAATAGATCAACCCATCACCCTCATGGGTAACCTCCGTTGACCTTTGTTTGAACTGCATGAATTGCAGAGTATTTAGTTTGCCAGTTTGTACATACTGTGTACCTCCCTTTTGCTGAAACGCAAAATTGGGGAATGCTTAACTGCAAAAGGCCTGCTCATGTGATGTTTCGGCTTTGCTTTTCACTGCAGGGATTCCGTGATGAAACGACTTTGGAGTTCTTCCTTGTCTCATATGATGATATTGGTGGCGTTGCTTGCAGAAGGCTTGTTGAATTATGTAAACCCTTCTCTGCCTATGCCCCAGTATTTTGGACTTCGAATACCACATTCATTGAGTCACCTTTATCTTCAGAGGAAGAAAACATATATGAGAGTCGCATGCATATTCAGCCCCTTGCTGAATCTGATGACTTATGTGATATTCTGCCTAGTGCTGATAAGAGAGTAATTTTGTGCATGCTTTGCATGAACTCAAGCTACGACTTGGTTATTCCTGATTTGGCAGGAAACACCGTTAATCCTAGGCAGGCGGAGGGAAGGATTTGGCAGTATGAAAATGGAACCTTTGGTTTTGGGTTTCTGCGAGACAATCACGTTATAGACTTGAGATGTATTGCTCAGAATGGTCGGATATTGGAGGCAGCAGATATTTCCGGTGAATGATCTTGCTGTGTACATTAATAGACAAAAGAGAGAAAGTGCAGCAGGAGTTCCTATTTATATTATATGTACATATTAGTAGGCTCTTTATGCTGGAAAAATTATGGTTCTGTTGTAACATCTTGTGACAATAGAATGTTAGTTTCAATGTAACCTAGGTATTCTCAAGCTTCCTTTTCTGGGAATGGATTCAACTCGTTTCCTAATATTATGCTTCCCCTTTTGGATTCTTTCAGTTTCGTTTTGACATGGTGAGGTGTAAAGACAATTAGCTGATTACTTCATTGTCTATCATGTATAGTCATTAATCAGCATTTAAAGTTTTCATTGTGCATGCAGCATTTTATATCTTTGTCCCTCTCCCACAATGTTGATTGTAATTTGAGGTTAGCTATTGGCAGTGTGTATTATATCAATTGCTTCATTTGCTCTATATCTTGCTATTTTGTTGTCATATTTTTCTTTGCAATCCTGCTTCAAAAAAATTCCTTTTGAACCAAGGGTATATTGAAAACAGTCTCTCTATCCCACAAAGGCTCAGTAAGGTTTGTGTACAGACCCTACTGTGTTATTGTTGCTTTTGGTTAGCTACTGGGAGCTTCTGTCTCATGAATCATGATAGATCTCTTATTGTTGCTTTCACTTTTTCTTTTGTTTTATACAAGAAGTTTCTGATTCTTCACAGGTACTTGTATGTTTGTTTCAAAATCTTTTGCCTTACGTGGAAAGGATATCCAAGAGTTGTACTCTCTTGTGCCAAATTTTGCCTTTTATTTTTACAAAATTTTGTCTTCTCCCTTGTCAAGTTTTCAGAGTGCT
Source organism: Solanum lycopersicoides (assembly GCA_022817965.1). NCBI lineage: Eukaryota > Viridiplantae > Streptophyta > Magnoliopsida > Solanales > Solanaceae > Solanum > Solanum lycopersicoides. The sequence continues at coordinate 90,128,982 of CM040621.1, forward strand.
AATAGCTGAATGAATTGCTATCCATGACATTATCAAGTAGGAGAGATGATGCAAGAGGCTGAAAAGTGGTTTCAAGCAGGGTGCAAAATGCAACGTCATAACAACAACAACAATATACCCAGTGACCAGTTTAATCCCACAGGTGGAATCTGAAGGGTAGAGTATATACGCAGACCTTACTCCTACTTCGCGGAGGTAGAGAGGCTGTTTCCTGGTAAGATTGTCAATTTTTTTTTAAAATTCTTCAGTTTTCTTCTTAGTTACCAACTAGATTTTCTATTTTACTAACAGCTATACCATTTCTAGCCTTGAAAAAATGGCAATGGAGAAACGGTAGTTAAAAAGTTTCTTCTAGGGGTTATATTGTTAGGATCTGTGCTGTTGAGGTATCTTTTCTTGCCTTCAAAATGAGAAACTTACTTCCTAGATCTCCTCAAAAGGATCTGTATACGTGCAATCGAATTGGAAAAGAATTGCCTTCCATCATCTGGATCATGTGCAATTCAAGGAATTCCTTACCTAGTTTGAGGAGGAAAGAGTATGTTGCAAAGATTTCATGGCACTGGACAACAAAACCGTGTTATATTCAATCTCATTTAACATCCACACGATACAAGTGAAGCACAAGAAACAAAGGTCAAAAATCTTCACACAGAAGTATATTATAGTTCAGCATCAAATTAATGGAAAATGAGAGAAAACATAGGCTGTAGAACAGAAGCACATTAATGGACACTGCTGAAGACCTCAGCGAAATAACGCTAGCACATGCAGATTCTTGAACATAGGAGACAGGTAGACATGATAGCCGAAAGCTAAGGAATGATCAAATGTTTCAGTTGTTTATGATTCTGCAGTAACTTCTGTTGTTATCGCAGGGATAGTCTCATGGTCACCCTCAAGCTTGCTTAAGTTGCCTTTCTCCTTGATAAGTTGAATATGGTGATGCTTACAGTAGAGGCGTCCTTCATGTGCGATATAGTTGGAAGGGCTAATTACACACCCTCCATGGCTACATTTGAAGCAGTTCTTGTGGTATGGTGTACCATTGACTGATACCTATAAACACACAATCAAGATTTAATATAACATTTATTGCACAGCATTAGCATGAAAAAGTGTTACCATACAAGCTGTGAACTTTTGGAATATATAACAAATTTTACACAAAAGATTACTTATTGCCTATTGGTGGTGTTACCTTCTCTGTTGGATAGACCGTGTTCTTGCAGCCAAAACATTTCTCCCTTGTTCCACCAAACATGCTTGTCACTTTAGCTACCTGTGGTTTCTGTTTCAAAGATACAACTTGCATTTAGTAAGTGAAGGTAATACTCTCTACGTTGCTCGGACTCTCAAAAAATGTTGCTACACCCGTGTCGGATCCTCCAAAGATCCACAAGTTTTGGAGAATACACACCCCTCGATATTTTTGAAGAGTCCGAGCAACATAGATGTTCTATGTCAGTAAGCTTGATCATGCATTGTCAATTACCTCACTGTCAATGAGCTTCTGTGGCTTCACAATTTTTGGTGTCCCTGTAACATTTTGAATTGTCAATAAGTTCTCTGTTTATAAAAGTTATTTGGAATTATAATCCATGTTAACGCCTACCTTCAAAGCTTTTATCCAAACTGCCAGTTTGTTTGAAGAGCTGATCAAAGTGTGGTCTACAGTACAGAACTCCTTCAAAGGAATTGTAGTTGCCAAGCTGCCAATTAGATACAGTTAAAGAACAGTAAAAGTTAAGCTCCAAACCTTGAATATTAGAAGTCCAACAGAAACTGATGACACTTGTAGCATCTCCAGAATGGATATGACATATAAAGCTAGTAATTTGAATAGAAAACTCAAATCTACTTCTTTTGACTCTGAACAAGTCATATAGACCTATACAGAGACCATTCTACAGAGTGTTGTATTAATATTTGCATAAAATGATCCTTATGATTGCTTCAGTAACCGTACTATTTGTTGTTGCTATTATTCTCTTCTTCATTGTTCTTACTTTACATATTGTTTGATATGCTTTACTTGAGCCGAGAGTCTATCGAAAACAACCTCTCTACCTTCACTAGGTAGGATTAAGGCTGCGTACACACCACTCTCCCTAGACCCCACTTATGGCATTACACTGAATTTGTCGTTCTTGTTTGATCCAAAACCTGTGTATGGAATAGGGAGGAAAAGAAGAAAAGTACTTGAAGCTGAACAAGAAATTCTAATGTGAGACAGATTATCTCTAATGGGATTTCTATGAAAGACAAAATAGAAGCTAAAAGTAAGAAGTACATGAAAAAGCTATAGTCTTTTTGTTGCAAGATTTCTTCTTATCTGTGAAATTAGTCGAGTTGTGCTAAAGCTCATCCGAACACCACAATTATCAACAAAAACAACAACAAAGATTCATAAGAAGAAACCTTGAGGGTGCCCTTGCAGTGATGACATCTAAAACAAGCTTTGTGATAGATTCTGTTATCTGCAGTTAATTTGTCAACAAGATAGACAGTCTTGTCACAAGCCATGCACTTTTGTGTTGTTCCTGCAAATGCCATGGCTATAATCAACTTCTTTTCTTGATTTTTCTGCAGCAAAAAAGCACTTGGTGTTTGGAGTTTTGAAGCAAAAATAGAGAGGAAATGGATGGAAGATAAGGATGAGAAAGTATGATGATGATGATGTTGAGAACAGCAATTTAAGTAATTAGAGAAATAGACATTTTATCATCTTGTCCCCAGTATACATCACCTAACAACTATGCAGATCTTTTTTTCTTTTTCTTTTTTTCCAATATTTTTATCATTTTTTAAAGATTCTTATCTGTATATATATATATATATATATATATATATATATATATATATATATATATATATATATATATATATATACCCCTAACTTTTTTTCTTAGAACTACAGAAAGTTGAGGTTAAAAGAATTTGATTTGCAGTATATGACTAAGACATATGGTGTTGGTAAAATTTAGTGTGAAAATAAGTTGCTTATAAATCAAGAAAGTGACTTTTCTTGTTGAGTAGTTAACAAGTTCGATAAGTGACATTCTGTGTTGTGTTAATTGTTTTCTCCTTTTCTCGCAATTTATAGGTGTTTGCCTAAGTTGTGGAGTATATAAATTTTATGGAGATAATTTTCTTTGCTTACTTATTAAAATATAAAAAATTATCATTTTTTGCTTGGTGAAAATCTTAATATAATTAGTGAAGGATGAAAAAACAGTGAAAATAAAGGGATGAAATAAGTGATTGTTACTTGCATAGGCATCAAAGTTTCACATGCTTATTGGAGCCCAGTTTGGTAGAATAAGATCTTTTCTTTGCTCTATTGATATTAACAAGCACCACATGAATCATCATCATATCACTCTCATGGAATATCTAGCTATTTGCTGTCAAAGCAATTATGCACAAACACTCCGGTCTCAATTTATATGATAGTTTTCTACCCCTTTTCGGCCTTTGTGATATTAATTTGAAAAAAAATGTCAACACACGTTGGGCCCATAAGATAGTGCCACGTAGGCCGAAAAGAGGTAAAAAATTATTGATAAAATAAGTTCAGGAGGTAATAGGACCTTAGTATAGTATAAGTGTGTCTCTGAGATTTCGGGCATAGATTGAGGGGGTACTTATGCATTATCCCAAGAATTTAAGAGAAAAGTTCGTTATGTTACCGAATCAGGCTTGTTAAAGTCACTTTAGTACTTACCTTTAATTAAAACAAGTATGATACATATTTTGGATGCACTTATTATAAGTTATGACTTTTGATTTAAAATAAGCTTTTCTAATCTATCCAAATACTACAAAATTACTTAGAAGCTTGTTTAATTGAAAAACACCTAAAACACGTCAATTCAAACAGGCTCTGTAAGACGTTCGATTTTTTTTTTCCAAAAAATATTATTATTTGGTGGACCATAATCTTATCAACAACCTAAAAGAAAGTTATACTGGACCATCTAGAGTTGTGCTAGACATGATTTTCAAATTCAATTTCCTATACAAGGGGAAGTTAACCCCACCCTTACACACACAAAAAAAGAAAAACATATAAGGAATCTGTCACATGGCATAATCATATTATTGATCTGTCAAAGCCACCCACTGTACTGTTTTTCTTTTTCTTTTTTTCAATAGGAGAGTAGAAAATAAGTAATAGCTGTAAATGTGTTATTCATAAATGTCAATTTTGAACAGTTTAAATATATTTTTCTGAAATTTTATTAGTCTAATCCCCATATATAAATCTAAATACGTTGAGAAGTCGAAGTCCCTTAGAAATACAATTATTTAGTAAATCATTGTTCCTTAGAACCTAAAGTTTGGTAATAGAGGATTCATTTAATGATAGATATGACAATTTGACATGTTAATAAATGAAAAACAGGGTGAATAAGCAATAATATAAGTGATAGGTTGTGTAAACCATCTATGTTTTATTTAATGGAGTGTGAAAAGCATTTTTGTTTTTTATCCAAATTTTTGGGCTCGATATATGACTATGAAATCGTTTTTGTAAGAATGAGTTTTGCTTCAAAGCAGAACTTTAAATTTAATCGTACATGAATATGGAATACTGCATGTTGGTCACTACGTGAGAAGCAAACAAAAGAATTACGTGACAATGATATTTTGATAAATGTATAAAACTTTTTATTATGGATAAAATTGAAATAGCACCAAGAAAAAATTGAGTCCCGAGCCTAAAGGGTATAAAATATTAACAAAAATTTCAAAATGGTATATAAAATTTTATATTAACCAAAACGGCAAAATCGTTGGAACAACAGCGATTTCCTCCGCCGGAAAAAGCAAAATCGCTGCTACTGCAGCGATTTTGCAAAATGTGATTATTTTTTAAAAAAAAAAAAAATTCAACAAAATCGCTGCCTAGGCAGCGATTTTCTTGAAAAAAAATATTATTATTTTTTTAAAAATAAAATCGCTGCCTAGGCAGCGATTTTCATAAAAAAACTATTTTCATATTTATTTTTTTAAAGGAAATCGTGCATAGGCAGTGATTTTCATTCAAAAAAATTTTTTTTAAAAGGAAATCGCTGTCCTTGGAAGCGATTTACATAAAAAAAAAATTCTTAATTTTTTTTAATAAAACGCTCCAAAATTTAAAAATAAAATAAAAAAAATTTATGAAAAAAAAATTAAAATAAAATAAAATAAAATTCAAGAAAATCGCTGCCTAGGCAGCGATTTTGTTGAATTTTATTTTTTTTAAAAAAATAAATCACATTTTGCAAAATCGCAGCAGCGATTTTGCTTTTTCCGGCGAAGGAAATCGCTGTTGTTACAACGATTTTGCCGTTTGGGTTAATATAAAATTTTATATACCGTTTTAAAATTTTTGTTAATATTTTATACCCTTTAGGCTCCGGACTCAGAAAAAATTAGTCAAAGTTATTTTCAAGTTATAGTGTGTCACTCTTTTATTTGAATAGCATTAAAAAAATCATATAAATTGATATAGAATGGATCATTAGTCATAGTTCTATTAAAGATGTAATTGATACTAACATTAAAACAGAACAAGATTTGTAAGATTGTTATCAGAATTTCTCCCACATCGGACAGAAGCAGTAAAGCGAACAGCTTCGCCCCATAATTTAAACTTTGCTCCAGCATATACTCAAAAGCACGCAGCCACGCAATGATCACATAGCGAACTATTCTTTCGCCTTTTACTAAAGAATATCGTGTGAGCATTGCATCAAGTGGCATACGCCAATTTTTGGAGGGTTTTCTCTTCTAAGGGAAATCCCCATCAAACCTTAGTTGAAATTTTAACTTTTGGTTTCAAGTTGCTATGCATTTTGAATTTGTTTATTTTGTTTGTGTAGTTAGAACGATCGATAATGATTTGCAAAATACAATTTAAAATTTTTGGCCAAACTAATCTACCAAATGGCCAGACCACTCCTGTTACTCATATAGGGAGTATTTCCTTGTTCAATACTACATTGCATAATGTACTGTATGTACCTGATTTTCACTATAATTTGTTGTCTGTCTCACAAATCACTAAAACTCTACATTGTTGTGTTTCTTTTTATCCGGATTTTTGCCTCTTTCAGGACCTACTCACTGTCAAAGTGAAGGGGATTGGTAAGGAGAAGGACGGTGTATACCTACTACATTACCTTCCTCAGTTGTCAAGGTTCCTCTAACTCCCAACATCACCACCAACAAATGCTCTAGCCCTCCACTCTCACATTGTTTTTCTCTTGCTCAACCAAATCCCAGCTATACATGGCACCAGAGATTGGGTCATGCTCCTTCAGTTCTTCTCAAGATTGCAGAAATTAGACCTAATTTTTACATGGTATCAGAGCAGGGCTCGTCTCACCCGATGTTGGGATCCCCGAAATCAAAATTGTCCACGCACCAGATGCTAAGCACTGGGTGTGAGGTGGGGTGTTGAAGAATGACAAAAGTCTCACATCGGTGGTTAATGAGATGGTTGACTCCTTATAAGGCTTGAGCAATCCTCCTCCCTATGAGCTAGCTTTTGGGGGGTGAGTTAGGCCTAAGACCTAATTTCACATATTTGCAAAATATTTGGCATAAGTGTCTTGGATAGTTGAATTATGAGATTCTTTCGAACGAGTTAAGAGAATCTTATTTATTCTTTCGTTTTGATAATTGAAGAAATTTAACATTTTGTTCGTGGTGACTGCAGCAAACTAACACGCCAGTAGATAACTTTAGTCAATTAATTACATTTCGTTTAATATTATATCTATATATGCATATAGCGTATATGAAACAAACCTGATTTCTCAACACAATTATCCAAACATTATATAATAAGATAGCAAAATTACAATAAAAATACATGAATTACAAGGAAAAGTACGGAAATATCAAGTAACTAGAGATAGAGATAAGAATTGGAATAAGAAATTCAAAAGATGAGAGGAACAAATGGTTTAATTCATAATACACATAATTCTCCAAAACCGCAGATGACAACCATATAAACTCTACTCAAGGATCCCAAGTCAATCTAGTATTGGGCCGTCCAATTATTGGGCCTATATGTGGTTTATCCCCAAGGCCACACCTTTTTCACTCAATGTAGATCCACTCTTGATATTGACAAATATTGAGCATGAATATCTAATAGTAGTAAAACTACATGTTATACATTCGATATCAGATGGAAACTTTTGGAGACAACTCAACATAACATTCACCCTATGTACTTACACAATAAGATCATATAAGTTCAAATTTGTTTGGATTTCACAATTGAAAATACTTGGAATTTTGGATAAAATATTTCTTTTCTGAAATGAATACTATAATTTTGGATCAAACATTACATGTTTGTATTTACTATTATAATTGCTATAGTTTGGAGTTTAATTTGCATTTTTTTGAATTGAATACTAATTTTTTGGATTAGATATCCTATTTCTACACAGAACCCTATAGTTGTGATTTGATACACTTTTGAATTGAATATTATAATTCTAAATTAAATGTTAATATATTTTGGTTCAAATACCGCATTTTGAATTGAGTAGTATAGTTATTATTATTTTGAGTTAAATATTATAGTGTATAGTTTTGGATCGGTATATATATATATATATGTTTTTTTGGAATTCCAGGATAATCCGTAGCCGTTACATATTCTCTGTCCTTTGGGTGAGCAATTTGTGCGTACGGAGTAAACCTCCACTGTGTAATAGTCTGCAAATCACACAAGAAATGTAAACCGCACTAGGCAAGCCCTATACGACAGACTCAACCCAGAAGACATTGAGGAGGGATCGATCCCGAGTCATCCGTGTGGATAACCATCCTCCAAACCAACTGAGTCATCCCGAAGAACAAGGATCAATATATTTAAGTTATAAATTAAATATAGTTTTGAATTAAAATTATATTAGTCTCATGTAATTATAAGTAGGGCGTATGAAAAGAGAGTCACCAGGTGGTATATTTGCAGTCCGAGAAATCACTACAAGTCAATTTGAAGCTGGTGCGATTTCTCCGGCGGCCGGAAGCGGCGGAGATCTTCCACTTTCAGGCTGCACTCCACGAAACTTGAAGCTGGTGCGATTTCTCTGTCCCTTTGTTTTTTTTTTAATCGTTTGCTCGCTTGTTGATAGAAAAGGAGAACCTATAATGAATGTAAATTGAAATAAGCGAAATTCATTTTCAGGCAGTACGAAATTTTGAAATTGCTTCTTATTTGTGGTATTTGACCTAATTTTTGAAGTTTAATTAGTAACTACACTAGGCATTGATGATATTGTTCAAGCGTAATATTCTATGGAGATGCTTAATAAAGAGAGAGCACTTGTGGGCTAGGGGTCCATGAAGTGTGTTGAGAATCATTAGGTCTCAAGTTAGAGACAAAAGTAGTAGGTGATTTCTTTTTAGCAGAGTTACTGATACCTGTTGTTGGAGGTGGTACATTTCTAGTGAAATTAATCAAGGTGCATGAAAGCTGGTTGGTTGTAAAAAAAGATGCTTAATAAAGAGAATAAATTGAACTTATTGAAGACTATGATTATCAATGTGTAGAGCTAAGTTGTACTTGCATGGAAGTTCAAGTAGATTCATTAATGGCATTTGGAATGAAGTGAATTTTGTAAATATTGAAAACCTGCATAAGGTGTACAGAGTTTTGAGTCATCTTGTGCTTCCAGTTCAAAATATTACATGGTTGTTTGGAGCTTCTATTATGAATACTGTACCAATGATGATTATGAGAAAGCAGCTGCATAATGCTGTTGGCAAACTAAGCTGGTGTGGAGAGATGAAAAATGCGTTTGTTTGTGAGTGATTAGACTTCTCCTTTGGCGGCAGAAGTCACTAGAGTTCTGAGTTCGAATCGAAATAACTTCAATACCCTGTCTATTTCCTGTATGTTTTTCTTTTTCTTTACATTAAAAACTATAGAGGGTTTTCTTGAAACCCACCTTTGGGCTTTGGTAGTTGTGTTTTTCTGTGACAAACTAACCTTTTTGATAACCCCTTTATATCTGACTTGTCAAAGTAAATATTTCTTCAGATAGCAGGAGCTTTGAGGGTTAGAATTAGAACTTAGAAGAATGGTATTTGGTCAAGTTGTGATTGGCCCGCCTGGTTCCGGCAAAACCACTTATTGCAACGGAATGTCTCAGTTCCTCCAACTGATTGGACGGTAACGTATTTCAACCTTTTGGGTTTTCTGTTTTCTGCTTATTTATACAATCTTCTACGGTTTCTTGGATTTTTTTTGTAGTCTTGGTTCTAAAGAACAGTTTTACGAGTATCTGATTTCTTATATCAATGCAAGAAAGATTATTGATATTGAGTGCTAATTGTACTGTAGTAATTTATGTTTCTATGATCGAAAAGGACATGTTGTTTCCTGTTTATATAACTTCTTAGTGTGGTTAGGGACTTCTTTGTCGGTAAGGAAAAGAGTAAAATATAATTACTTAATATTGGAAGAAAGGATAGGACTAGAGTGGAACGGATTTATTGGATTAATGTAGTTGGGAGTGGAGGCGTAGTTGACTAATTCATTTGTAGGTAATCGCCAGAGATCGACGACAGACGTTAGAATTAATTGTAATATGATCTCTTACATTGATATTATTTCTTTTGATTGTTTAAATTGCAGGAAAGTTGCTGTTATCAATTTGGATCCCGCTAATGATGCTTTACCGTATCCACTTAAGTTGTGTTTCTTTGACAATGTCTGGATAACATATTTTGATGTCTAATTCGAGAAGATTGTTCATTTATAATTAAATAGGAAACCAGTATATATTATTATTTTCTTCCTTATCTAATAAAGATATGAGTGTGCTGTGAATATTGAGGATCTAATTAAGCTGAGTGATGTAATGATTGAACATTCTCTTGGTCCCAATGGAGGTAAGCTTGCCTTTACCCCCTTCTATTAAGATCAGTCATCCTTCAATTATCTAATAAATAAGTTCCAAGTGGCTAAAAAAAAATAGTTCCGAGTGGCTAAACTTGTGGATGCTACCACCATATCATTAGACCTGTGCCGTTACAATATGTTGCTTCAGATTCTTGGGCTACCTCCATTATCTAATTTTGGTGCAGAAATATTGTTCCTTGTGTAGATGATGTTTTCTATGCTTTGAGTTGTTATTATGTTCATGCTATTCTTACTTTGTTTTTTTAACTCATAGCTTTATCATTCTTTTTGTAGGGCTTGTATATTGCATGGACTATCTCCAGAAGAATATTGACTGGTTGGAGTCCAAGTTAAAACCTCTCCTTAAAGGTTGTTACAATTCAATCTGAAGTTAGTTAATTTTGACTGAGATCAACATTTATTTATGTTTAATCATTTTATACTTATCTGGAACCGGCTTGGTATTTGTTCCATCATTCAGGTGTTTATACCACTTTAATGTTGTCAGTATATCTGGGAGTTTACAACTGTCTCAAAGTTTCAGTTCCATGTGGGAAGAGCAATCTTTTTGCATCGGTCCTATATTTCTCAGCTAATCTGTCTGCTTTCCTCTCTGCTCCTTTTTTTACCTACTTCTTACCATGTTTTACCTAACCTCCAATTTTCCAGGAATTTTCTTAATTCACAACCAATTAGATAGTGTAAATACTGTAAATAAGAAAAACATAGATGGTGTTAACTGCCTTCCTATTCTGGCATTACAATCTACATCTTGGATTTCAGAGATTTGATAATTTATGTATTCAGTTGTAATGGTTTCTGTCAATCTAAACTTGTCAACGTGTTGAATGTAATGGAGCTATAACACACACTTGGGCTAAAAACACTATTAATATATGCTCATTTACAACAATATTTTACATGCTTAAGTTTGCTAACTTTCTTTTGATGAGTTACCCTTAGAAAAATTTCGAGTATTGGCATTTTTAGCAAAGTTGTTTGAGCACCTTGAGCTCTTGATATTCAGCACATTCATGGAAATCACAGTATACCCATCGTCTTATGTGGAAACTGCAGTATTCTGAGCAATCACCTCGGCTTGTTCTGACTTTTATCTATTTATTTTTGCAGAGCACTATTTACTTTTTGATTTTCCGGGTCAGGTGGAACTATTTTTCCTTCATGACAATGCGAAGAATATGATTATGGAACTTATAAAGAAGTTAGATCTAAGGGTTAGTCTCTTTATTAGAGTTATCTAATCTATTTCATCCTTCACTATTATGCTTCCCGTTAAAGCCAAATTGCTAACTATTTGGTTTGTTTGATGTAGTTGACTGCAGTCCATTTAGTTGATGCCCATCTTTGCAGTGATCCAGGGAAATACGTGAGTGCATTGCTCCTCTCTTTATCCACCATGTTACACTTGGAGCTTCCTCATGTCAATGTTTTGTCAAAGATTGATCTAATTGAAAGCTACGGAAAGCTAGGTTAGTTCATCATTTTCTTTTGGAGAATATCTTTCTGGAATCTGGAATATTCTGTTGGAGATGAGTTATAGGTATGAAACACCTTTGTGGCTACTATGAAGTGCTTATTCTGTATTTCTCTTGTTCTTGCAGCTTTTAACCTAGACTTCTACACAGATGTCCAAGATTTATCATATCTGCAGAATGAGATCAGTCAGGATCCTCGCTCTGCTAAGTATAGGTGCTTCAACCTTCCTTTTAGAACACTGTCAAATGATAGCTGATTTCTCTTCAACTCTTCTCAATTCTTGCTGGCACAATATAACACATTGTTGTTACTTTGTAGTTTCTGACTGTTCTAATCAAACTAGGACAGAAATTTTAGTAAATCTTGTTGCTGGAGTGAGTTTTCCTATATATTCTACAAGCTTGATGAGTAAATAACTTCTGCACTTGATGCTGTACTACTACAATTTTGAGAGCGTATCATCTTTTTGTAAATGGTGTGTGTCAGTTTATTGTGTTGACCTCTCTACCTTTGGCAGAAATTAAGGGAGGGTAATGGAGGGAGAAGAATAAAAGCAAAACACTGTTTTCTTTCTTGTCTTCTTTATTGTGCGCTGAGTTTTTTGTATCTGCATCACCTTATTTAAGTGTCATTCCCTTCACTATTCTTTTATAATCGGAAGGTGGTCATTGAAGTGCTAGTGTGGAACAATCTACTTTGACTCATTTTTATAGTTTACACTCTTTTGTGTTGCCACTTTTTACTGTCGTATTTATGTTAATGCACTTTCAAATGAACGTAAACAAAGGGTAATTCTGGGCCTTTAATCTCTATAGAGAAGAGAAAAATATATCCTAAATATTTGTAGTTAATCATTTATTTCATTGCTGCAAGTATGGATTGTTGAAAAAAATAAGACATGGATTTGGATATTTATCATAGTGCTTGACATGATGGAAATAACCAGAAAGGATCTTTATATCTAAACTTTGTGTTTTCGGGTTTATACATAGAAAATGCAGAAGCTTGAAACAGATTTTATCTTAACATTGTGTTTTGTTTTGATACTTAAATAATGCAGAAAGCTTACAAAGGAGCTATGTGAGGTGATAGAAGATTATGGACTCGTCAACTTCACACCTTTAGATATCCAGGTAGGATGTGATTGAGAGTGTCAACTTCACGGCTTTGAGATATATCCTCTGTACTCTTTGTTAGCATAGTGTTTAACTTTTTGAGCTTATTTATCATTTCAGGATAAAGAGAGTGTTGGCAATCTAGTTAAGCTAATTGACAAAAGCAATGGATACATATTTGCTGGCATAGATGCAAGTGCTGTTGAATTCAGCAAAATTGCAGTTGGTCCTGTGGATTGGGACTACTACCGATATCCTTTTTTACGTCGTTTAACATATAAATGGATACCAAACTCACAAATTCCCTCTACTTGTTGATATTATGAGTAGTAAAGATCATTCATTTGATCCCAACAAGGAAGTAGAGATTTTATTCATTTCTTCATGATTCTACACTTAACAAAAGCAATTTCTTTTTGTTGGATTGTCCAGAACCAAAAATATAACGTTTAGGATCAGTTTCGTGCTTATACTTTCCTATCTTGGCCTGTCAGTTGTTAGCTCTATTTGTGCGGGTCCTTATAAACGAAAAGAGATTCTTAGGGAGATATAAATTGTGGAATATATTTGATTTGATTTTCTGCTGATTGGTTCACATGGTTGGCCTTGACATTCCAATTTTACAGTTGCAGCTGTGCAGGAGAAATACATAAAGGATGATGAAGACTTTGATATGACAAAGGACAGTGAGTCAAAATAGTATGTTATGGGCTTTGTGATAAGATCTCTAAATACTGCATCTTACAGAAACTAATTATCCTATGTATGGTAGGATGTAACGATCATTTTTGTTCGTTCGAGTGCCTGTATTTACTCATTACTGAACTCTTTTTTTGTAGCAAAAGATGTAACGATCATATTTGTTCGTTCGAATGCTACTCTTTTTTATGAAACCTTTAACTGTACATCAAAAGAGATAGAGAGGCTCCTTTGCAATCTTCTGAAACAATGTGCATTTTCTATGATACAATTTACTCTTCCCTTATGTTGTTATATGGCTTGGCATTGGCATAGATGGTTGATCATAATCTTTAATTTGATGGTCCTTTGGACAATTTAAATTACATTGCTCAATCTTTTAGCTAGGTTCAAATCAAAATAAAACAAAAAATGAGAAGAAAAGAAAAGACCACCAGTATATTAATTAGGATGATTTGCTTTGAGGGTGTTCTTGTTAGAACAAAATGGATACAGAAAACTCATAGTCAAAATAAGTATTGTTCTTTTGAAATTCCAAAACTAAAGAGATCTGTATAGAAACAGAGTTTGAAAAAGTCAAATCTTTAACGATTTCATCATTTATAATTGATTAGTGAATTGAATAACATTCATTTCTTCGTTCTCTCTCTTTAATTTCTGTTTGTTATTATATGACAATAATTTAATAGAAATCTTATTCTCTTCCAAAAGGCAGAAGCCCAGATTTATTTTTATACTATATAGTTTGAAAAAAATGATTAGCGGTGATTTAATGTCATCATTGATGACATCTACGTCATCATCATGAGGAATAAGTAAAGAAAAATAAATATATAAAACATGAAACAAAGAAACTTTAGCAATTTATGTGTACACTTGAGGTGTTCTTTAGGAGTGTGCTAAGCATAAAGTCTCAAATTAATTTGGACTAAAAAGATAGAAATTCCATATTTTTCTAGAAGGCTACTAACTCTTTAGTTGTTAGTATATATCCAGCACCAGATAAGGGGAGTAGACCAATAATATAGTACATTCTTTTTTGTATTGTAATAGATAGAATTTATATCATACTCATCCGTTCAAATCTCCGATGAACATTATTAAAGGATGTGGTGCAATAAATATAATTATTTCCTTTTTTAATCAAAATATTAGATTTTAAGCCTTATGTATGCAAAATCTTGGACAGAAAGCACTTTTCCGAGAAAATCTATGCTAAGTTAATACATCAAATATTAAATACCAGATCGAATAGAAAAACAACAAAAATAATAAGTCGTACATTGAATTAAATTTTAATAATAAGTAACTTTTTTAATGTTTGATGTCTACAAATTTAGTAGTTTTCCATAATTTGAAATGTATTGTACAAAGTTATTTTGTCAATATTATTGTAACCCTGGACTCTTATCTCATCTTTGATGACAATCAAATTTATCCTTTAAGACTGAAGTCTCTCTAATTGGATTGCTTTACAATGGATTTTTTTGCCACTTTTAGTACATATATTTTTCATGAATTATTGTTTTATCCAGTGCATTATCATATTTAACTTTCAATTATTTCTCCGCTCTTATCTGACTAAAAGTTTGATTATAATAAATTTATAGATAAATATATTTTATATTTCTGTTAATTAAGTAATGAGGACAAGTTTTGGTAAATCAATTTTACGTGTGAAATTACACTACATATGTTATTATTGTTTTCTGATAGAAAAAAACATTAACTTTATTTGTTTTAACAAATTTCCAAGGCTATTTTATCTATGATAGATATGATTCATCCATTTTTAATAAGAGATTATAAAATTGAACTCTTTAGGTATATATGAAAGAAAATCATAATAGAATCCAATTTTTCCTAGATATATATTACGTCATGTAAATTTAATTAATTGAAATTCTGATATTAATGTTATAATATTGTATTTGAAATGTAAAGTAAAAAGAGTAGGAAAAATCTTTGAGGTGATTTGGGAATCGTACACTTTTAAGTAGGGGTGTACAAAAACCAAATCGATCGATAAACCGAACCAAAAAAAATGTTATTGGGTTGTTGTTATTGGGTTATTGGGTTTTTAATGGGTTTATAAAAAAAGTTATTGGGTTATTGGTTCGATATCGGGTTTTACTATTGGGTTATTGGGTAAACCGATAACCCAATAAGATGGTAATAATTACTATTTTACCCTCCCTAATAATTAAATATTAATAATTTAATATATAACTAGACACTATAACTATATCAAATTATTAGTACTCTATCCACTTCACTCTAGACCGCTTTACTAGTTTTTATTGTTTACTAAAAAACTAAAAACTAATGTAAGGGTTCGCAATTGTAGCTTTTGATTTTAGTTTTAGTTTTAGTTTTAGTTTTAGTCTTGTTGGACTATTTGATTTTAGTTTTAGTTTGTAGTTGTAGGTTGTAGCATTTGCAAGTTTGTAAAGGTCCGTAATTTGATTAACATAAGAAATTTCATACTGTGTTTTGGCGGTGACATGTAATTATAACCTTCGTACTATATTTAGATAAGTAAGAAGTCATATAATATTTTACGGATATTTTCTTATTGGGTAAATCAAAAACCAAACCGATAACTATAAAAAACCGATAAACCGAAAACCGATAAAGAATATATTATTGATTTGTTATCGGGTAAGCATATTTAAAAACTGAAAACCGATAAACAGAACCGATAATTAAAAAAACCAAACCGAATCGACCGATGCACACCCCTACTTTTAAGTGGTACATACAAGATCAAATTATAACCACAAAATGTTCTAATTACCATTAATTTAACCATTAATTTAGTGTTGGCAATAATTATATTAGAGTTCTTAAGTTCAATTAACATTTTAAAAACAGATAATTAATTGTTATATACAATCCTTCAAGTATTACTTTTTGAACTAACTAGAAATTAGAGACGTCTGGGGAATATGAAATGTGAGATATCGAATGAATCGTACTATATAAAAAGTATGTTCTACTAATTATAGGGTGCATATATTTTCCAAAATAATTAGTGGCTTCTATTTATTTTGTGTTTCGTAAAGTATGTAGTACTAATTAAATGACTTTTAATTTTGTATTAGATACATAAATATAAATATTATTCTAAAATTATATATTTATGATCTAGACAAAAATATAGGAGGTGGAGATGAGGGTACGTGTATAAACCAAGATAGATCTAGAAGGAGGAAGAGAATGTTCACCTGAATTTCCTCGATAAAATACTACAGAATATATATAAGATAATATATATATATATATTGAATTTCCTAACTACAAAAATAAATATTAACACAATACTTAAAGAGTTCAAAATTCACCTTAAATCAAATATCAAACAATTTTTATTTTTTGAATCCTTTCAATAAAAATCTGATGAGATGAGAATGAAGATAAAGTATGAAGTGTGCGGACACTATCAAATTTAAACTTGTAATTTTTGTTTTTCCAATTTCATTATAAAGTATTTTTAATTTTCTTTTTACCAATTATACATTTAAAAACTAATAATTAAAAAACACCCCACTCCTATCAAACTCACCCTAAAATTCAATATGGTTGACCTTGAACGTGCAGGAGAAAAATATATGCGTGAAGGTTGACGAAGACTTTGACAAAAGCAATAGATAAATACTCCCTCCGTCTATTCAAATTTAGAGAGTCGAATAATTTTTTTAATAATATTTTAAACTATTAATTATTATATATTTTTATGTATTTTATTTTCGAATTTGTAAAAATAAATATATTAATATTTACAAAATTTACAAAACTTAACCCTTAAAATTTGAATTATAAAAATTAAATTGATATATAGCGGTTATTAATTAATAGGATATATAGTGGTACTCGATCATCATTGATTTGCAATATGATAAATATCTTGATCGATCTTGTGTATGTGATCAGCAAGATTTCATCAATCCTCTAATTAGTTAGTACAACATTTTAAAGGTAAAAATTATTCACACTTAATATTTACATCAAATTAAAGTCGATAGATACATGCATGATACGTCTTAATATTATGTATAAATATAGATTGTATCCTCACTTCATCAAATTCGTTTAAAATGTCACAATCAGTAGAAGATTTGTGATTAGAGTGGGATGCATGAGCTAGCTGTGACGCAAAGGATGAACTAATTTTAATTATTTAATTAGAAGAATTTTAAAACATAAATGCTAATTAAACTTTAGGTTATAAAAAAGTGTTAAATAAGGAATATTTAGAGGGTGTGCTCGATGGGAATACATGTAGAAAAGGATCAAATGTGCCTTTAATAAATAAAAAACTAGTAAATGGAAGTCAATAGATCAACCTTTTTGTCCATCATTTCTACAAATCTTGAAAAATTGTAAGTTTTTATTATATCATTTGAATAGTATTATATATCATGTCGTTTTATATATATATATATATAATAAAATTAATAAAAAAAGCTAAATATAACTAACTTTTATTTGTTACGACATTAATAATCTAGAAGAAGTTAGTTTAATTGTAAATTCTTCTCATATGATTTATATAGATTATAAATTTGAGTCATAAAAATATCTATCAATATTCACACGGAATAAATTATTTACATTACAATACTCCATGAATTCTACGCCAGAATACTCAAACACATAACCTTTATACAACAATCCATTAATCATACATATTATAAAAGTATAATATAATTTCCATATATTGTTGCTTAATTATTTCCACTAAATCCCAAGGAAAATTTATTGTCCAAATTATCATCACTTGACTTTACTCTCAACTCTTGACTTACACAATTCCACTGTCCCTTCAATTATTCACTCATCTACATATTATATCAAAGAGTGTGCAAAATAATAAAGTAGCACATGTTCCTTCAACTTAACAACACTTCTAGAATATAGATATACACCTCCGTCCACAACTAATTGTCATGGTTTCCTATTTAGAGCTGAATTATAAGAAGTTTAATTAATATTTTACGATGTATATTTTCATTATGTTGTATGTAAATATTGTAATTTATAGTATTTTTTATATAGTTTTTGAATATCTATTTTTGTAAAAAAAAATATCAAATTAACACAATCTTATTTAATTTTAAAAATTAATTAAATTAAATTTTAAAAAACGCAATAGGACAAATAAAAGTGGACTGAAGAATTATATAAATAGGAGAGTTAAATAAATTAAAATCTTGTCTTCTAGAAAATGTATCACATCTCCATTAATTAGATGCTCTTCAGTAGTTTCATTCACATGCACTATACATGACTAGAGTTTCTAGATATAACTTGGTGGTCAATGATATAGATCGAGCTAAAAAAATTATAAAGAAATTTTATAATATGATTGGAATACATAAGATACGAAAAATAAATAAAAAATATCTACTTTATATATAAATATAATAATTTTATACTTATATAATGTAATTTTCTATGGAAAGATTATCTACCTTTTGCCAGAGGCATACCTATAGGAGGTGTCGTGGGTTTACGTTAACCCATGCTTCCCTTTCTAGATCATATATAACAGTGTTATATTTTTTTTTAAAAAATATTAAAATATAAATGTGTGAACTTGTGTTTAAAGTATCAGATAATAATATAATAATGATCGGATGTATTTGTCTTTTCGAGTAACACCTCTCCTACATTTTTGACGTTTGAACTAATTTTCCTTTTTTTCCTTTTAATCTTTCAAAATTTTCAAGTGTACTATATCAAAAATTCTTTAAAAAAAATTAGCACTATAACTTTTTTATATAATTAAATCAATGCATATATTAAATTTTAAAATTAATAGTACTATATATTTTGGACCAAAAATTTCTAAAATTTTGTGATTCATATTAAGAACCTAAAAGTCAAATCGATCAAATTAAATTTTAAAAATATTTTTTGTAATTATACATCCATCTAGCCGAAATCGTGGATACATCTATGCCTTTTGCCTTCACATGGTCTAGGGGCTACGACCATTATCAATTCACATGACTGTTCTTTACTACTTATCTTGTTTTTCCTTATAATGTGCTGCTGATGTTGGTCAAAAGGAACAGGTAAAATTAAAGCAAGAAGAAAATCCTATAAATATATTACCGACATCATCTATTTTAATTTATGTGTTTCTTTTTTTAAAAAAATTGTTTAACAAGAATTTTTTGCTTCCTTTGTGTAATTTTTAAATTTCAATTTTCTATATCTGACGTGTTTAAGATTATAAAATTTAAATAATATTTTAATATATTATATATATTTTTAATTCATAATTATAAAATCCATTTTAAAACTTCGTATTCAATCATTTTCTCAGTAAAACTTCTCTAGAGAAAATGCTAAGTAAGATTATAGTGATATACATAAGGGTTCAAATCAAAGAGAAAAAATCAAAGTTAGAATCCCGTGTTATACTAATAATTTTGACATATTTACAAATTTTATATTTCAAATGTCAATTTTTAGTTTGTATTTTCAAAACCACGTTTTCCCCCCTATTGATGAATTTTCTTTATTATGTTCTTTATTAATTTTATTAAAACCTATAGTGCCGTTTGGTTGAAGTCAAAATAAATTCAAGGATAAAATAGACAAGTCATTTTTTTTTTTATAAAAATCTTTCTGGATAATGTTTGAATAAGAAGAACCATTATATTATATTTCCTAAAAATGAGTAAATATTGTAAATACTAGTCAATTAACTATTCAATACGGCAAATAACAACCAACGTGTAAAACATAGACTATATTTAGTTTTTGTTTTTAAAAAAAGTCACTATTAGAAACAAATAGTTTTCTCGTTTCGAATCGATGAAAAATTTATGTTATAAAATAATATTTTTTGATATTTTTTCACTTTATCGCCTCTCTAGATAATTATACTGAGGAAAATAATTTTTTGTTTAGTAAAATAATGGAAACTTCCTGATTTTACTCTACAAAAACATTTTTTTTCTATAAATTTAATTAAAAGAAAAATGCATACGGAATCATTAAAGTATTCCACATGATTAATGCAAGTAAGAACATTTTTTACTATAATTTTATAGCAGTTGAAAAAAAATTAGCACGTTTTTAGGCATTTAAATCCACTTTAAGATTAGTTCAAGCTTGTTTTGATTAATAATTTTATTACCAATTACATATTTTTTTATTATCTTAAGTTGGAATGAGATGTCTTGAATATTTAATTGGTGGTGCGGCACATCAGGAAAGACGATAGCATTATTTATTTATTTATTTAGTTGAATCACGAATAGTTTAAATTTAATATAAAATTGAAGTGCAAATAATTAACGTATCATAAATGTGTGTGTAAATGAGTATATTGTTAAAATTAGAACTTAATGTCAACGTTAAGATTATGGTGAGTATCAATTATTTTATTGTATACTAACTTGAGATGTATTGTTGTAGTAAATATAAATAATTTTAATTAAAAATATAAAAAGTAACAAGAATAGATCTAAGTCGACTTTGAAAATATTTTAATCTTCAAATTATAATTTTTTGGAGCGAATATAAATTAAATTAATTGAGTTTTAAAATAGATATCAAACATAGGTTGAGAATCAAATATTTTTTCGTTCTTATTTATACGTCATCATTTCAGATTTTGCGTTCCTTAAGGAATTATGAAACTTTACATCATATCCTTATTTATTGTCTTAAATCAAATTTCAATAAGTGAACATAAATTAATTTATTTTGATTAATTAAATTAATCAATGAACATGGATTAATAATTACTCCATTGATACATGATTTTGTCAAATAGAAAAAAACTTTTTTTATGTTGGTCAAATAGGAAAAATACTGTCATTTATACATCGATTTTGTTAAATAATATATATATTATTAAAGATTATTTATTTTAAGGGAAAAACTCAAATATGTCATTAAACTTTCAGAAAAGACTCATTTATATCATCAATTAAAATTTGGCTCATTTATGTCATTATTATTCAAGAATAGACTTATTCATGCCATTATTTTTTAACACGAGTTTTGCAAAAATACTTTGACAAGTCACCAATTATAATTCGGCCACGTCATCAAATTTTTTAATTAAAAAAATAAAAGAATAATTCAAATTTTTTTATTTAAAAAATTGATGGTGTGGTCAATTATAATTCAGTCACTTCATCAATTTTTTTAATAAAAAAATAAAAAATAATTTTTGCTCAGAATTATGATTTTTTTAATTTAAAAAATTGATGACGTGAGCCTTTTCTTTAACGGTAATGGCATAAATGAACCAAACTTTTAACGAATGACATAAATAAACATTTTCTGAATATATAAATAAAAAATAGAGGAATAATATTTTTTAACAACCTAATTTCATTAATTATTTCCATTTAGGCTGCCCAACCTATATATGGCTGTACTACTTTGGATAAGTTATTATAAGAACTATCTAGAAGCAACATTAAATTCCTTACCAGAATTATTAATTTCATCACTGTTAAAATTTATTACTTGAACCAAAATAAAGTTCTTTGAATTTAAGAGTTACAAAATGAGCACAAAATCTATTTGATAGCTTGAATGGAGATAAAGAGTATAACTAACCAATTCAATAGAATTCAGAAATTTCTGAATATTATAAATTGTTATTTTTTCATCATAATTTATAGGGAAACTTTCATATATAGCCACTTAAAAATAATTAATTACTCTCCATAGCTATAGTTTGATAATTACAATTTGTAGCTACATGTTATATAGAGGAGAGCGAGACTGGGAGAGAGAGAGGAGAGAGGCAAGAGAGGGGGAAAAGAGTGGGAGAAAGGTAAATTGTATATGTATATTGATTAGATAATTGTATATTATACATATATGTATGTATATATGACAAGAGAGATTGGGAGAGGGAGGAGAGAGGCGAGCGAGACTGGGAGAGAGAGGAGAGAGGCGAGCGAGATCGAGAGAGGGAGGAGAGAGGCGAGCGAGAGAGGGCAGAGGGTGGGAGAGAGGTGAATTGTATATGTATATAATTGTATATAACTGTATATTATACATATATATTTTGTATAAATGGCAGCGAGATTGGGAGAGGGAGGAGAGAGGCGAGCGATATTGAGAGAGGGAGGAGAGAGGCGAGAGAGAGAGAGAGAGAGAGTGGGAGAGAGGTGAATTGTATATGTATATAGGCTAAAAAATTATATATTATACATATTTATTTGTATATCTTGGCGAATTATACATATACAAACATGACTAATTATACAAACTCGAAGTTAGCTCATGTAATTAATGTATAATGTTAGTCGTGAGTGGTAATTATAGCAAATTATAGCTATGATGAATAATTAAATAGTATAAGTTTGTTTATCCGCGTAATTTTCCCTAATTTATATAACATTTTTTCGCTTCTCAAAACTTCAAATAATTTAGAACCAATAATTTAAAATAACTAAATTCTCAAACTTCATAAATTTTTAAAATTTGGCTCCGTCCCAACTTAATTAAGAGCAAATACTTTATTTATTTAATTTGTTTGTCTTTAAAGAAAAAATCTCTACTTTTATTTAACAATTCTTTAATTTAAATTTTACATATGACGTTTTTAAGATTACAAGATAAATTGCATATTGATATGTTCTACGTCTCTTCAATTTTAGATGATATGATTCAAAGCTTTTTTCAATTTTCTTAAATTCGTACCAAAATAAATCAAACAAATAAATTGAAACAAAATAAATACATAACACATTTACGTTACACTTTTTTTAAGTCGGTCCAAAAAAAAGTAATACATTTCAATATATATTATAACAAAAACAGTTTTAACAGTAATAAATAAACACATTAACAAAGAATACTAAAACCTTTACTGATATTAATTAATTAATTGTCATTAGATCCAATATCGATGTAGGCTTTAAGGACATGTACAAAGAGTGCTCATTGCAATTAAAAATTATTTTTAATGTCATAATTTAATAAAATATTATTATCATTCTTAATGAGATAACTTATAGTCACACAAAAATTTATGACTTATTTTAAACAATAAGTTTCAATCGTATTTTTTTTAATATTAAATTAAACGTCATATAAACTATTACACATATTAAAAAATTTATCAATATGACAGATCTGGACCAAATCAAATACATAGTATAATTTCCTTGCATATGTATTATTACTTTGCCTCTTTCACAAGAATTATGAAAGTCAAAACATCATCCATGTCCTCAAAAGAAGCTTCTATATAGACTTAACAATTTTTTTAAAATAAAAATTTATTCCAAAGTCCCCTATTTTTTATTTGACTATTTCCTAATTCCCACTTATAATAAGCTCATTTCATCTCATTTTTGTTTGGTTCCTTTGAAATACAATTCTACACAAACACAAATATTCTCCATTACCAAAACCAAGCAAAAAAAATCCAATTTTTTGTATTATTATTACTAATCAATATGGTTAATCCATTTATTTGTGGATCTTTTCATCATCAAGATGATGATGATATGGAAATTTTTAGTCCATGTTCAACTCCAAAAAGATCAAAAAAAAGTTTATTTAGGTCTAGTAACAAAAATAATCCATATTCAAATAGAGGACTTGATAAATTCTCTGCCCTTTTAGCTGATCTTGAAGACAAGAAACAAAGAATTTATTCCGAAATTGCCCCTGACGATATCTCCTTCGTACGATTTGTTTTTTCGAATTCCAATGATGCTAAGCCTATTATTGTCAAATTGAAGGACAAGAAATCGTCAAAGAGTTATCAAGAGGAGAAAATAGAGTCTACGAACAAGCAAATGACTCGTAAAGTATACGAAGATTGTGAAGAAAGGAAAGCTGAGTCCGCGGAAAAGAGGGTAATAAATAAGAGTGTTTCTAAGTGGAATTCAATGAAGTTGGAAAATTTGAAGAGGCCTAAGTTTTATTTGCCTTTGACTATAATATTGATATTGATATTTTTGGCTATTTATGGAAGGTCATTTGCAATAATGTGTACTTCAATTGGATGGTATTTAATTCCTACAATTAGAGGGGGAGATTCAAGATCAAGTATAAGTACAAGAAAACCACAAAGGAAGAAGGATTATATGATAAGATTTAGTGAAAAAAGTGTTGTTAAAGAAGAACCAATTTCACCAACAAGTGTTATGAATGGACCAAGTGGTAAATATGACCATAGGAAAAGTTGGTCATAATGGGGAAAGAAAAAAATTATCTTGATCCTCTAAATTCTCTCTCTTTTTCTTTGAGACCGTGGTGTTTGGGTCAGTTTTCGTACGCCTTGATTAACTCCAGATAGGAAAAATCACCTAGTATATTTTGTCTCCGCTGAGTTTTGAACACTTCAGGATTCTCAACATTGACTACTAGATCTGCTGAATTCTCTTTTTGAAAATTGTGAATTTTTGGTTCTTTCTTTTTTATAAGTTGACTTTATTGCATTGTAAATTGTTTTGCTGATTTTGTAAATTGTTGTCATGTTTGAGTTAGAATTCGAAATTTAGTCACTCTTTTTGACATGTATTTGTAAATAAGATGTTTTAGAACTTATGTTTGTTAACAAATTAGTTATGCTCTGGTTCAATAGAATTGTATTGTAACTTTTTTTTGTTAGAGTAAAATGAAATGGTGTTTGTTTCCTATTGCTTTTCGTAATCATTATGTTCAAGCTATTTTATGTGCATCTTAACTAATTTATAGAATTTTATTTTTGCTGGGACTTGAACCATGATATCTTATAATTTTCGCCCATTTAATTAATATTTTGAGTATTAGAATTTAAAACGGCAACACAACATGTCTCTTTGATACTTACTAGCAAAATAACTAATAACAAATTTCAATAATAT
This sequence comes from Solanum lycopersicoides, assembly GCA_022817965.1. Taxonomy (NCBI): domain Eukaryota; kingdom Viridiplantae; phylum Streptophyta; class Magnoliopsida; order Solanales; family Solanaceae; genus Solanum; species Solanum lycopersicoides. The sequence goes on from CM040621.1 coordinate 90,154,064, forward strand.
TTCATAAATTAACAGAAGGTTTACTTTATTATTAGTCAATTTATTTTATTATTTTACAACAATTATATTTTAGGTCAAATGATTGGAACATTTTATTTACACCATTATTTCTCAAATAATAAAGTCCTACATTGTCATAATTCAAGCTATGAATGGAAGAAATTATATACACGAGTGCATATTTACAGATAGATCATGTTAAATTTTTTTTGTATCGTTTCAATTATAATAAATGTCCCTAAATTAGGAACTATCGGCGTCTTCTCAAAATATATGACTTTAATTACCCAAAAATTATAAAATTCTTTAAAAAATGTGGTTGGAATTTTAGATCAGAAAATTAACCATGTTTATTTGAATTATTTCAAAGAAGTTATTCCAAATATTGAATTAAAAAAGAAAAACAATTCTTTGAGTGTTTATTAGAGGGATTATTATAATATATTTTAAACAATGCAGTTTGACAAAATCATATACTTGCTCTTTTAGTTGTAGTTAATTATAATTAACTTCTAGTGATTAATTAATTTCATTTACCTGCTTCCTTCTTACTTTTGGTTTTTTTTAATTCAAAGAATCAAAGATAGTAACCAGATAAAGTCCATATTTTCTCCTTATTGGGTATATAATATTAATTAATATCTAATATATTTATTCACTAATAATAAAGAGCAGTTGGGTCAATACATTTTTCTGTTTCTATCCCTTTCATTGCATAAGCACAATAATCTATCTTTATCATATATTTGTTTCTTAAAAAAAAATATGAATAGGAGATTACAAGGTAAAAAAACAAATTCTTACTAAACATTCAAATATTTAATTAATTAAGCTATTAAAATTCTCCTTCCGTATATGATTTCTTTAGAAGCTTTATACATTTTATTTAGCATATCATACCTAAATCTCACTGATACAATCAATGTGAATTCATATCGAGTTAATTGAAGTTGAAAATATCCCTAATAAAAAAAGTTAATTTTTTAAATTCAAATTAGAGATGTCTAATTAAAAATGATGAAAAGTTCAGACTTCATAGAATAATCATATTAGTATAACCATGTATAGAAAAACTATACTCTAAACTCTAATTTCACATTCTAGTGAATAGTAATTACCCTAATTAAAAAATAGATTAACACAAAAACTATTGGACAAACGTTAATTGTTTTAATCAAGGTAATGTCAAATCAAAGACCTTTGAGAAGGTAGCGGTGCATAAAATATACATGGAACATTATTTTGAAGTAATAACCTAATTTTTTAACTGGTTGTACATGGATCTGGTTGATTTAAATTTTTAAAAATTATTTATGTCAAATTTTTTAATCTACGAAATAAATCAAACCAATAAAAGTCAATCTTTCTAAGATTTTCTGAGATAAAGTCTTTCATACAAATAATGTAATAATTAATTTGTACGTCAAATATTTATTTAGTTATAACATGTGTCTTTAGCCACCAGACTTGATCTTCATTTTCATTAATTAATCATTAATTACTGTTAATACTTGATTATCACTTTTGGTTGTCCTACTTTTGGTACTTAATTGTCGTCCATAATCTTACAATTTCATAAGCGTGGCGGCCTCAACTTCTAATGAAAATGATTATGAAATATACCAAGACTTTTCTTTCTAATCGAAGAACAATCACATAAATTTACCTTACTATAACAAATTAAATAGCGTTAACTCAACGGACAACTAAACACTATAAATTGTTTTTATTGTCAGTGAAACACTTCAACTTATAAGATTGATCATCTAGATACCTCCAAATTTGATGTGTCGCATCAACATTAAGTGTCCACGTTCGAACAAATTGAGGTGTCTAAATTAATGTACATAGTATTTAATTATCCGTTGAAACCAAGTTAAATATATTTATTTCTATTATGCCTAAAAATATAATATACAACTGGCTAATCTATGAGCACAATTCTATTAAATGAGCTAGAAATTTTAGATCACAAGAAGTTCGTTATATATGTGTTAGGTTAGGGAGGGCCTAAACTTGAAATTTTGGACACACTAGCAATGCACAAGTATTAATACGTCATTATTAGGGCCAGTTTGGTCATAAATTTCTCAAATAAATTTGAAGAAAATTTAACAAATAATGTTTGTTCAAATAATTTCCATTATTTGGCAAATAACCAAAATTCCCGAATACTAGAAAAAAATAGTATTTTGGATCAAATTTCATTATTTGAAAACTTTTAATAATTTGGATTCTACACCAACCTTTTATCTTTTACAAGAACACCCTCTTCAATATTTGTTTGTGCTGTTTTACGTAATTTTGTATGTGAATATTAAAGTTGTAATGAAATATTTAGTAAATATGAAAGTGATAAATATAATTATTGATGAAAATGATAACAATTGGCTTAGGGTAACAAAGTCATGTGTCATGTAATACAAGTATATGATAAGTTTCGATAGTTGTTAAAACTTATGAGTATAAATTAATAAAATATAATTATAGTATTTTTTTTGTTAAAATTTAAATCTAAGTATCTCTAACTTTTCTTATAGCATCCAAAAATTACGATATCATCTTCTTGTGATGTATCAGAAAATAGTAAAGAGGTCTAGTGTTTCTTTATGCGTAACTGATTTCAAATATTATATCGTCTTCAACTTCATTGCTAACATTGTTTTGTCCAATGGTATCACTTTTTAGCACTGAACTTCTAAATATGTATCATTTTTCACTCGGATAATCTATCATACTATTGACATCCATTTTATTGCGGAGTACCTGATTAGAATCATGACCTCAATGAATGTCCTTTTCACAAGAGAGTTCATTTAAATTCCTTGAGGCTCTATCACTCGAACAATGTAATCAAAATTAACCTTCATTAAATCTCGAAAGCACTCTTCTAAGAGATACAGAAGAAACAAATCTTTCAAAACTATGTTTAGATCACCAATTGTGGAGTGTAGGAAAACTTAAACCACGTCTTCTGGGGGATATCCCGTTGTTTAAATACAGCTTTCGAACCACAAGAACTTGGCAAAATGCAACAAATGAACCTCAACAAGTTGTCATCTAGATCAGTCCCTAAATGACAATTACTTGCTTTCCAATACTATCCTAACATCCAGGTTTAACTCATGAAATTCGGCTAAGCTCAAAAGCAGGTTATAATACAAGCATAAAACATCAGTGTATACATCGATTCCAGGAGGAAAGCTCAGCTAATCAAGTGATGCGAACTGGAGTTTCCCAAACAGAGTGTACAAACAAAAATTATTCGAGTCTCATCTATACGTATAGAGAAGATGTAGGGCCAGTTATACACCTGGGGACTTCTTGTTGAGCAAACAATTAAGAAGTTAGCTGAACCTATCCTCTAATAATGCTGTTCACTAAAGCATAGTTGGCCACTGGATTGAAGTGTTGCAATGGAGCACTGAAAAACTTAAAATGCCTCCTATACACATAGATCCAACTAATATGTTACTCTATAAACTTCTATCCAACCTCACTTAGGGCTACTGTCAAATGGAGTTGGGTCTTGAGCCTTCTATAGTTGGTAAGACTACAGACTCAAAGTTTGGTATTCCTTTCTAGATCTCTGTCAAAGCATGTTGCGTCCCCGTCTCTTAGATTGTCATTACGGAGTCGGTCTCTATTATTAAGTGTAGTTTTCTTCACTGGCTTTCTCCTGCTCTTCTTTTTTACTTTTTATGGTGACAGTATAATTGAAGTCTGTAGAATTTTAAGACATTGACTTGTTCATAACAAAGGAACAGTGATGGGCATGTGGTTGATGATTGCTTGAGAGCTTTTCCAAAGATCAAAATTAAGTTGACACATTGTTATAATTCAGAATAAGGTACAGCTTGGACTCTGCAGAAGGAACATATACCTGTTAAAATGGAGCCACATAATAGAATCAGATAATTTATCATGTCTTGACCCGTTAGAAATTACATGTCATCTTCAGGTCTCTGCTTTGATCAGGAATTCTCCGAAGGTGACAAATGTAACGCCCCTATTCCTGCAATTCAGACAAGAGGTTTGATCAATCTAATATCCTACCTGAACTGATGTGCCACTTTAATTACTTTTTGACTTCTGCCTCATTTGGGGAAGAGCAAGAGCAAGAGAAGAAATAAATCACAGTTGTTATAGTCACAATTCAGAAATAAAAATTGAAGGAGAAATATCTAATAGTGTGTCCTTTAGACCTTAAATCTCTTTCGTCCTTCCTCAGAACTAAATTGAGAGACTCGCGAGTGTTGCCTATAACTTTCATCTCTTTCTCCCATTCCTCTTGCTGGCATTCTCTTTCTTTCTTCTATTTGATGTCTAGCATCTAGGAAGAATCCGTCTTTATCCCAGGTCACGTCATAATCAGCTTTGAGTCGTGATCCTTGCTGCACAATTGTCAAACTTACCAAACATCAATAGCATCAAATGAAAAAGATTTCTTTCAAAAATCAGCATAATGTGTCATTAAATTTGGATTACAGAAAATCTAACTTTTGGCGGTTGAGAAACAAAACCATCAAGGATTGCTGACTATGAATATGAATACACACGCACAAGCAAAATGTACTCCCTCTATCACTCTGTCACATCTTTATGTAAGGGTGTTTGATTAAGCACAGAGTTCAAGAAAGACTCTTCAAACTTGTAATAAAAAACATGTCATAGACATATGGCTATTAAAACATGTCATTAAAGATAAATGGGAAGTTTAAAGTTAGACTATTCCTAAATATAGAAAGGTATCGTTCTTTTTGAGAAAGACAAAAGGAAAGTGTGTCACGTAAAATAAGATAGAGGGAGTATGAAGTACCAATCTTTGCAACACTTATTATTATAGAATTAGGCTTTTTGATGAAAGCTCATTAAAGCATTAGTTGAATAAAGCGTTTTACACATATATCCGAGCACATGTTAGATATTTCATTCATAATCATCTTTGAGTGCTAAAGAAGACGAAAAAGATTAACCGATAAAGTACATTTCTCCAATATATTTCAACAGAGCATCAATACAATATAGACACACCTCGAATTTACCTCTTACATATGTCAAACCCATTTCATTTCTTTCAATTCTGACAAATTAACTGATACCCTTCAGAGTACCATGGGGTACTAACTATAGGAAAAGTAAAAATAATAGATTGATGTCCCAACAAATATACCTTTTGCAATGAGCGACCACACAAAATCTTCAAAGCGTCATAGAAGTCCTTGTGCTTCTCGAACCGCACTACAATCTTGCAATGAAGACCAGAAACTATGTCTTCTTCCTCTGCATCGTCACCGACACTATTGTCCTCAGCTACATGAAGATTCCTACCGAAGAAAAAATAAGATAAGCCAAAATAAAGATGAAAATTACCAAAATAGTAGTATGTATATATGATAAGCTTAAGAGCTAAAATCTGGAAGAGAGGGTGAGCAATCAACAAGTTTCTGTCCTATCTTTTCTTAGACAAATGGGAATAATGAAATAAATAAAAGCATAGTAGACCCTTTCAAGGAAGAGGAAAAAATAGGGAAGCAAAGTACATAATATGGCAGTCTCCAGCTCTACACAACACATAGTTGAATGTAGTTGAGACATGATTGTTTAACAATTTTTGTAGGTAATTACATTTCTAAAGAAAGAGCTTTTAGTAGGTATCAATATTGCTTTAGGAAACTTTTTTCTCAACAATGGTTAAAAGAGCACTTGATATATTAGTCAAGTGAACAAGATAGCTACTGCAGCAAGTATCCATGAACAAATAGACAGCTTTCATCAACATAATAAACAATTCAAATGTCAAACAAGCAGTCAAACAGATAATAACTTTTCATAAATAGTCTAATAGATGATATAAAAACAACTAATAGCACTTACCTTATCTTTCCAATCGCGGAAACAATTGTGTGAGTAACCAGCATAGAGGGCTTAGATGAGACCCTCGTCTCTGCAAACCATCTTGATGGCATACCTTTCAACACGATTGTATCTGGTTGCATCCTTCCACTCCTCTGATATCCTGTAAAGAAAAAAATAGGATATACAATTACTTCAAGGTACCAACCCTGTGAAAAGCATGGACCATTTACACTGGCGCATCATATCACACGCTCATGAATTTCACAAACAACATAACGAGGAACCAAGTACTCCTAGCTCGTTTAAAATACAAAAACAGCCAGAAGCTTTGACATTTCAGACCGAGTGAGCTCAAGCTGTTAGTAGTTTCAGCTCCATAATCCTTATGTACATAAACTGAAACAAAAGGTCTCAACTAAAAAATCGGTTCTTGAGCATCCTTTCTTCTTAGCTCCTCATTTGAAAGTTAAAATCCAGATTTTCTTATCGAACTATTGAACTTAATTCATCAAATGGACTTCTACATTGAGTGCAAGTCATATAGAGCAGTGAAACAGGATATAATTCTTCTTATAACAATCAAGTTTCTTAACTTTTCTTGTTTTCTTCTTCTGGCTACTACAACATGGAAATATACATCGAGATCCACTCCGTTCCATTAGATTCTATAGCGGACATTTACGACTAACATACAAATCTCTAGATAAACAAAAAACAAGTGTACCAGCATTATATCCAAAATAGTAAAACATATAAAATCTTTACTAACCACGAGCACCAAAAGCAATAATCTCTTCCCATTCCTTCTTCATTCCTTCAAAATCATCAGACATCGGCACAGCTACATTCAACTTAAACTTCGTACCTTCCAAATTCAACTCAATCCCATTCAATTTTTCCACAAATCCTCTCCTCCATTCTAGAAACTTCTTATCAGCTCTCTCCACATCATCCTCAGTTTCCCCAATCACCTTCGACAGAAACCCTAAGTCGTGAACAAAAAGGCGACCGCGCGCCACCGGCTCCTCGCGCTTGCGCTTGTTGAGATCTTTGAATTTCCGGATTTCGAGGTCCTCTTCAGGAACAGTTATAGAGAATGAAGATTTTAGGTAATCGATTAGTGATCGCTTGAACTTCCACTCGTCGAACGGATTAACAGACTTGTCAGCACGGTAGACTGTTAAAGAAGCTTAATTCGTGGAACTAGAGAAAGTCCGCTTTCGAGTTCTAGGGTTTCGGTTGGCCGGAGAGAGTTTAACGGCCGATTACTCATCGTCTCCGGTCAGCTTAGTTGAAGCTTGAGCTATTTTTTAAGTTGGACTTACTGCTATGCGTTTTGTACTTTTAATCAGTGTTTTAAGAGGGGAGTGCGTTTTACTAGGTAAGAAAAAATTATAAAAATATATTAATAGTTTAAAATAATAAGAAACATGGTTGACGAAACTCATAGAAAATAAAATCTAACTTCAATATCTTAACTCCGGCTGCTATGCAAACCACGTAACTTCAACTCATATATAATAACTTGCAAACCGCATATATTGACGAGCTTGATTCAGAAAACAAGCTCCTTGCCATCCAAATCCTATGCAATAGCTTGGAACCACACATGTCGACGAGCTTGACCCAGAAGACAAACTCCTTGTCTAAGCAAGGGGTTTTGAACTGGAGATCTCAATCCCAAACCACTAGGTCAGTTATGTTAACTAAGGAATTAACACATTAAATATGTAAGATTTATTAGGCGAGCCTCGAAAGTTGGGCATTGACCATGTCCAAAACATACATTCGTGCAGTTAGGGCGTAAGTCTCACAGAACTTAATCCCAAACATGAGTCTCGGTGCATTTTGCAATACTGAACGTTGGGATATACTTGTATGAATTCGTAGTTATAATCATGTTGTATCGGGTCATTGCAGTTATCTAAACACAGAACAAAGAGTACTTTCAATGGAAATGTTCAGTGCTTGTCTGTAAGCAGAAGCAAATCAACTGTGAGATCAAGATATCATGTCATTATGTGAATTCAGTAGCCTAGATATTACTCCAAAAGCCAGCGAAAAGATGTACTAATTGTTATATACACTGATCCAAAATACCATGAGTGATACCACTTCCGTAGCATGTCCATTAGCCTGTCGGAGATGTTGTTCATCAAAATCGATAGCTAGTACTATCCTGTTCATGTTGGGAAATGTATAGAACCAGATAGACTTCATGAATCAGTCGCAAACGTCTACGCTATTAACAAATTGCTACTGGATGTATGGCTGAAGTCAAGTTCTCATTTTCTGCCTTGAATTAGTAGTCGGTATCAGATAAAACTTTGAACTGGAGCAGAAAGCTTTAACTCGTGCGCAGCTTGGAAAAAATCTGCTGCTTGATGGACCGATCCTTCCATCTTTGCAAGCATTCCAAGGTTAAACCACGCTTCATGGTTCGTGGGTTCTAATCGTAGAGCATTCATTAAAAAGCTTCTAGCAATAGGGGCTACGTCGTTACTCATCTTCATAAGGACTTTAGCTGTAGAAACAATGCTGGGGATATAATCTGGTTCTATTGATAGAGAAACTGAAAAGGCAACAAGAGCTTCCTTATATCTTGCTTTAGCGTGAAATAATGCACCTAAAAGTATTAAAGAATCATGGTTAGTTACTGAGAAAGCAACAGTGAATACATTGTATATACTTTGCAAAGTTATGTTAAGACCTGTTGCATGCCAATTCCGCGGGCAGAAAAATTGAATTGCTTTGGCTCTGTTTATACATATTTCAGCATCACGCCACGACTCAAGATCTGTATATAATCCTGCTAAATCTAGCCATGCTTCAACTTCTAATCTTCTCTGAGAAGTTACCTGCAGCCCAAACAAAAACAAAGAAAATTTATGATCTCCAATATAATCTCCTTACGAAAAGTTATTCCACGTATCGAATTGTCCGAATTATATGAATACTCAGAACTTCATTAGAGGAAGTATGAAAGAGAAGTTGTGTACCTCATCATTTGCCGCGGACTCCTTTTGTGCTTGAATCAAAGCAAGCAGAATTCTGTATGTCTCTATGGCTTGCTTGGGTTGTTGTTGAGATATTTGAAGGACAGCTTTTAATCTGAGATGTTCCATTTGGTCGAGTTTTCCAGTCTCATCGAGAGCAAGATCAACTATGGCTTCAGCATCTTTGAATCGCTGTTCTGCAGAAACGACTAAAGCCAATAACTTCCAAGCTTTCGCTGTACTTCCAGCCGACATTTCTGAGTTGCACATTACATTATTAAAAGCTGGAGTCAAGTTTCTTTGGATGGCATTTTCTAATCCAAGACTAAACATAATTTCTGGATCCTCCTTGCAAACTGAAGCTGAGTTTAAGGCAGCTAATGCTTCTCTTTGACAGAAATTTCTTTCAAAATCCGAAAGGGAAACTCTTGCAGCATTTCCATAACAGATACCAAGAAGTTTATGAGCTTGAACTAGGAAATGTTCGTCTTGATTTTTGGCCAAGTTAATTACTTCACGAGCAAAATTTATCCCCTCGTGAGCTTGCTGCAGATCCTGAGAACACAGCTTTGCTCCCAACAAGAGAGATAGAACATAAGGTTCTTGGTTGGCTTCCGAACATCCAGAAATTTTCTTGACAAGGTTCAATGCGGTATCATTCTGACCTGCAGCACTGTAACAAAGAGCAAGTAGATACCACCTCTCTGCTCGGGTATAAACTCCAGGAATAACCTGCTCAATATGATCTGCAACAGACTCAAAGTTGTTAGAAATTGTCAGCGCGAATGTCAAATGGCTCATGACTTCAGAATCCCATATTATTTGACCATTTAGCATTTTGCTCATGAGTACAAACAACAAGAGAATTGCTTCCTCCAAATTACTTTTAGGGGCTGTTGAACCCCACACTTGAAATTGAGCAGGAACCTCAACTTCAACGCCTCCAAAGAGTAAAGTGGTGGCTAAGTCTTTTTGTATACAGGCCAATCTTTGGGAATCCAAATTCCATGGCTTGATTAGCGCCCTTCGATATGCAAGCACAGCTTCATCCAAATATCCTGCTTGTATCCATAACTTTGGAAGTAACTCGAGCGCTTTATGAAACATCTCCAACAACTTGCAGTCTTCAGAAATTCCATCTGGTATTCCATTTGGTAATGCTGAATCGACAACATCCAGTATCATCTTGCACTCCTTAGCAGCATCTGATGAGTTAAAAATCATATGCAGCTACATCAGTACCAAAAACAGACAACACACCCTCAATCCATTAGCATTGAGTTCATCTATCAATGGCATACAGAACTAAGATTGACAATACATTTTTAGTCTTCGATAACTCTGGATGCTAAGCATAGTACAACCAAATATCATCAAGGAGAAATACCAAATAACATACTAGAAGCAGCTTTACCTTTGATTCGGCTGAGCTCTTCTAAGGATTTTGCTTTAAGCAAAATTGCTTCAAGAAGTAGACTCACAGAATGCAGTGACATTACACCAGCAGGCACGATATCACCTTTGGAACGCGGTTTTAAGGGCCTCGTTCTCTCAGAAATGGCTTTAGACATTCTCGATGACAAGGTTCTAATATCTATTCCTTGAAACACTTGAAGGGCAGCATCAAAATTCCCTCTTTGATATTCTAACCTCCCCAACAAAGCTCTTGCTTCCTGCACCCCAAACCACAAAAGAGCCAAATCTACTTACATAAACCTTGAGACAATGCTACTAAATCGGGTGAACAAATCGATCAATCATCATCAATCAATCAACTATGCCTCAATCACAAACAAAATAGGGTCGGCTATATGAACCATCTATTAATCACTCAACTAATATTTATTATCTCAGAAAATCACCAAATTCAATTTTTTTCAATAAAGAATGTAATTTTATCAGATAACCAACTATTCTTGAGTGACCATCTGCGAAATCAACTCGTATCCTTAACTCAAATGCCAAATAAGTTTTAAGGGTGTTGGGGCTATTTACCTCATAGTTCAAAGAAAGAGCCTCTTTTAAAGTTGATTCAACTTCATCAACTTGAGCATCATCAAGTTTTGAATCCCAATCTACTGTTCCATTTCTTGAAGAAATACCACTAGCTGAAAAATCCCTTGTGGCCAATGACTCAGGAGACTCTGGTGGTGGCTCATCAAATTTGAATTGCTCACCTGAACAAGCACACAACATCTTCTCCAAAAAAAAAAAAGCAACAAAATTTCAAAAATTTCACTTCAAGAATCTTACTTTAGGTCCAATTCTTCCAAAAGTTCAAATCTTTCTTAGTACCCTTTTATCTACAAAGCTAAAAAAAGCAAAATTTGAAGACAAAAGAGTAAATGCCAATATGCAATATTGGATCAGATCAAGAATTGCTAAAGGGCAAAAAGGTTCTTATCCAAATAAGGAAAGCAAGTCTTAAACTTCCAAAAAGATTACAAATGAAAATGTAAAACTTATGGAAGAAAAAATCCTAAGAGAAGTCTTATAAAACCCAATGAAACAGAAGAATAATTTAGGAACAGAAATTAAAGAAGACAAGCAACAAAATGACAATTAAAATGCAGAGTGAAAAGGGCTAGACAAACAAGAGAATAAAACATTGAAATTACCATATAAATACTAGAAAACTTTGTTTTACATGCATTGTTTTTAGTAATATAATTAGTCATGAAAGCAACTTCTAAAGAGATGTCATTGTTAACAGTTCAAAAATTACTATTGAAAATCTATAGATTATGATATAGGGTTTAAAGATTCAAAGTAGAATGGTCCATATTTGAAATATTCATTCTTTAGTTTACTCTAGTACTCACTCAGGCTCCTCCGATACGCAAGATAAGATGAAATATCTTTAATTTAGTTTAATTTATTATATTTCACGATTAAATTTGAACTGTCAATTAAAATTTAGTACTCCGTTCGTTTTAAAATGAATGACCTCTTTTCCTTTTTAGTATGTTTCAAAAGGAATGAGCTCTTTCTTTTTTTGGTAACAACTTTCCACGTGACATGTTTAAGGCCACAAGATCAAAGGATAATTTTATACATTTGACATAACTTTAATTTAGGATCACAAGATTTAAAAGTCTTATTTATACTGTTAAACTCCGAGTCAAATCAAAATAGATTATTCTTTTTCAAACGAAGGGAGTATAAATTTAATGTTAATGTTTTTAATAATTTGTCCAGAAGCTGACATGGTAGCACAGATAGTTTATGGACTGGAAAAAAGTATGGGAGGGGGGCAAAGTTGTTGCAGAGTAGTAGCTGTTTGTAGATTCTCTGTTTTCTTGTTCCAACACCCCCCCCCCTCTCCCCCACCCTACCCCATCCACTCCATTTTTTTATTGTTTTAGGAGAGGGGGTATTTAAACTTGTTAATATTTTGTAATATTAAATCAAGTCCAAAACAGATAACGAATATCTAATAAAAAAAAGATTAAAAATCTTTTTCAAAATTATTTTAATAAAAAATAGTCATTTTGATTTTTGATGTTGAATTTTCGCCACCAAAAACATTGATATATATTCTATGAGTTTGGATTATTCGCTCATTTTATATTTAAGCTAGATTCAAAATATATAAAATAATTTAGTTCATATTTAGTTGGGGTTTTAAAGACTTAAAAGAGAATCTTTTGTTGTATAGCACTTCATAAAAGAAACATTTGTTTAGACTCTATTAAATCTATTTTATATTACTATCATTTATTTATTTTTTCTTAAATAAGATAATTTAAGAGTCGAGAAATCATAAAGTATTTAAAATTATTACTTCTTTAACTCTTACACTATACTAGTCTTCTATTTTCTTTACTTTTATTGATTTGTTAGGATCTTCTACTTCGGTTATCATATTATTTATTATTAATATTGTATTTTCCCCCTTTATTTAGCATGATTTTTTTGTTAATATATCTATTTTATTTTTATATTTGATTTAATATATTTTACTTGAGTCTATTAATATCAAATATAATCTTTTTATTTTCATAAAATAAAAATAAGATAGAGTAGATAAAATCCTAAAATTCCCTTATAATATTATATAATAATATAATATTATTATTGTTGGTATATTTAGTTTTAAAGAGGTATCTAGTCAAATATCACAGGATAGATATTATAGTTTGAAAATAATAATGACCCTAGTTATAGAATAGGGAGACAAAAACCTCATGATACAGATGGTAGATCAAAATGACCAAAATGCCCATTGGATGACCAATTAATTGTCTTTATTGTTTATTTATTTTTTCTTGTCCAGGGGTAGTATGGTCATTTTCATTACTTGTAATAATAGGATTCCTTCCTGGCAGATTTTTTTGAATATAGGTGTGTATAAGTTATAGGTTTTGCATGTGACAAATGACAAAGTTTGCCAGAGTTGCTTTGCTGACAAAAAAATGTCGTGTGGTGATACTAATTAAGGTAATGTTCCTATCACATTCTGTGTAGTCAAAACATGAAATGTAAAACATGGTGAAAAACAACATAATTATGTATAATTTAATTAATTTTAGTCTCTATTGCTCTTTTCGCAAAATAGAAATAAGGTTTGCAATATATTAGTATAATTTTCTCAATTTAAGTCGATAGATCAAGTTAAATAACGAATGCAGGTACTTGATGAGACAAATGGGAGCAACACTAATGTACGTGTTTAGGGAGCAAATCCTAGATCCGCCACTGTCTTTGATCATAATAGCAAACAAAATGATCATATATACCGCGTCCTATATTATTTAGGTGAGGAATGCCCCTCAAGACTTTAATGAATCAGATTAATATATATTAAAATCACTATATTTACCAAAAAAAAAAAATCATTCTCTATTCAAGCAAGAATGTGAAAAAACAAACATAAAAAAAAGTTCTTCCACCAATACTTATTCCCCACTCAAATTCTTGTAATAGTATAAGTCGTGAATCATTTTAATATGATTGATGATTCTTTCCCATCGATTATTGTTTATCGTTTTAATAAATTATTATTATTTTATCAATTAGCTAATCAGATAAACTCGCTTAAAGCAAAATTCTCATTTAATGTATATATATTACTTGCCCAAGTTGGACTTATCATCAAAGAAAATAAGACGTATGGTGTTACAAACGATTTTTTCAAATTGAAATGCTCTTTAAAAGATTTTAAAAAATTGAAAAGTTAGCCCACCCATGGTGTTAAAAGGATTAAAAAAAAACATTTTTAGGAGAAATTTTCTTATAGTATGTCAAAGATAGAGAGAAAAAATTGAGAGAAAAGGTAAAAGTATTTTATATATTTCAACTACGACTTTGTTGGCAAAAATGCATAACATGGGCACCATGATGATAATTAAGTAAATGAATAATTAAAATAAACATTTTAAGTATTAATTAAGATAATGACTGATTTATTATTATTATTATAGTATTAATTTGCCTTTTTATATTCAAAATCTCACTGGTAAAGCACAGTGCTCGAGCCACGAGGATAGTGGCCAAACCTTTAAGAAATATGAGTGTACAATTTTGGATTATTTTGTTGATGAGAATTTGATCGACTTTCTCATGTTCTCATCGATACAAAATTGACACACATTTATCGTTGTGGTTTGCGATATAGTTGGATTTTGTCCTTTTTTAAATAATGGAGCCATTTAAAGAGAAAATATTACGTAAACTAGTGACACAAAAATATTTAATTTCATATTTAATTTTTTTTTTTTGTTAAAAGTATTGACCAACAACACACAAAGAAAGTAATTTCTATAATACATTACTCTAATCGAATCCAATGGAATTTCAAAATGAAGCCAATTTAATTAAAATCATATACTATAATTTATGAGTGGATTCAACTTGGTATGGCCTATGTGAGAGACCCAATTAGTGAAGGCCCTAACCACTCAATGTACTTTGATTTTTATTTTGTATAAAATGGATTGAAATTATAAAAAGGATAAATTACTTATATACACCACTTAAGTTTTTCTATTCTTCAGTTTTTCTTATCTTTTTAAAATATTTCAAAATTTTCTTTTTTTTATCTCAATTTTTAAAATATTCGGTGAAATTTACTTTTTCCCACTTTCTTTAACTCCTTTATTTTTTTTCTAAATTCTCTTCAAATTGTTGGTAGTTATCAAATTGATTTCAAAACGATTCTCTCTCCAGTCAACTAAATTTAAATATCCGCGTAAGTTGAAGTTGTCTTCTCCATTTTCTTATTTATTCATGTTCTTGTTTTTGTTCAAAGTTCTGTTCCTGGTGTATATGGATAACGGCGCTTTGTTTAGTATTAGGGTTACTCAATCAATTTCTTCTCGTACTAATCAAATATATGATTTTTTGACAATGAAAAATAGGCTGAAAACAAATCCAAGATTTTGCACGATCCACTCGCAATGAAGAAGAATAAAAGTATTTTCAAATCGAACAAGGAAGCACCATCATCCTCAAAACCTAATATTGTAAAAAAAAAAAAAAAAAAAATCAACACTGCCAATCTCCAATTAAAAAAAATGACAAATGTTAAAAAAGAAAAAAAAAATTGTACATTATTAGTGCAATTTTTACTTGTGGTGAGATATAACTTCATTGTTAGGCTAAAAAGGTCCAATTATATTTTTAACATGGTATGATGATATTTGTTTATTTTGAATTAAACTTAGTGGGTTATCATTAACAGTTTCTTAATTAGTACTCTTCTTCTTTTTTAAGCTACCAATTACGATTTTGTTCACACGGGCAACAATCTCCCCATTAAATAATTCTCGTTACTATTTATTTCGTATCATTCATATCAATCGAGTATTTATCGCGACCCAAGCTTACCAAGTTCTTTTTGTTTATACACTTTCAAAGCTAGCTACTTGTATAAATAATAATAAAAAACGGCTCATAGCTAGACAAAGTTATCAATTTCAGCCTCATATCCATCATTCTGTCATCTTCATACTAATTTCGTCAAACCATCAGTATGACATTGATTGTTGAAGTATTAATATAAAACTCAGAAATATATACTCTTAACATGGTATAATATCATTCTCTTTCATTACAACACACACCTTGTTAAAATAAATTTGCCCTTATCGGTGGATTGAAAAGTTGTTAGCACTACGTACTCGATAATTTCTTACTATTTATTGTGTTGAGTATCGTCTTTGATTAGCTCCCCAACTTTCATCTAACATTAATTCATTTATGAATGAAAATTGGGTATACTTATGCTTCAATGGGTGGATTTACCTAACAAAAAGTGTTTGAAATCAAATTGAAATTTAAAGTTATGTTTAATATAAGTTTTAATTCCGAATTACTTTTCATATCTATGTGATGAATGAATGCTATGTCGTGTTACTCCTAGGATACTTCCCGGTCGTAATCTATTGAGATCGAGATATTGATAACGATATCGCACATTGTATTGAAATAGAATGGATAAAACGTATCCAATGAGATTGAGATATTGATAACGATATTGCACATTGTATTGAACTAGAATGGATAAAACATATCTAATAAGATCGAGATATTGATAACGATATCGCACATTGTATTGAAATAGAATGGATAGAACATGCGATAAGAATGTATTATTAAAAAGTGGAGATGCGGGGTATCGATCCCCGTACCTCTCGCATGCTAAGCGAGCGCTCTACCATCTGAGCTACATCCCCATATGTTCTTCAGACAACATATTTTACCATTTATACGTTAATTTTAGAATTGGATGATATGTATATAAAATAAAAAAAATTGGACGAAGGGATGTTGGTCGACACACTCTGACATGTGTGCAACTCCAATTATGGCATATATCTGTGACAAAAGAAAAGTTAGTTAAAAAGTATTAATGTTTGATATATACATAATATTTAAATTTGAATTTATTTGACACTTATATCTTTTGATTTTAAATGAACACAAATAAATAGCTAAATTTATATAAAATTAAATAAGCATCTTATCGAATATAACTTTAAATCGTATGCGTGTGGTATCAATAGATGTTGAACAAAATTGGTTAGAAAAATTGCACCCTATTTAATTTTGTTTTTCCCCATTTCTCCTTATAAAATATAAATTAGATATTACTATTCCTCCTTATGATTTTTCTTTATGTTTCGCACAACCCCTATGAAATTTGTGAACACATTTGACTATTTTTTTCAAATGGCAAAATTTAAAGAATATGGTCTTAGTCAGAAAATATTCGACCAGGCCATAAATAACATAGGCCGGCCAAAATAATAAGCATTTAAAATATATATTTTTTATTTTATATTTAGAATTTAATATTCACATTAAAACTTTATTAATTTATATTTATAATGCATCAGACTCATTCGAGAATAACACTCTCTATTAAAATTAAAAGGGAGATACAACCATCACATACTTTGATGTTACTAAATTATATATATATATATATATATATATATATATATATATATATATATATATATATATATATATGGGATATTAATACGATGTGACCTCAAACTAGTCAAGTTAATATATATCTAGATTATCATATGATTAAATAAAAATAATTTCTTAGGAAAAAAAAATATATACTAGCTTCCTCTTTTGCTTTTATCCTTATTCTTTCGTTCATTTCTTTAGGCGTGAGAAAGTACAAAGTTATGGACATACTATTTATTTTTCAAGAGTCAAATTTTATCGAGTTCGACTAAGTTTTATAGATATATTGTTATCATATTTATATAAGAATAATTACAATTTATAGTATGTTTTGTACAATTTTCAAATATTCAAATTTAAATTTTAAATATTAAATTAATCTACTCCAAAATTAAAAAATTAGTCAAATTTACTTTCCTAAAACGAAACATGACAAGTAAAAAGAAACAGATAAATTAATACTTATTAAGTTGATTTTATTTTCTGTCGACTGTTTGATTTTTTTGTATAAATTAAATAAATAGGATGTATATTAATATGAATGATTTCATGTATTGTTAATGCCTTAGTCTATTATATATAAAAAATAGTATCAAATAAGCTAAAACATATATCAATCACATCAAACTTAAATTTACAACCAAACATTATATATGCTACTAAAAATTTAATATCAATATATTATTATTATACACCATACCTAACGAATGATATAATATAGTTACAATTTTAAAATAAACAAACTGAATAACATGTGTTACAATGTTAATCTTGCCGTCCCATGAAGTAAGCATCCAGCAAACCAAGTCCTCTTATCACTTATTTATCCCATTTGTGTTTAGAAGTCCATATTAGACGTTTGACTAAATCAAAATCGTGTATAATAAGTTTTATTTGAGGTGATATTCGCAATAGGATTTTCTTCGTATTCAAGGCTTGAATTCGAAATCTCTAATTAAAAATGAAGCTCAACATTACACCACAGGCCATGTTTACTCTTCGAATCTCAAATGCTTTAAAAAAACATAAATTTTCTACTGATATTAAAAACTAAAATCAGGGATAAGGAAAGGAAAACTGAGAAGAAGATTATAAGTTGAGAATCAAATTATCATCAACAAAATAAAAATTTAAATAATCACTCAATTAAGCTACCGAAATTATTCTACTAACTTAAATTTTATATGAAGTTTGTCCTTGGAATAATCATGTTATAGCTGATCATATGTTTAAATTATATAACTTCAAAACTAAAGGTTGTTACAGCTTGTAATCTTTTAATAAATTATAAGCTGATTATCTTTTATCTTTATAGTTACGTAATAAATAGCTAAACCTATTATTTATTTATTTTTTCCAATATGTAGAGCAAAAATCACAACCTAATTTGTCCAGCAATAACTGCTATTTTGCCCTTTTTCATATTCAATATTTGATCACGTAAATGAAATAAAATTATAAAATTTTAGGTGGTCAAAATCAGACAAATTGTCGATGTGATCTGTTCAAATATATCAAACTTTGGCATCATCATTTCACACTTCCATTTTCAATTTTCAAAGTCAACTTCAACCTCCCTTTTCAATTAAAAAATAGTACTCTATTAGCATCAGTCTCGATTAAAAATATATCTTTCTTTTTAAAAATTTAATACGATATTTAATTTTTTTTGAATTTTCTGATTTTAAAATTAATAATATGAAAAAACATAATAAAAGAAGTTGTAAAAAAATAGATATTTCAAAACACCTTTTTTTAAGAAAGAAGATTAACACAAAAAATTGAAACTAACAGAGTAGAATATATCAAACTTTTATCTTGTAATAGTAAATATGTCACACCACATAAAACATTAAAATGCAAAAAAAAATCATGAAAAAGACAAAAAAAAGTTATTAGATTAAAAGATAAAGAGGGATAATCACGTTAAAATGGAGGATGTATTAATTAATGATGTAATATATAAATATATCATTTAATTTAAATTAATATTTATGATTTAATTTGATATACGTAATTAAATACTTAAATTTATATAATATTATATATATAGATATACACATGTCTAATCTAATGTAATATAATACACATAAGACGTGAATAACCCTTAAAATACCTAATAAAATATATATTTAGATATAAATATTAAATAAAGTCAAGTTAAATCACGTATTTTTCTGTGTATAGGCCATTTAATATTATTAATTGTCACTAGACTTCTAGTTATCTTCTTAATTACCTCGATAATCACGTCACAAAATTGACAAAATCCAAAAGAAGTTGCTTACCAAATCACAACAAGTGTTTAAATTTGTTTCTTCATAAAAACAGAGCATTATGACAAAAGATGAACTACAATAGATATTCACTAACAATGGAAAACAAGAAAATTATACAATCAAATCAAATGGATTCCAAAATCTGGAGTCGATTACCAGAAGATGTATTA
Organism: Solanum lycopersicoides; assembly: GCA_022817965.1. Lineage (NCBI taxonomy): Eukaryota > Viridiplantae > Streptophyta > Magnoliopsida > Solanales > Solanaceae > Solanum > Solanum lycopersicoides. The sequence goes on from CM040621.1 coordinate 90,173,792, forward strand.
GAGCATTTGCTTTCATTTCTTCCATTAAAAACTTTCTTGAAACTCAGATCAACTTGTAAGCATTTCAAAACTCTTCTTTTTTCACCCCCTTTCATTTCTAAACACTCTCCTTCTTCTTCTTCTTCTTCTTCTTCACCTTTTTCTTCATTTTTCTTACTTTCACATCCACAGTTTCCTAGACAATACCCTTTATTCGATACTGTTCATAACAATTGGAGGAATTTATCTCTGTGTATTTCCCCTGTTTTGCCCTCTTCTTCCTCTGTTCTTTTATCTTCTTCTAATGGGTTTCTTTGTTTTACTCGCCCAAGTTCTACTTCTTTCATTATAACTAATGTTTTAGCTAGATCTTCTAGGGTTTTAAAATACCCAAATTTGCCTTTTTCATTTGAGTCTGTTACTTTGATTTCTTCAGCTAATAATGGGTATAAGCTGTTTGTGATGTCTGCTTTTGGATCTTCGAGTAAAGTTTTTGTTTACGATTCTTCGGTTCATTCTTGGAGTCAATTTGGTGGATTTGATCTGATTTTAAATGAGAATCATCATCAAGAAGGGGTTTTTCATGATGGGTATTTGTGGTTTATTACACCAGAGCCTTATTTTATAGTTTATATTGATCTTGATAATGGGGTGTGGAAAAGATCAAATTTTGAGGTGCCTAGTGAGGTTACTTTTGCTAGATTGGTGAGTGATGGGGATCAAAAATTGTTCTTGATTAGTGGAAATGGGAGTAATGGGATTTCAAGAAGCATGAAGTTGTGGGAATTGAATGGGGATTCTAAGATTTGGGTTGAAGTTGAGAATGTGCCTGAATTGATTTGTAGGAAGTTTTTATCTGTTTGTTATCATAACTATGAACATGTTTATTGTTTTTGGCATAAAGGGTTGATTTGTGTTTGTTGTTATTCTTGGCCTGAGATTTTGTATTATAAGGTCTCTAGAAGAACTTGGCATTGGCTTCCTAAATGCCCTTCATTACCTGATAAATGGAGTTGTGGATTCAGATGGTTTTCCTTTGTTCCTGAGTTATATGCATTTGTGTAATAGTAACATCTGGTGTGGTGCAGTGGTGGGACTAGTGGTGGGACTGTTCCACCCTTAGTCAGAGTTCTCGCGTAACTCTCATGTTTAAGCACGGGATATGGAGAAAATTTTGTTGGGACGAATCCGTGAATGGGCCTGCCAGAAGTGTATGATCTGGATTTAGTCCCGGCTCCAATGTGGGCGGTGAGAAGAAAACCATCAACTGGTTCTTGAAGGTGAAATCCTGTAACTTTTGGAAGTGTTTGGTGATTGTTTCTTGACTCTCTTTATATTTGTTTTCTTTTGGTGTATATAAAGTAGTATTATCTGTGGTTTATTTGTTAAGAGTTAGCAGTGATCTATCATTATATGAAAATAGACCTTGTAGAAGCATTGTTAGGTTGAAAGAATTGGAGTGTTGTTGAATTTTGGTGTACTTTGAAAAGGAAGTAAAAAGGAAGTTGAATTTCATGTCTTGGCTTGGATAACTTTATATGACTGTATTGATCTTCGAATGTGATTGATGTCTCCATTTTTGTGCAATAAGAACTTGTTATGAACGTCGAGTGCTACTTGCGCGATACTTAATTAGGGTATCTGCCCCGATTTTGTTTACATTTTGTGGTCCTTGGATCTTCATGAAAGGTTCTTTAGACAAACCTCAGAGCTCAAATCCTAGAACTATATTTTCTCCATAGTTAAAAGCTGACACTTGGGTTGAGGGTCTATCGGAAACAATTTTTCTATCTCCACGAGGTAGTGGTATGATCTGCGTACACTGTATTCTCCTCAAACCCTACATGTGGGATTTCACTGGGTATGTTATTGTTGTTATTGAAAATATGAGATAATGTCATTGGAGATTTGAGTTTTCTTCATATTGATGTCATATTGGTATAGGGATCTAGACTGTAAGAAGATATAAACCAGATGTATGATCTGATGAAATGCAGATCTGTCCATACTCATGCTTAACTTCTAATTGTAGTATTGGAAGCTTCTGAATGAGGTTTGTAATCTCACAAAGTGGGGTCTGTGCAAGATAAAGGGTAAACAGAACTTTCTCATACTTTTTGCAAGTAGAGAAGTTGTTTCTGATAGACCAATCACAAAGTTAACCATGTATTTTGCACATGTTTAGATGAATGCTCTAATGTTATGCTATATTACGAAAAACTTGGGCAAGCAATGACATTGAGTGTTTTTTCCATCAGGATATAGGTTCGGAGCGTGACAGAAAGAAACCATTTATTATTTGTTAGTTCTATCATGAAGACTGGACTAATTGTTTTAGTTGAAGCTAATGGACAAGGGAATTGGTTTAGACATAAAATATCAAACCCTTCGTATCACAAGATTATTCACAATATATAAAAGAGATTAATTTATATTGAAAGAAATTATTTTTTTGGTAGAGTTTTTTATTCTTCAACTAATTTGAAGTTGTTAAATTATTGGACGTTGTTGCATCTCGACGAGAGACAAGTCAAAATTATTAGTACTTGATCATTGAAGATTATTCCGCGATGGATATGTATTTTTTTTTTAAAAAGTGTGAGATATTTGGGTCTCAATCTGATGTTTTTATATTCAATTTTGTTGCTTAAATATATTTTTTCATCCCTAATTTATGGTATTTTAACCAACAAAAAACAATACCAAGGCAAAGTTAGTGTTTTAATTTAATTAGTACATGCTTAAACCTTTTTATAATCTCGTTTGTTCGAATATTTTTTTATTGTTATAACAAAATGTTATTTTTTATAAATAAAAAACATATAATATAGCATTACAACAAAAATTGGTTACATAAGAAAACATAGCGGTTAAAGAAAAATAATACTCCATTTATTTCAATTCGCTTGTTTACTATTTTTTAAAATCCGTTTAAAATGATCCTTTTTTTAAAAAAAAAATCTTTAATTTTATTTCATCCGTTTCAAAAAAATGACCTAGTTTGACTTGGAATGGAGTTTAAGAAGGAGATTTTTTAATCTTGTGGTTCTAAATTAAAGTTATGTTAAATGTACCAAAATGTCCTTTAATCTTGTGGTCTTAAACATTTCACGTGAAAATTTAAAATTAAAGTGTTATCAAAAAAGGAGAGGAATTATTCTTTTTGAAACAAATTAAAAAAAATTAAATTCATTCTTTTTTAAACGGAAAAAGTAATATTTTTCATATAAGATACTGAAATTTAAATGCCATATATTTTCTTATTAAATACCAACTAATCTTACAAATAGAAAGTAGAATGTAAGAAAAACTAATAATCTCTTTGCTTTGTGGTCCACAATATATCTATAAAATCCATTAAAAATTAGTCTAGCTTAAGATATTGTATTGACTTTTTTTGAGATCGATATGGATAACGCCCCATCATGACTTTAAGACAACTTCAAGTTCATCCAATATTCAACATATATCCATCAAATTTCATCTTTAATTATTTTCAAATTCAAAAAAATTTGCATTCAATTTTGGGTATGTATACTTAGCTTATGACATTTGTGTTTTGTCACTTTCAAGCCAATTTAAAGAGTCTAGTTCAAAATAAATCAATTTTTGATGGATATCGAAATCTTTTGTCATCCTTGATATATCGGTCCCCTCTCTTGATGTCTTTGTTCGACATTAACTTATTTAGGGTACTTTGGAGATCTTTGTTCGTTGTCAATGTAATGAGATTCTAACTTTATTATTACTAGAGTGAAGGTCTGGACTGTTGAAATATATATTATTAATCATGCATTAAGAATATATGTACATTTAATAGTTTAAAGAATATTCTTTTGTTAGTCTGTCTAAAGCAACTATATCTACTCGGTCTCGTTCAATACATATAAAATGTACTAGCACAAGAAGTTGGAACTATATTATTTCCATAGTCATGATAAACTACATATAATCTACTGCTACAATCATAGCGATGATATGTCCAATTCCCGTCTTAGATTGTAAGCAAAAAAAAATATTTATACTTGTAAAAACCGATGATTTAATTCTTTGTGTATAAGCTTAAACCTTATACACTAAATCATCTACTACATAAGTAAACAGACACCGAATATATGATCTATTAAAAATAAATAAATAATTATTCTATAATAAATACTATATCTAAACACATGATTAACAATATATATCCCTATATGAACAACTCTTTAATGTAATGTAATGCATATACCAAATACCTAATGAAAAAATAATGATTGATTAATGTGTGCTTCTAACTTGTTCTTTCTTCTCCATCTTTGAACATTTCGAGATACAAGAGTAACAAAGTGAATTGTACTTTATTTGTATATAATAATTTTATTATTTGTATATATATGATATATATGTTATTCGAACCAGCTATTGGAAAATGACCTATAAATTATATTTCTTTCATTCGGCATTATATGGACTACGTCAAGCTGAACACGCATTGTCTGATTCATAGATTTAGTATTGTACTCACAAAATATATGACGATTGAAAATATTGCGTTATAATTTTGTAATATTTTAAAAAAAGTATTATTAGCATAAATAATGAAGGGAAAATGCACAAGTACCCCCTCAACCTATGCCCGAAATTCCAGAGACACACTTATACTATATTAATGTCCTATTACCCCCTAAACTTATTTTATAAGTAATTTTCTACCCCTTTTCGGTCTACGTGGCACTAGCTTAAAAAAAAATCAACCAACGTTGGGCCCACAAGATAGTGCCACGTAGGCCGAAAAGGGATAGAAAATTATTAATAAAATAAGTTCAGGAGAGTAATAGGACCTTATTATGTTTCTGAGATTTCGAGAATAGATTAAGGGGATACTTGTGCATTATCCCAAATAAAATCAATCAAGCAATCGTCTATTATTTCAAATACTATTCATCTTTTCCTCAATCGACCAACAAGACAATTTATTCAAGCACGAGGATATGGGGTGGGGAGGGGATTGAAGGTTGAGATGGGTGGAGTGTTGAGGACAAAGGAAGACAATAAAATGTCACGTATGAAATTTATTATTTTATATTTTAACTATTGTCTTTTTTTTTTTTTAGTTTCTCACCCGGTATTCGGGGCTTATATTAGAGCTTCGATTAAATTTGAATCGCGCATTGCAGGGCCTATTTGGGAGTGGCGCTCCAACAATATTTTTTCTATACCTAGGGCTCGAACCCGAAACCTCTGGTTAAGGGTGAAGCACTCCCACCAGTGCACCACAACCCATGTTGATATATTTTAACTATTGTTATAATCACATTTCTAGTTTTAAAAAAATCATATTTATATTAAAATTGAAAAATATTTTGCATCGTGATAAATAAACTTGTACATGGAGAATGATGTAAGTAGTACTTCCTCCGTCCGGTATTGTTTGTCATAGTTTCTATTTTTAGAGTTAAATTATAAAAACTGACTAACATTTTAAGATGAAAATTTTCATCATATTAATATGCAAAAAATTATAATTTATAGTGCTTTTCATATAGTTTTAGAATATTTAATTTTTTTGTTTTAAAATATCGAATTAATGTGATGTAATTTACTTTTGAAAATTAATTAAATTGACTTTCGATAAACTTAACATAATAAACAATTCCAGACGAAGGGAATAGTAGAAATAAATGAAATCTTTTATTTCTTATTTTATGGGTCAATTCAATAGAGTCGATCTAATTAGAGGTCGTTTTTCCATTACAACAATAAATATTAATTTGTTGGCACTAAGATATAAGTAAAATATATAATCGTGTTTGGCCACTACTCCCCACTTTTTCTCTTTTTCCGTTTTTGGGTTTTGCTTTTTTAAATTAATGATATCCACTAAAAAAAAAGACTAATTTTAGAGAAAGAAATATCTCCATAGGCCTAATTTTTTAGTCCACATGTGACCACAGATTAGCATAAGCTTCTATCTATCCACGTGGCAATTTTTAATATAGTGATAGACACGAAATTTATCAAAAATTATTAAATATTATGATGGAACGATAAATATTTATTCATCATCTTTGATTAAATATTTAGTTCAGACATTGGATATAATTTCATTTTGAAGGGAAAAAAAACATTCTACTTCTCAAAATGAGATTTTCGACGGAAATATGAAAGTAAACAAATAAAAAAGAAGAAGTCTAATGTGTACTTTATATTCTTTTATTTAATCATCATCAATTTAACTTAATAGTTAGACTTTGATAAAGTCAATAATAATTTTATCGCTTTCTCCTCGTCTATCGTTCGTAACACGCTTTTATAGTTGTCACGACATTGAATTATTAGTATGAATTTTAAGAATTACATAGTTTAAATATAAAATTACTTCGTACAATTTATGTTCTTTTAGTTTATAATTACATTAATTTTTTTTAGAAGGTAACACAAATTGGATAAAGCTCATATACATTAAAGAGTATCTCGAATATATTACAACATAAATCGAATGTATAATGTGTAGCTTGGATATATTAAAACTTGTTTGAATACATAATATGTAGCTCAAATACATCAAAAACTAGCTCAGATATATTAAAATTAGCTCGGATACATTATAAAATAAACCAGATACATAATATGTGACTCAGATACATTAAATATTGGCTCGGACACATTAATATGTAGTTAGGATACATTAAGTAAATAAGGGATTTTAAGATTTTTTTTAAAATAGAAGAAAATATTAAAAATGAGGAAAACATAAGACGTATAGTCAGTAATTTTTTCTAATTATAATTAGTTTATTATAATTAATTAATAGACTTTTTCATCAGAATTTATGACTTAACTATGCTATTTTAAGAGCCGTTTGGCCGAAGATAAATAATATTTGGGAAAGAATTTGGCAAATAGTGTTTGTCCATACACTTTGACATTATTTGGAATATAACCTAAATTCTCAAATACTAATTTTTTTAGTATTTGGGTCAAATCTCATTATTTGGGATCTTTTAAAAATTGAAATTTTATCCAAACTTTAATCTTTACAAAAACATCCTTTATAATTGTTGCGTTGTATTACGTAATTTTTTACGTTAACACCAAAATGGTGATGAAATATTCAGTAAATGTTAAATGATGATATGGTTATTGATGAAAATGATGAACAATCAGTTCAGGATCTCATGTGTTTTGTCTACTTCACGATATATTAAATGATGTTTGTTGCACTCACTTTAAATTACCACATTATTCTAGTGTCATGGACACTATTTTTTATTGTTGTAACGAAGATTCAATTGACTTGTAATACAAATTTATGGTTAGTTTTGATAGTTTTTAAAACTTATGGGTCTAAATCATATTTTTTCTAAACAAATAAATTATATATCCCAAATACTATGGCCAAACACATGGTGAAATCTCACCCAAATAATATTTGCCAAGAATATTTGAATATCTATGACACTATGACCAAACGCTAGCTAAGTTTTTACTGATTCTTTCACCGTGTCCTATGAATTGTTCGTAATTATTAGTCAATTACTAAATTATTTCGTGACATAAACCTTATAATAAAAATATTTTTGCAGAAAAATTAGAGCAACAGACAGGGAAACTTAGTGTTGGTTGATGAAAGATCATTTAACTACTTCGTAATCATAAGTTAGGTACAAAAGAAGAAAGTTTAATTATCATCATAATTATATGCCACGTAAGCATGGAAAGTACTAAATCTTAATTTAGTAAAAAGGCTCAGTAAAAAATATTAATAAAGAATAACGAATTAGCTTTTTTCTTTAATTATTTTCTCTATTACCAAACACTTATGTAGGTCCTTTTAAATTAAATTCAATGTTAGACATTAGGCATAAAAAGGGAATCTCCATAAACCTGATAATATCAGCTGACCAATATTTTTATTCTCTTTCTTTATACCCATATTCAATTTGTTATAAACAATAATTTATGGAAAAAAATCTTTCTATCGATAAAAAAAAATCAGCTATGTACATACACTTTACGGGTCTCTCTAGACTACGTCAGTTTGATAAATAAATATTGGTATATGGATTGAGAAAAATAGTTTATTATAAAAACGAGCATATTATTAGATACTTCTTTTAATTTAATGATATTAGATAAAAAGTAAAAATAATCAAATATGAAAATAATCTCAAATTAATATCTTGAAAATAGAAAAATTAGTAAGAAATTACATATAGAGCATAATGACACTTCTATATAAGAGACACATAATTGGAGAAAAACCTATGGATTTGAACAAAAAGAAAAGGATAATATTTATCATTACAATATGATATATAAGGAATATCACTCGTGAGTATCTCAAAATTACGTTATTTTGCACACTTACTTCAATTATGTAATTGTTGATGGAGATTTTAAATTTTCTCACAATGATTAGGTTTTTAATCTTATTTTCATCGGAAAAAAATTGAAATAATTAAATTTCTAATCTTATCTTAAATGCGCATAATGTTATATCCGATATCATACTTTTGAAACTCTATATATTTTTTGTTATCATGACATCTATCCTTACTATCTCGGCTCTAAAAAGTTTTATGAACATAATTGCTTTAATTAGTCACAAATATAATACTTGACGTTATTCCTACAAAGATAATACATTTTTGTGAACATTAAGAGCTTAATTCATGATGGATTATTAATTTGGGAGTAATTAGTTCAACAAAAAAACTATCGTATAATAGTGTGTTTATTAGGCCTTCTTTGAAAAAATATAAATATAAACTATTAAAGTATTATAAATTCCGATAATTAAAATTTTATAATATTTTATTTTTTAAAAAAAATTTTAAAAATTTTAAAATGTGTTGCGTAAATTAAATCGGTTAAATTTAACAAATGGGCACCTTCCAGGCACGGCTTTAAAGAGACTTACACACGTGCTAAGGGACTGGGATTCGGTACGGTCAACCACGTGTCTTCTCTTTCTCCTACGCCCTAATATATTTCACCTCTTCCCATTGACCAAAAAACATAACCTCTTTCATTTTTCTCTTTAACGCTTTCAGTCACCAAAACGTGGTCGTTTTAAGCCTCTCATTACTCACTCGCCGGAGATTATTTAACGGCGACGACGAATACTTGATTAAGTGAAAGCATAATCTCCGACGATGGAGACTGAAGTTCAATCGAATTTCACTTATATGGGACGGACCTTCACTAATCTCAGTATCAATGGAAGTTCCTCAGCTTTCAGCGATTGCAACAGTGATGTATCCGGTGAGTTTCCAACAGCTTCTTCGCAAAGCCGGAGGTTGTTTTTGGCTTGTGCGTCGGAAAATTCTGATGAATTAATCGAACAACTCGTTTCCGATCTCGAGTCTAGTTCAATCGATGAGCAAAAGCAAGCGGCGATTGAAATTAGACTCCTAGCGAAGAATAAACCGGAAAATCGTATTAAAATAGCTCGAGCTGGAGCAATTAAACCGTTGATTTCGCTTATCTCCTCCACCGATCCTCAGCTTCAGGAAAACGGCGTTACGGCAATTCTGAATCTGTCGCTTTGCGATGAGAATAAAGAGCTTATCGCTGCATCAGGAGCGATTAAACCACTAGTTCGAGCGCTTAAAGTTGGAACCTCAACAGCCAGAGAGAACGCCGCTTGCGCTCTTCTCCGGCTATCGCAAGTTGAGGAGAACAAAATCGCAATCGGTCGTTCAGGTGCAATTCCTCCGCTAGTGAACCTTCTAGAAACCGGAAATTTCCGCGGTAAAAAGGATGCGTCAACTGCTCTGTACTCTCTCTGTTCCGTGAAAGAGAACAAAGTAAGAGCAGTACAAGCTGGCGTGATGAAGCCTTTGGTAGAACTAATGGCGGATTTCAGTTCAAATATGGTTGATAAATCGGCGTTCGTTGTGAGCGAATTGATATCAGTGGCGGAGGCAAGGCCGGCGCTGGTGGATGAAGGTGGAATTCCGGTATTGGTAGAGATCGTAGAGGTCGGATCACAACGGCAGAAGGAAATTGCCGTTGCCATTCTGTTACAGATATGTGAGGATAGCGTGGCGTACCGTACTATGGTGGCTCGCGAAGGAGCCATTCCTCCCCTCGTCGCATTGTCACAGTCCGGAACCAGTCGCGCCAAACGAAAGGTAAAAACAAATATTATTATATTATTAAAAAAAAAGTCTATTTTCTATTGCGTAGATTCGAGTATATCAAAATCGAATATCGAGAATTCAAACATATCTTTAAATAACTTGAGATTATTAGATTAAAATATTCTCAATTGTTAATTGATTGCACTTAAATGTTATTCCATTCGATAACATTGCCAATAATTTCTCATATATATTTACTCGATTAATAGTTATTATCACAAAAAATTACTTTATAATAGTGAGGGGTTGGAAATTGAACGTGGACATATCTTTTCTGTTAGGTGTATGAAGTAATCGTTTCTGAACAATGTCTACCCATTTGTCTATAGCTTTTTAGGGAACAAATTATTGGTTAAATTCTCTTCCTGAAGATTAATACTGCTAATATAAAAGTTCAAACTATAGTCCTATTACTTGTCCTTCTCTTGGCCATACGTTTAGTGACCAAATTAAGACTGATTTATGTATACTCCTAACTTTTTCTCACGCATATATTAATTTATTATATATAATATAATAAAATGTATGGCTGACTCTTTCTTTTATCCCAAAAGTACACCCTTCTACCTGTTACCTAATGATTAAGAAAAGGAAAAAAGAGAAGACAAAACATAAATTAAAAAAAAGTATAATATACACACATTATTTAGAGATTGAAAGTAAGTGGTATAGGTGAGTGTATGAATAATTTTATTTATTTACTTAAGTAGGTATAAAGTATATTGTATTTACATTAAACCTTCTTGTCTGGTCGAGGTCGAGTTGATTGAGCCTGAGATCTCTCAAAACCTTATGAAATGTTTCATTGTATAAGGCTTGTCTAGTGTTATTTATGATCGGTATTTTATTATATTTATACTTTGTATAATGAGTGTTTTTGTGTATTGTAATTGGGGACAGGCGGAGAAACTGATTGATCTTCTACGGCAACCAAGATCCGGTAACGGCGCTGCAACAGCATTAGCAAGAACCTCTGGTGTGCCAGTCTGAACTTGTGTCCCTACATGTTTCTCTCTTTTGTTTTCTTTCTTTTTTCTTTATTCATACTAGTCCAACAAAACCACATATTATCATGGACAATATACAAAAAATATATATATTAAAAATTAAAAAAAAAATCAAAAAATTGTAAATGCCTTCTGTTAGAAGTAGTAGTGTAGTTTGTAAATTTGGTGGTTTTTGATTTTTGGCCAAGGCTTGTGTTTTTTGAAATTGTACTACTTTTTGTTTGTTTGGTTTATACTTTACCTTTTACTTGTATCCAGATTGTTCCTTTTCCTTTTGATAAGTGGCGTATTGTTTAATTAAAAATCAAATGAAAGCCTGCGACGTGAAAAAGCAAAAGTAAGTCATTGTTACACGAATCCTTTTATATAACGCCAATATAAACAAAAGCTTCTCAAACAATCTCTTTGGTTTTCTTTCTCCACAATTAATCGACTATATATATTTAAATTATAATTGTTGTCTGGACCTATTGATACTTACCAATTATCCTTTTTTGCGTCTTGTAATGATGTGTTACCAATTTCCGCCGTTGACATAGCCACATACAAGTTTCAGAGTAGGTAAAAGTCCACTCATAATTGTTCTCTTATGATCTAGCTTTTACGATTGAGTTAGATTTATTATCATGTTTTTATGAACAAGTACACTAATTAAATTTTATCTATTAACAAACAATTTCTTTTTATATAAGCGTTATTTGATAATTTAGTTGGAATTGCTAAATGTATGAGTAGCTTTTCACATGAATAATATATTAATATCATTTCCTTACATTTTGACCCCTTTTTATTGGTCGAGCTATTGGCATATTGAAGTTTTACTATTTATTTAACATTCAAACAGTATTAGATCATTCCTAAGTCTTTAACCTAGGAGATAGGAGAAAATAAAGTAAAGGGTAGAAATTAGTATATTGATTTTAACTTCAAACAAAGATTCCAAAGTAAGTTATTCTTTGAAAAGTTCCGCTTTGTCCGACATAATTTAACCTAACACGAAGTTTACGAAAGAAACTAATGCCTTTTTTTACTATTGGTAAATTGAAGTTCTACTATTAATTCGCTTGTTTTTACCTTTTTGTTTTCATTTGATAACTTTTTAATGCATTACAAAAAGGTTTGAAGACTAACTTTTTTATTCTAATTTTCTGCATGACATATTTAAAATCATAAAATTAAAAAATATTTTTATATATTTCACTTATCTTTAATGTCAAGTTGAAATCAGACAAAATGGAAAAATGGTAATATAACAAACAATATGTAAGTCTATTCATCACATGGGTGGTGTAACATTATAAATCTATATCATTGATTGGACATAGATTGAAAATTATGGAAACATGTCTTTATGTTGAACGAAGCTTGGTGTGTATCTGTATTTTAGTGTCTTCTTTGATTCGAAATGACTCTTCATTGGGCCCTTATATTAACCTATTTTCGTTGGACATGTGAACATATCAAATTTAAATCAAATGTATCTATGCTTTCCTTTTTTATTTTAAATCTTGTAACATTTGCAATCTATTATCATATATTTGTAACCATACTAGAACAAGAACGTGTTTGTGGATCTTTGAACCCTTTAATAGAAACATATTTCTCGTTTGCTTCAATTTGTTTGTCTTACGTTTTTTTCTAGTCTATTTAAAAAATAATGTCTCTTTTTCTTATTCGGCAGCTCTTTAGTTTTAAATTTCTATATGACATGCTTATACAACATTTTTGATATATTCTATGTATCTTTAGTTTGATATCACAAGATTTAAAGTTATTCTTTTTTTATTTTCTTAAATTTTATATTAAATTAAAATCAGATAAACAAATTGTAATAGAAGGAATAATAATTAGAATATCACAAGCATATATGAAAATAATTCATTTGAATCAATGATCAGTCAACGGAGGGATCGAGGCGTTAGGTAATTTCATTCGAGTTAGGAAACTTCTGGATTGATCGATTGTAAAATCTTACATAGATATCTTAAAGATAGATTTTAAAATTCTAGAATTTTCTTAAGAATATGGTTGAAAGATAAAGTTACCAAAAATTTTCTTGTAAATATATCTAGAAGCATCTATAGACATGTATGAATAGAGGGCGCGACACTAGGCTTTTGTAATTGATTCAAGAAAAATCAATTCAAGCTAATTTTGGTTCTTTACATTACAAAGTTCTATCATCCCAATCCTCCTCCTCCTTTCATGCCTCATCTTCTCTAGTTAAATCTTCTGATCCTACTTATTAACAATCTAGACCTTCGAAAATTGTTAGCAAGATCGAAAAATTTAACTAAAGAGAGAAATCAATGAAGTAAGAACGGGAATTTGGATTAGTGAACTTTGTAATTTTCTTCTTTTTTCTTTGGCTATGAAGTATAGGTCTTATCAATTCCATCGAGTTTTGTTACTCTAAAGTGATTGTTGAAATTCGCTTGAGGAAGTTTCCTTCTTTATGCTCTGGCTCGGTCTTCATGATAGAGGAGGAAGCAAAATTTGATTTTTCTCGATTATAATTAATAAACTTTTTTAGCATTAATTTATTTTATTTTTAAAATTGTGAATTTGTCATTTATTACAAATTTTTGTTTATGTTACACATAACTTTATCGTTTATGTCAAAAATATAAAATTCAGATAAACTGATGTCACCACTCTCCACCTGCCCCTTGTTAGAAATGTATATATATCTCATGATGATACTTTGCTACTACTTTAACAATTTCTTTAAATTCTCATACACCATGATTGCCTTGTTAAAGCTATTTCATAAAGGTCAAATATCATAGTATAAGGAGTTGAAAAAAGTGTAATATATTAAGCTTTAATTATGGCATAACATGTTCAAATTGTGTTAGACGTTTTACCTATTGAAATTGAAAAATACAAAGTAGCGGAGAAAACGCCTTGATTTAAAAAAGTAAACTACTACTAACAACTAGTGCTACGTTTTGACTTTATTGACAATAAGCAAATACAAACAAAACTAAGGGTCCTCTACGATGTGCAGTATTTATATTGAAATTTGAGTAAATATTTTTAGTTCACATGTAAGTGGTGTTCTTTTTTCTCGTATCCACGTGTCTAGTACGTGGACTTTAGTTCAAGTAAATTCAGATTCGCACCAATAAATTATTTTCTAACAAAGACAACTCAATATTTAGCAGATTCAAATTTAAAATATCTGATTAAAGATGAAAAATATATATTATTTCACCGCAAGTCTAAAACCAGTATCGCTTTACAACTATTGGACCACTCAAGTATTTATTTTGAGTGATATTTTTAATATTATTAATAAAAGAATAATATGTACAAATAGGGAAAGTTAGGTTTTACCTTATGACAAACCTTAACGAGGTCAAATACCTCTACTATTATTAGCAAGCATATAATAATTAATACGAATTGAACTTTGAAAATCAGAAAAACCAAATACTCTATTGATCACAATATATTTGTTTACACACTATAATAATATTTCAAATTAAAATGTTGATAAAATGGTAATGTTACCTTTTTTCTAATCTTTGTATTCACTTTACTAAAATATTTTAGGGGTGTGTTTCTCAAATTAATAACTAATAAGTGATACTGTATGTATAAAACTCACACTCTCAAAGTTCAGATATGAAATTAAAAAAAGAATAGTTTAAATGTGTTTTTGACTTTTATTAAAAATATACATGGATGCTATTATAATGTAATTGCTACATTTTTTATAACAAAGAAGTACTAAACTCTTTTGATTGATCCGTATCTTTACTATATAAAAATGATCTTTAGCGGCAATTAATTAACGACAATAGTTCAATTGTCATTAATATGTATTTTTAGCTGCAATTAATACTCTTTGTATATGTTCCTAAAAGCTTAAGCGACATTGAAGCTAATGACACTTAACTTATGACGGTAAAAACTTTAATATTTTTTATTAATATATTTATTTATTACAGCTAAAAATTGCTTTTTTTCGTCGTATAGTAGGGTGAAATATAGAACTAGATAGCCATTATCAAAAAAGAAAAATCAATGGAGATTGAAAACTGAAAAGTAAGACTTTAAAAGGCTTTTACAAAAGTTTTAAAAAAAAAATACTTTTTCCTTTATAATTTTTGAATAAAAACACAAGGCTTACCTTAGACAAACAATGTTACATTACATCAAAATACTTCACTAGATCTCCCACATGCTTCATGTTCTATACAATCCCAATTTTATTCGTCCCTACTAGGATTTGTATGTCGTTAACTTTATCATATTGTATTAAATTAAGCTCGGGCCTAGCTCGTTAATTCATTCATTCATCGATATAGACATCCCCCCTCTCCTCTCATGTTCAAATTCGATTTGTTTTAATTTCAGATTTCATTCTCCGAATCTTATTCATTGTCTTCGTATCTGAATATTCTTATTATTAATACGTCATATTCATTCATCACCCCCTATTCTCCTTCTTCAGCATTGGATCTGAACGTTCTTTTTATTCTAAATTCTATCGTATGATTTTATGTGTGACATTTATGGATCAAAGGAATTTCCTCATCACAATTATCTAGAGGGGAGGTAGGGGTGGACATCAAATTCGACTCTCGTACTGTATTGAAGGACCTAACTTATATTTCAAAAACTATATGGAGAAATTAATGCTATAATCATATTTTCTAAAAAACCCAAAAATTCCTTCTTTTTTTTAAAAATCAAATGGAGTAATAATTATTCTAACAACCAAGGAACACTATGATTATGTTGTACCACATGTTCTGATAATATTTGGATTATCATTTTAGGTGGCTTTATATGCTTAGTTTGACATATAAATACCTAGAATGATATTGGACCTCAATTAATGATATGATGTTAACGCTAGTTCAAAAAGGAGTTTTAGCGGTAATAATAATCGCGATTATATTCTTTATTGTCCATATCTTATTAGGTGATTTAAAGATCGCTATAGTCTATTGCGGTTATTATAAATAAATGAAAAAAAAGGTAAATTAAGGGTGTGATTTTTTGTAGCTAAAATTTATCAATTTAAACGACAATTATTAAATCCAATTCATAACGTTAGCTATTTAATTCCAAACGAATCAAATCAATAACTTTGTGCAAGAAAGATTAAATTTTGTGAATGACAGTGTGACTTTAAAGATGATTGAGAAAATGGATATTGATATATTTAGATAAAAATAATTATTTTTTTTTAAGAAATTTAAAGATGATCGAGAAAATAAATATCGAAATATTCAAGTAAAAGAATTGCTTTTTGCATAAGTTTAAAGATGATCAAGAAAATGAATATCGAAATATTCAGATAAAATGAGACTTACTTCAAGCTTCCCTATAATATATATAAAGATCTTGAAATGGAAAATAATTATTTATTCGTTTGTCAAGCTTATAAAAAAGGACATATAGTTACTTCCTTTTAGGGGCGCTATTATTTTATTGAACATTATAAGTATTTGTTGAAAAATAATGTGTATCAATATGGTTACTAAATATTACACAAAATTTAAAAAGAGCCAAACAAATGTACAGATTGTTTACCAAATGAAGGACATAGATATAAAAATAAAGGAAGACAACATGCCAATGTGAAGTGAAACTTAGGGGAATTTTATCTATTAATAATGCCAATAATTTGAACATTGCAATAATTATTTGTAGTGGATCTGAAGTACATGTAACATGTATCGTAACATCATGGAGTAAGTACGAAAAGGACAACATATGTATGGTAGTCCCTATAAAGCCGTAAAGTCTTTCATATTTTTCGAAATTCACCTTATTTTTACGTATATTATATATAATAAATCATGGAGCAAGTAAGAAAAAAGACAACATATATATGATGGGGTCTCTATATGTACGATAGATTTATCGAAAATCTTTCATACAAAGTTATATTTCAGAAAGTTAAAGCGTGATAAGAATTTTTTTTTATATTTTTCAAGATCCACCTTATTTCAATTAGTCGCTATAATTATCAATAATAAGTAAGCATTACTTTTTCTATAGTTAGTTTATATCCCAAGAAAGAAAAATGTAATTACTTTAATTTGATTGTATTACCTAGGAAATAATTGGCTATATATTTAAAAAAGAATAAAGAATAAATTAGTTGCGCTTCATTTCATTGGTCATCTCATACCAATTGTGTTGATTTATTAGGTTAATTAAGTTATATATGCATATATATATTGGAGGGGGAAAAAAGATGGTCATTTACGTTGTTGTATTTTTTTAATAAAAAGTTTTCTTTTGTTATATTTAAGTCCAATTAAGTAACATATAATAATATTACACGCAAGAGTTATTAGTTTCTAACTTCTAATACAAGCCATAATTTAAGTTTGTGATACAATGAAGAAAAATAACTTATTACCAAGAATTGTAAAGTTTTTTAAATCTTAATCAGTGATCTCGATTTGTTCAAGATATGTATTTGTCCTTACTTAAAAATATTTTTAGGATTAATTACGAAAATTTCACCTTTTAATTTACTTATTATCATTATTCCCTATAAGTTTTATAATTTTTCAAAATTCCCCATTTTCGCGCATCACTTTAATGTATCTGGCGCATCACATTAATGTATTTCGCGCATCAGATTAGTGTATCATGTATAAACTTTCTCGCACATCAGATTAGTGTATTTCACGCATCAAATTAATGTATCTCGCCCATCATATTAGTGTATCATGTATCAAATGTACCTCGCGCATCAGATTAGTGTATCTCGTGCATCAGATTAGCGTATCTCACGAATCAAATTAATGTATCTCGCGTATTAGATTAATGATTCAGCGCTTATATTACTGTATACATTTTGAGAAATTTTTGTAATTATAAATTTTTAAGCGATAGATTATAATTTTACGTTAAAAATATATGATTTCTGTAATTTGCCAATATTTTACCCCAAAGTGAATATTCCATCTTGGATCTATCTTGTCCATTAACACCATCTTATATCAGCCCATAAGTGAGGACTGGTAGCCCATATAGATATTGCCCAAACTCGAAAAAGCGAAGGCCCGATCCACCCAAATTTAACTTGTGTCTGACTTTTAAATTTATCGGTGTAAGTATCGACGTTGAAATAACTTCAAATATACCATGCCTATGATAAATTTGACAAAATTTAACTTTACATGCAATGTCTAAAATTTCTCTAGTTCATGCATTTATGTTTGAACTGCGTGCACATATATTTGGATGAAATCCAAATAAAAATAGTTGATGTCAGGAAAAATTGATTGATCTCTAGTCGTTCAAAAATAATTAAAGTCCAATTATTTTTATTTAAACTTTAAACAAAATAATGTGAACTTAACTCATATGTACTTCAGTCATTTTATCTAAAATTTAATTGATATAGTCAAATTTTAAGAGCTGTATATGTGAACTTTCACATAATGCAAACATACAAATTATATTTGTATGCTAAAGCTATAGTTTGCTTGATTGCGTTTCATAGCAAACATAAATATGTATATTTCGCTATACATATACAAAAGAAAACAGTTATATAATTTCACTATACATATACAAAAGAAAGCAGTTGTATAATCTGATTTGATATATATATATACAAAAGATTAATTGTATAATATGTGTTTGCTATTATATACAATTATGTGAAGTTTAATTAGGAATGTCAAAATAGACTGGCCTTTTGAAATTTTTGAAACCTAAAATTAACTTAATGTTCACATTATAATTAGGTCAACTTTCACATATAGCAAACATAAAATTCATATTTGTATGTTATAGCAAAGTTTGCATAATTGCACTCCATAGCAAACGTATAAATGTATAATACGCTATACATATACAATTGAAGCGAATTGTATAAAAAGAAGTGTTTAAGACGAGAAAGAGAGAGAGATTTGGGCAGAGAATTGTATATAAATAAAGTATATAAAACGAATTGTATAATTATAAGTATATAAAACGATTATCTACAATTTGAATTTGTATAAAATGAGAAAGAGAGAAAGGCAAAAGAGACATGGGCAGAGAATATACAATTTAATCGAATTGTATAAAATGAGAAAGAGATAAATTATATACAATTTGAATTTGTATAAAGCGAGAAAGTCAAAAGAAATTAGGCAGGGGGAGTATTTTTATTATATAATTATAAGTGTATATGACGAAAATATATGTATTTTGCACCTGTATATACAATTTTCTCTCATTTTATACAAAAAGAAACACAATTTATACATTTCATTTTTGTTTGTATAAGCGAGAGAGACGAGGTGGCGAGCGAGATTAGGGAGAGTGGCGAGCGAGATCAGAAAGAGGGGAGAGAGGGGAACAAATTATATGTATTTATACAATTTCCTTTGCTTTATACAAATAGAAATAAATTTTATACACTTGTGTTTGTATAAAAGTGAAAGGAAGCGAGCGAGAGAGGAGAGTGGCGAGCGAGAGTTTGAGGGAGAGAGGTGACTGACAAACAGTTTGTTACGGGACACAATTAAATCAAAGGATGGTTATAGCAATTAATTTGATTTATTAGTTTGTTATTATATACAATTTTCCCATTAATAATTATAGGGATAATTGTATATAATAGCAAACTAATAACCTAAAATAAATGGAGTAGCTAGGTTTTGATTTAATTGTGCTCCATAGCAAACGTTTGCCAAAATTTGTCAGTTCCCTCTCTCCCAAATATCTCGCTCGCCACTCTCTTCCAATCTCTAGCTCGCTTCCTCACTTTTTGTACAAACACAAGTGTATAAAAATTGTTTCTATTTGTATGAAGCAGAGAAAATTGTATAAATACATATATTTTTGTTGCCCTCTCTCCCCTCTTTCAGATCTCGTTCGTCACTCTCCCAAATCTCGCTCGCCACCCTCGCCTTTCTCACTTATACAAACAGAAACGAATGTATAAATTGCATTTCTGTTTGTATAAAGCGTGAGAGAATTGTATATACACATGCAAGTACATATATTTTCGTCCTATACACTTATAATTATACAATAAAAATACTCCCGTGCCCAGTTTCTTTTGCCTTTCTCTCTTTCTCGTTTTATACAAATTTCAAATTGTATCTAATTTCTCTCTTTCTCGTTTTATACATTTCGATTCAATTGTATATTTCCTGCCAAGTCTCTTTTGTCTTTCTCTCTTTCTCATTTTATACAAATTCAGATTGTATATAATCATTCTATACACTTATAATCATACAATTCGTTTTATACACTTTGTTTTTATACAGTTCTCTGTCAAGTGTCTTTCTCTTTCTCGTTTTTATACACTTCGTTTTATACAATTTGCTTCAACTGTATATGTATAGCGAATTATACAGTTTCTATGTTTGCTATGGAGCGCAATTATGCAAACTTTGATATAGCATACAAATATGAACTTTTTATTTGCTATATGTGAAAGTTGCACATAATTATATGGGTCCTTGTCAATGCCCTGGGCCTGAAACTATGGCTTATATTATGGGCTATATATCCAAAACACTTGAGAGCTCACAGCCATCAATTATGACCCGGGGAATCAGCCTAAGAAAATATGACTCGTTACGTTTAAATTCTTATTATAACAATTTTTTTAAAAAATGGAAGAAGTACTATTAAATATAGGGAGAAAATCCCCTGATATTTAAATTTGATTTCCGAACTTATAATGGTCTCAAAAATCCATAACAAGACTATTCAAAGTATTGGATTAGATTAACTGTGGACCATTCAAACTTGTTTATAAACAATTCACACCACTATAAATAATAATAATATATTCAATTTCACTTCACAAATAGAGTTTGATAATAATAAGATATACGTAATTTTTAATAATTTCTCGACTCAATAACTGTGCTTCTTGAATTACATAAAAGCTATCGCTATATCTACTTACTTTGTTTCTTACAACATAAAATTAAATGGTATAACCTCACACGAAATTAAATCAACAGCTCATTACATTAGTATAATTCTATCCGTTCAAGTCTTCAACAAAATAAATCGTACACAAAAGGGAGTATAATTTTTGTTCCTACTTCAAAATTCTAACAAAGACTGACACTATTTTTGTACCACATGTCTTTATGTTTTCTTTTTAAGATGCAAATTCTTCTTTACATACATAAATACCAAATTAATTTGAGGGGGAAAAAAACAAAGTGAATTTGAATAATACAACCCTAAAAATAAAGAGGAAAGTGGAAATGGTCCAAAGAAGGCACTTTCTCACGTGAAATTTATCATGTGCATCTTATCCCTTTTTTTTATGGATAATCATAATGGACCCATCCTTGCCATTTTGCCTGATCTCACCATCTCCTACAAAATTTATTCCCGTCTCATACGACTGACATTAATTATATGAATTTTTTTTCGTATCTTAATAAATTAATAAAACCAAATTTTACACTCTTGTATTCACAAAATTTGGGTCAACTTATTTGTGAAGTAAACACATTATAATATGATCTAATATCAATTATGAGAAGAATAAAAATTATATTCTTTGCTTTATTCTCACATAGTGAATTGGAAAATGAAAATTGAACAAGAACCTCTTTTTCACAAAAATAATAAACTCAAACATTGTGTATTCAAAGTTTCTTTTTTGTAAGGATTGTTATTCTTGAATGTTGTGAACATCCCATTGGGTAAAAATACAAACTTTTTTCCACAAATCCACAAAGTGTATCAAAGGTTCAAAAACTAAACAAACCATGCATAGTCCTTTTTCTCTTTGTTTTTGGTTTGGTTGGTACAAAGAAAGAAATGAGAATTCAGGATTTAAGTTCTATGAGTTCAACCACTCTGTACTTGCTTCAATACGATTTGATCACCTATGAGATAGAGCCCTCCTTAGCTCTTGAGCCAATAAATTCGGGGCGCTAAGGTGTGGCAAATGTCCTTCGATATTCAACCAATGCACGGTGTTCCTCCCACCAAGGTTGTTCTTTAGATAAGTCGCGACTGAAGCGGGTACAGAGTGGTCCCTTGCTGTCTGAAAAATATGACATGGTACTTTCACAAGACCTAGAACACCCCTCATATCACTATTAAACACTGTCCTTGACACAAACAATGTTATGTCTGGTCTCATATTGAACAATGTCCTACTGAATTCTCGTACAGCCGCCGGAACGTCGGCTCCGACGGCTAACGGGGCAAAACCAT
This sequence comes from Solanum lycopersicoides, assembly GCA_022817965.1. Classification (NCBI taxonomy): domain Eukaryota; kingdom Viridiplantae; phylum Streptophyta; class Magnoliopsida; order Solanales; family Solanaceae; genus Solanum; species Solanum lycopersicoides. Next base: position 90,196,080 of record CM040621.1, read on the forward strand.
TGACCCATGCTTCATAATTTGCCTCCATTGCTGAAAATACTTTCTCTATTTCTCCAAGTTCAAATCCACCATGGTAGTCTTCATCATTCAAGACTCTAAATTGGTGTACAACATTATTTTATTAAAGATTTGGTGGAGATAAAAAGATTATTTTTTTTGAAAAAAAAGTTTTAAGATAAGGATTCTGATAACATGAAATGTCAATTGATTGATCTTAACATTCCTAAGCAAATAAATTCATGAATTTTGTCAAACATAAACTTAGGATAAGATAAGTTAGTTTGACAAAAGTGCTCTTATCTTTATGGGGAATTGAGAAAAAGTAAAAGAAAATAAATAAACAAAAGGACCACGTTAAATATTCCTATTTCATGAGTAGGGCAGCCAAACTCAATGTTATATGTATAATAATCTATGTATAGAAACTCAAAATTATTTATACATACATACAAACAATAATAACATAGTCCATATAATATGCAAGTGAAGTCGAAAGAAAGTAAGATGTAGTTGGTCCTATAATGATATTACAGATGTATATAAATAATAATAATATATTTAACATAATATGCAAGTAAAATTTAAAAAAATTAGAATATAAATCGATTATACCATACTTTATGGGGTAAGAGATTTTGGTTCCTATAACGATATCATACATACATATGTCATATAATAAGAAGAGAATTTTTTTTTAATATATCCTCAGACTTCTTTAAAAGAAATATATTCTCAAACAACGCTTCAACTCCCCAAAATTAGATTACATAAATAAGCTATTTTGAAATATCGTGTGGACTAAATTAGCCACATTAAACCTTTTAATTTGAATACATGTGTGATGTGTTCATTGATTTGGCTTATACATCATATATAGTTTTATACTCTCTCCGTTTTACAAAGAATGATTTAATTTGACTTGGCACAGAGTTTAAGAAAATAAAAAAGACTTTTGATGATGTGGTTCTAAATTAAAGTTATTTCAAATATATAAAATTATCCTTTAATTATGTGGTCTTAAATATGCCACGTGGAAAGTTATTACCAAAAAAAAAATTATTCTTTTTGAAGTATACTAAAAAGAAAAGAAGGTAATTCTTTTTTAAACGGAATGAATATTATTTTTTTTAAAAATCCCCATTTTCTACAAATTTTCAATAATTATAGTGTACCTTCGAATTCGATAAAATTGAAACAATACAGAGAAAGATCAATATGATCCTTTCACAAGGATGTCACACATAAATTGAAAATGGTCCAAATTTTAAATAGAAGAAAAAAAAGTTCAATAGTAGTAGCAGCTTTTTTTCTTTTTCTAATTTATGTGTCATTTTTTGCTCATCAAAATTTTAAATTATACAAAATTTAACTATTTTAATTTTGATTGTCAAATATTGTGAGTTACACAGGTAACTTCACCGGCTAAAATTTACTTTTTCTCGTATAATTTGTAAGCTATTACAAAAAACGAACATAAAATTATTGAAAGATAATAATAAAAAGAAAAAGTTCACCTGGGCGAAGCTCCGATGAGGATGAGTTTAGAGAAGAGTTCAGGGCGGCGAATGGAAGCGAGAATTCCGATCATGGCAGAGACAGAGTGTCCTACATAGGAACAACGATCGATAGCAAGAGCATCGAGAATATGTAGAAGATCATCAACGTAAGGGTCAAGTGTCGTATAACGTCGGAAATCGAAGAAATCAGGATTTACACTGCCGGCACAGACAAGGTCATACAGAACAACACGGTAATCTCGGAGAAAAAAAGGTAAAATTCGATTCCAAGCGGATTGGTCGGTACCGAACCCATGGGCTAAAACCAAAACTCTTTCGCCGGAACCGACGACCCGAACGTTAAGAGCATCTAAAAGGGTCTGACCCATTTCTGTTGTTTTTGGTACCTTTGTTTTATTGGACGAAAAAAAAAAATGAAGAATACTAAATTTATTTTATTTTTATTTTTTTTGTTTAAAGGTTGTGTGAATGGGAAAAAGTCATTGGAGGGGTGTGGTACTTATAAAGTTGCCAAAAGACACCTACTTACTTCATCGTTCTTAATTTATAATCTCTTCGTCCATAATTGTTTGTCAGGTATATTAAAAATACATGTCCAAAATTAATTATCAATTTAAATAATCAAGAAATAATTACCATCTTTTTTCAAATTTACCCTTAATGATAGTGTAGTCAATTGAAAAGTTATTTAGACTTTTGATATTTTTGATATAGTAGAGTTATATTAATCAAATTACATTTTGTATTAAATTTTTCTTGAGGAGTGTGCATGAATTTTAATATGACAAACAATTATAGCCGGAGGGAGTATAAGCTATTTTTATTTGATATAGAATTTAAAAAAAACATCTTCTTAATTTAGTTAAGCTAGTTTTGTTTGATATAGAATTTAGAAAATACTTTTTTTTACTATTTTTTTTCTTTTTAGTTATCATGTTATATTTTTTTAGAGTCAGTTTGATTATTTTTAAATCTATCAATTATATTTTAAAATAAAACTTTTGATATTCAAAAACTATAAAAAAAATATATTATAAATTGTTTTTTTTCATAACACTATAATAAAATAAATAAATTTCAAAATGTTAGGCAAAATTTATATTGTTCGCCTCAAAAAGAAACTATTACAACTAACAAGGAACGCAAAGAATAATATTTATGGTCTAAAATATGACAATAAATCATCTCATTCAGAAAAAAATAGTCATTTCAAAGTTAAATATTTTGATATATAGAAATGTACTTTAACATTAATTAAAAAGAAAAGTGAGTGTGTTTTTGAATTGAAGGATTTGGGTTCTTTAATTATCAAAAAAAATAAATCAAATTTGGTACTATATTTTAAAAGTATATTGATTTTATATTTTGTACGTACTTAATATTACATGATAGTAGTTATATTTACTCGTGAAAAGCTCGTAAAACGTTTAAACCGAAAAAACACATTATAGACTATTCATTCTTTTTCCAATTTGTATATATATATATTTTTTTTAAAAATCTTAACAAATTGTATTTTTCCGTATGCTTAATTGTAATGGAGTATAAGGCCCCTTCTTTTAAGGAGGCCTAAATTTGGATGGTATAATATTAGATTACTAAGATAAAATTGTTTATATATATACTAATAGTAAACTATTTATTAAATTTAAATATATCCAAATCATTTATATCTTCAATAAAGTTTTAATATCATTAATTAAGAGTTAATACTTTGTATAAATAGTTTTCAGTACCATTTTATCGAAATTATTATTCACCAATCACCATTATTAATTATTTTTATTATTACAACTATTATTACTTATTAGTCGTTAACCATCTATGTTATCACAGTCATTATCGCTATCAGCTATTATTGTCACCTCCATCAATATATTTATATTCACAATTATCGTCGCCGCCTCCATTAGCACTATCAATCACTATCACCATGGTGATCTCTAATATCAATCACCTCCACTATTATAAAACTAGCATCGTCATCAACTACTACCAACATATCAAATTATTGACAACCACCACACCTTCATTTACTCAGTCCGAAGCCTAAAAGGTATAAAATGTTAACAAAAATTTCAAAACGGTATATAAATTTTTATTTTAACCAAAACGGCAAAATCGCTGCTGGAAAAAGCAAAATCGCTGCAATAATGGCGATTTGCTAATTTTAAATATTAAAAAAATAAAGAAAGAAATCGCTGCCATTGCAGCGATTTCCAATATAAATTTTTTAAATTTTTTTTTTCAATGCAGCGATTTAACTTAAATATTTTTCTTTTTAAAATTATTTATTTGAAATTAAAAAAAAAATTAAAGCACATCGTTGTCTAGGCAGCAATTTGTGTAAAAAATTTTTTAGTTATTTTTTAAATTAAATTGGCAGCGATTTTAAAGATTTTTTTTTTAAAATTTCAAATAAATCGCTTCTGTTGGATGCGATTTACTAAGAATTTTAAAAAAAAAAAAAAAATTATTTAAATTGCTGCCTTGACAGCGATTTAATTTTAAAAAAATGACAGGCAGCGATTTGCTTTAAATATATATATTTTTTAAAATTTCAAATAAATAATTTAAGTTAAATCGCTTTCTAGGCAGCAATTTTTTTAAAAAAAATTGATATTAGAAATCGCTGCCATTGCAGCGATTTCTTTAAAAAAAAATTAAAAATATTTAAAATTAGCAAATCGTTGCTATTGCATCGATTTTACTTTTTCCAACGAGCAAAATTTCAGCGACCAAAATCGCTGGTAGATTGGTTAAAATAAAAATTTATACATTATTTTAAAATTTTCATTAACATTTTATACCCTTTAGGCTCCGGACTCTTCTTTTACTCCTATCATTGACATTTGACATTAACAACTACTAGTTAATTATCATCCACCAAACCTGAAACAAATTAAATAAGGCGTAAAGCTACTCAATTTTGATAAACATAAAAGAATGGAAGTGTCAAACGTATTTCCTAAATTAAAACATTATTTTAGACAAATTCCAAACATATATAATAACTATTTTTGTCAAAGTTGTTTGTTTTTGTTCTATCGTGTGACATATTTTAAGTGGACGTCCATAATTTATTGTACTTGTATAAACTCAAATGTCAGAAGATTTGTCTATTGGCTACAAATTAATCTAGTGTACCTTCGTGTATTTGGACAAAACATTATCTATATTAGATTTTCGAAATCTAAACCTTGACAAATACAATAAGTCAAAAAAATTGTCTTTTCCTAAAGGGACAGTTCAACTGTTACTTTCTTAATTGGTTCATAATGAAATATCCTATGAATTTTATTTTATTTTGTACCAAAAACTATTTCAAGGGGATAAGAAAAAAGGTACCTTAACATGTTAAAAGGAAAAAATTGAGGAAAATTTAAATTGAATATGGTAATTATGTCGATTCAAGTGGATATTTGAATTTCGTATTCGACTCTAACATATTCAATATCTCATTACCATATTCATTTGACAACTAAAAGAAAGAGTTCAGAATTTATATTTGTCAATGATAGTTCACAAATAAACAATTGTCAGAGTGGCATCAAGTCTCACATTAGTTGAATAATGAATTAATTATATTCAATTATTTTCTCATTAGCTAACTTTTTAGGTTGAGTTAGACTAAGATTCAGATCTTTATATGGTATCAAAGTCAAATTCATTCCAGTTAGGCCTCCTCCGCCTCGCTCTTGTTGGGATAGGGTGTGAAGGTGTGTAAGAGTGAGTCGGAGCCCCATATTGACAACAGAATAGACTCGTACTCTGCTTATATGAACTAAGCATTTATTCACTCATAAGCTAGATTTCAAAGTTAAGTTATATTCATATGTTATATCTTTATCATATATACAGTATTTCCTCATCATAGTGCAAAAAATATTTATTAAATAAAGATTACTTAATAAATTATATCTTATATTTTTTGAATGGACATATATCGTTAAAATGATCGTTAAAATGGAACGGAAAAGGCAATGTACAAAAGATAAAAAGCCAAAACACTTTAATGAGTTTGTGAATTGTGATTTGTGAGTCATTGATGGAGATGTCTTTTGCATAAAGACCACGAGGGTGTGTGCTGTCATTTATGAATAACCAACTTCCTCATAAATTTGCATTTGTATTCACTCTTTATCTCACCAAACATATATACATGTCATTAATATTGTTTTTCCAAAATAAATTAATATGCACATATATAGTTGGACTAAAAGGACAGTGGTGATCAAAGGGACCCAAGAGAATACTTATCTACAAAATAAAAAATAAAAAAACTCTAGTATCTTCATTAATTGATGAAATCTACCACTCAAAACTAGTCATATCAAGGACTTAATCAACACAAAACTTGGCCTCACAAGTCAGAAAGCATTCATGTCAATTTCTAGCTAGTACTAGGCTTTTTTCTTCTTATTGTTTCTTTTATTTGTTTATAATATCACGCGGTACGAATTTTTTAATTAATTTAAATTTACATTATATAAGATTAAGACGAATCTGATATTTCTGTTAAGGGTAAAAGAATAGTATATCCATTCTATTAGAGAGCTAATTATTTTGTTTATTTATTGACATGATACAAAAATATGTCATTTAATTTGACCTTAACTTACATTTATATCCTTTAATTTTAGGTGTGCATAACTAGACACTTAAACGTATATATAAAGTTGAACAAGTAGACACACATGAGTCATACGTGACATAATACATGTAGGACATAAATAAGATGTCACGCAGGACGTATGTGTCTATTAGTTCAATATTATATAAATTGAAGTGTCTACTTGTGTTTATTCAAAATTGAAGGATATCCCTTGATGCCCCTCGGCCAAGGATGGATCCGCCCCTGAATGAGATAGATTTTAAGGGGATTTCTTTCAATTAATTTGAAGTACATTATATCCGTCCTCTCTAATAATAATATCATTCTCTTTGGATATAAGTACATATAACTTTTAAAATTTACCTAGATATCACGCATATACACCAACTCTTAAAAATTTAATATCGTCCTTATTAAAATTTGATTAATCAATATCATCTTAAATACGTAGAATTCGCCTAAACTCAGTTTTATGTTAAAATCTACCCCAATATCATCGTCCAATGCGGCAACAAGAACAAAAAAAAAATGGACCATAGAGTATATTCTCATTTCTTCTTTTAAAGGGGCCTATAGTATAATTTGAAGGCTACCTCCAATATAATATATAGTGAAAATTACTAAAGTTTGAATCAGATTCTTATAATTATATTTTATGAGTTCCAGCTGATCTCTTTATGATGAGAATATATTTATATCTTCATGTCCAAAATAATATAAACATCAGTCATATATACATCTAAATTGCTCCTCTTTTAGCCTTTTTTAGCCTTGAGATTTTGTCACTTCTCACAATTTGATCAAACTGTCTTTTTTGGAATAAAATAAGCTTTTTTTTATACGGTAGTACTTTCCAGCTACTTTATTCTTATAAATTATAGACTTGTACATTATATATGTACAAGTGCGAGATAGATATTTAGTAAGCATAATACATAAATATTTATTTAATTTGGTCTCAACAAATTAAGATCAAATTAAATATGTATGCTCTTCAACTTATTTAAGTGCGCACAAATAGATACACATTATATGTAACATCTTACATGATAATTTGTGTCATACGTGACTTTCTACATTTATTAACCAATCTAATATGTTAATTTGTTCTACTTATTTATTGGAAAATATTAGAGATGGTACTTAACACTGAGAATTAAGAACATTTAGTCACCAATCAAGTACACAATTGTTATTATTAGTAAAATACATAACATAGTTTAAACAAGCGCAAATAGTAAATACGATAAACCACTCAAAAAATCTTCTAATTTGCACTCTAATCCATAGTATTAAGAGATTTTAATTTGTATTATTTCATACAAACTAAAAAGACAGAAATGGAAAGGTAGAGTACATATATAAGGGCTCGTTTGTACGAATGGATAAGGGATAAATTAATTATGAAATAAATTTTAGGATTAGTTTTTTAATCCCACGATATAACGTGCCGCGGCTATAACCTATTCTACTGTGTAATAGCCTACAAATAACATATCAAGAGATGCAAATCGCACTACGTAAGCCCTATACCATAGACTCAACTTCGAAGATATTAATGAGAGATCAAATCGAAATTATCCGTGTGGATAACACCCTCTAAACCAACTGTGTTATTTCATATAACTTTATTTATTTGGAACAAAATCGCATAATAAGTTATTTTAAAACATGTTATTCTAAGATTATAATATTATTTTTGTCTCATATAAAAAATAAAATAACAATTCTATAATAACTAATTTCAAAATAATTTATTTCTGACCAAACGAGATGCGTTTGAATGGGAGCAGTTGGCAAGGGACCATTTCATGTTGAGTGGTGTTATCTATTTCTTTATATGTTTGGTTGTGAATTGTTATGCCACGTGTCTCTTATCTACTCTCACTAAATTGCACTAATTTTTATCTTTTCGTTGTTAGCTTATACCGTAAGCCTTTGCATCACCTCCCCTTAGCTATGCATATATCATCGCCATTTATATATTTTCATCGATCATCGTATCAACGAAGATTATGATTAAATAATAAATATTTTTCTTTTTTTAATAGATATTTCAAATTCTAATATTCTTAAATACAATGTTTTCTTTGTTCGAAAATGCTTAATTAGTTACCCTTACTTTGAGATATTTGCAACATAAATATTCTAAATATAATTAGACTTTAGTATATTATATAAAACCAAAAAAGGAAGTTATATTCACCATAAAATTGAAACTTTATATATAGAGGGATTAATAAATTACCATATAGACTTTGATATATTATAAGACGTATTTTTTATATATATCATATTAATATGAAAAATATTGTAATATCATATTGATAAGAAAAATATATTTTTTATAACTTTTGGATATATAAATTTTTATTTTAATATATTAAATTAATTTGAACTATTTTAACTCAATTAATTTAATTAACTCTCTAGAAACAAATTATGTATTTCGGACTAAAAGAGTACTTAAAAGCTCGCAAATTATTATTATCAACTTTTAATAATTGCCGTCACATCGACCCCTAAATTGAGTGTATTTATTTATTTATTTATTATAATGTTTTTAATATATTTTAATTTCCTTTTTAACCTTTAGTTCTAGTTATCTTTTATATCCTAGTATGGAAAGTATTATCATAATTAATATAATTATCCAAAAGTTGAATGTTTTCTTTAGTGGCATGCGCGCAAGTTATCTTAATTCATGAGTGCATTGAGTGGGTTCTCCTCTAATTACTTTATTATTATATTAAAAATAATATGTCACAAATCACAATATGCTAATTAATAATACGTATATATGTGATATATATACATACATGAACTGGATAAGGTGGAAGCTGACTTAACATGGGATATTAGATATGATTACAATAATAATAATAATAACAATAACAATAACAAAAACATATCTTTCGATCTTGTTTGGATTGTGTACGCATGTTTTTTACTTTTTATTTTAAAAAAGTAAAAAAATTATTTATGATAAACTCTCAATTAAATAATACATATCAGACAGAATTATAATAGAGAAAAAGTTTTATTAGTGCGTCTAATTAATTGATATACGTGTATAAAATAAATTACACTGCTATGTAAGCATAGATTTAGGGGACGTAAATTAAAATTGGCTCTTTATTTGTTAAGAGACTTTCGATAAAAATTTAATCTCAAATGCTTTATATGAGCCCATTTTCATTAAAACTTCACTTTTTTAAAGTTTTAAGGGGTTGTCTGGTGGTTGGTTAATTAGGAAGTGAAATATATTAAAACAAACATTTTTAGCACAATGTTTTATTAGCGTTTTAGTTGTTTTGTGTATAATTCATCATATCAAATACGATGTTTAATTATTAGTATAAAATTGATTATGCATAACTAAAACACATATAAGTGATTGAATATGCATAAGAAATAACTAGCTCTTACATATATAATCAAATCTTATAATATAAATAAAAATATAACTCTAACTAGCAACAAATGACCCGTCAAATTAGGCTTTACCTAGAATAGTTGATTTAATGCTTGAGGGAAATATGCTCCATGCGCAAAGCTTATCACCACATCCATTAATAGAAGTTTCAATCTTCAAGGCCAATTAGTCAAGGGATTCAATCATAACATGTTGTACCTTTCGTGCAAATAAAAAACAAGTTTTAGCGATAATAAATATTGATATTAATAAAAAGTGCTAAAAAATTTATCAGCATTAATTAAGTGTCATTAGAATCAATGTCGCTAAAGGTTTTAGGGACACATATAAAAAGTGTTAATTGCCGCTAAAAATACACATTTAGCAATAATTAAAAATAAATTATCGCTAATGATCATTTTTTTTTATAGTGCCTCCTATATGAGGAATAATTGAATTTTGAAATTGTGAATAATGAAATGGAACTCATGCATAAATTTCTATATTCACCAACCAAAGTTATCTTCCTTTCTTTCTCATTCGATGGTTGATACCTGCATTAAAATTCAATTAAATTTGATCAATTCGCGTATTGTATGACTTATTTTACGGAGATAACAGTACTCACAATACGAATTATTTTATTTTCAAAAACTTGAATTTGAGACCTTCATTTCCAACAACCTTTGTTCAATAATATTCTTAGTCTTTTGAAAGTACTACTTATGCTTGCCATATTAACTTGTGCTTTCTAGCATATTGACTGACATAACGAACATTTGATGCTAATTACTCATAATTTGAATGGAGAACAAAATCAAGATATGCTAATCTTTTAAGAAAGTAAATTAAATAATACGAGTAATTAATACTAGAGTTTATATATTACATCCTAACGGATCGTTTGGTTACATGGATAAATAAGAATATTTCATCGGATTAATCTCACTTTTTATATGGTATAAACGAATTCATTAATTATACTAAAACAAGTTTTGGACTAAAATAATATAAAACCAAAATAATTCCCGTTAGCAAAAATAAATAATAAAATAATTTCATAAAATATCCTGAGCGCATACATGAATATTTGATACATGCATAGCAGAAAACAACTTTGTATGATTAAAAAAATAAAATTCAGACGAATCTAGTCCTAATCCGAATTGGAGTGCTTAAGAGACAATTAGTGGTGGAAAATAATGTACTTATTAATTAATTACTAATTAAATTGAATAGTCAAATGACAAGAAATTTAGAAATAATCATAGAGGTAATAATTGTTTCTAAAAGGCAAATGGATTTGATTAAATTAGTCAATGCACGCGTGATTTTATAATTTACATCAATCCACTCCCATTATTTGGCATTATTTCTAGGGACATATATTTTTATATGAGAGAATTATAGTTTTATTTATAGTTCTAAAAAATAATATTACGAAGGTAAATTTAAAGTTTCAATTAGTATGTACAAAATTATATTATATTTAATAATAGGTATGTAAAGTCAAATCTTATTATAATAGTAATGTTTATCTGTAAGCTTCATGAATGTAATAGTGATGTGAATCTCAAAAAACACTCTTTACGTTAATTGATATTAATTTATTAATTAAATAATATTTTTATAAAATAATAAGATTTTGTAATTATAAATATATTAATTTAGAGAGGTTTTACTGTAAATTATTCTTTGTTGCCAAATGAATGATGGAGAAATTACATAAATTGATACATTTTAATAAATAATTATTGATTTTACCAATACTTTTTATTTATTATTATTTATTGCAACACTATGTTAAATCTGCAATATGTATTAAAAGTGAATTATGTATACAATATATATGAATTATAATTGTTTTTAAAAATATATTATGTTTGTTTGGTAAAATCTGACACATTGTATGATAAGTGTATTAAAATGTATGATAAATGAATTACCTATCATTAGAATTTGTATTAAATGTGAATAAAAAATTATTCTTTGTAATATGAATTAAAATTATATTATAAATAAATTAAAATTAATCAAGTGAAAAATAAATATTATTGCTATAAATAGTAAATATTTTTTTTATTATAGTATATTTATGTAAGTTTCTCCAAATGATTGAACCACACTGCATGAATTGCAGCAAACCCCAAAATGGGCTTTAAGACGTAGGCCTATTTGTTGTTATTGAACACCTAACTGGGCTCTAAGATGTAGGCCCAGCTTATGTTGAGTCTTAGAAAAAATACGGCCCAGCAATTTTGGGGTTGTGGTTGCATATTGGGCCTTATTCATCTCTCCATGAAGCCCAAAAAGGATGGGAAAATTATGCAACAAAGCAAATTTATACTATTTATTACTTATTATAAATATAGTTTGCTATACCATTCAATATTATTATTATACATTAATTAAGTGGGCTGACTTTGAGTTTGTATAATTAGTCACGTTTGTATATGTATAATTCGCCAGAATATACAATTACATATGTACAATATACGATTATTTAACTTATATACATATACAATTCACCTCTCTCTCACTCGCCTCTCTTCGCCCTCTCCCAATCTCGCTTTTCCTATATACAAATGTATATGTATAACATACAATTATATACATATATAATTCACCTCTCTCCAACTCTCTGCCCTCGCTCGCTCGCCTCTTTCCTCCTCTCCCACTCTCGCTAGCCATATATACAAATACATATGTATAATATATAATTATGTAACCGATATACATATACAATTCACCTTTCTCCCACTCTTTCCCCCTCTCTCTCGCTTCTCTTCTCTCTCTCCCAGTCTCGCTCGCCTCTCTACTACATATAACATGTAGCTACGAATTGTAATTATCAAACTATAACTATGGAGAATAATTAGACTATTTTTAAGTGGCTATATGTGAAAATTTCCCAATTTATCATGTTTCTTTAAGCAAATTACATATATTTGTTTGTTTCATTTTTGAGTTGATTGAGTTAAAGAAAGTAAAGAATTTTCTTGAATTATTTGGTCTAAAACTAAGATATGAAGAATGTATCAAAATGATCTTTAATCATGTTTTGTTTAACATGTTATGTGGAAAGTTAAAATTAAAGACTTGTCGAAAAAGGAAAAAAACTTTCTTTTTCAAACAGACTAAAACTAGAGGTAAAAGATACAAATTAAAACGGAGATTATTAATTCAAAAATGTTTCCCTTCATACCAAAAACACCAGCTACAATTTTAAATATTTGACGATGATAATCATTCAAGAATGTTCCTTTTTCTCTATTTTGAAATGAAACTTCAATCTTGTTATGTTTTCATAATGTTTTCGTAGGATCATAAATAAGCGAGTGGAATTAAATTTAAAAATGTTAAAGTAAACTGAGTTAATAAATAAATAATTCATTAATCCATTTAAATGTGATCTTATTTTTTCATTTTCTCTTGAACATTATGAATCAAAATTAATATTTTAAATACACAAAGAAACAAGAAACTTATGGGTGGCCAACGTATATGTCGTCCACTCTGTCAACATGTGCTAAGCCAATGTATTTAACTTGGAAAAATCAAGTATCCAATAATCTTTTTTTTTGTTTGTTTTTTAACATGCATCCAATCAGATATACAATAACAACATCGTATCAATAATTTAAAATAAAATATACGTAAATTTTATCTCTATATTTATAAATTTTTAATAGATTCTCGACGATCATTCAATCAAATCTACTAAAACAATAAAACTACGTTTTCATACTATGTATTCATAACAAAAAAATAAAATCATAAAATATGTAACAATATTACCTACTATGATTTAATTATAGGCAAGTGCAATCGAAATATCTTAAAATAAAAAATTATATCACTAATTTGGAAGCATATAGTGATAATGACAATTATACATAAGTTATAGTGGGATTCTGACAATTAAACAAATTAATTCATGTCTTATCGTGCTAATGTCGTTACGTTTTTGTTCCCTGTATTCTCGTGCCACATGTATGGTTAATCAAATAAATAAATTCTTAGTTTTTTGGGTTCAATTTATGTAAAACATTTTTTATATTTGTCAAAAAATAAAAAATCTTTATTTGTATATAGTGGCGGACCTAGGATTTTCGTTGAGGAGGTTCGAAAAATAAAAGTATAAACATCTAACTAAAAAAAAAAACTGAAACCAAAAAATGTAAAAAATAAAATGCCAATCCAGGGATTCAAACCCTGGACGTCACGCATAACTATGAGCTCAGCTATCACTGGGCTATCTCATCCATTTCTAATTTAGGGTGTTCAAAATGTATATATCAATACAATTTCAGAAAATTCACCTTAGGTATACAGTGTATTTTTTTTATCGAGGGTGTTCGGGTGAACACCCTGGACAGCACGTGGGTCCGCCCCTGTTTGTATACATAACTATATAATTTTATATATAATATTCACTCGTAAATAGTTGGTGTTTAAATATCTCACTAACAAGATGTGAACAGAGAAAGTATATCATTAATTACACTTTTATAGGCAAACAATACAAGTGTAAGATGATTTGAAATAGATATTTATCAGTCATAAAAATGGTTCGAAATTAGCATTAACTGCGAACGAGCATACCTATTTATTTTCATTAATATATTATCACGACTTGGTTATTTTAATTCTTTTTTTTTTTTTTTGGTTAATACATGACTTGCTCATAAGAGTTATGATATATTTTTGTAAATTAACAACAAAAAGGAAAATTCAATTCCTCATTACCTATTTTTTCGATTAAATTCTACTGTTGACATAAGGTTAATAATAATAGAACTCATAAAATGTTACAATTATTCTACTTCCTTATTAAGTACTCTTTTTCTAAATGCAACTTTATACAAATTTATAATATTATATATGTTAATTCATATTTTCTATTTATGGATTCTGTTTTAATAACTTTAAGCACATTTTTATTCACTTTTCGACTTTATATGAGAAAGAAAAACTTGAAATCGAATAACAAACATGATTAAAGCTACATATATAATTTAATTTAATTTTTAAAATGATATATTCCTAAAAATAAAATAAAATAAAAAATTAAACAAGAGAAGACGATTGAGCGTTCAATAAAGAATTAAACCCAAACTATTATTACTTATATATTAGAACATACCCAAACAATGACTTTTTCTTTTTTTATCATAGTTAAAATGTGCTATACTTTTAAAAAAAGAAAAATATATTACAAAAATAAACATCATATTTACATATACATTTTTAATTTATTCCTATAATTTATAATAATATTAAATTGGATCAATAAAATTATAGACATGAAACGCATAGAATCTAGCGCCATTTTAGTGTTATCACTCTTTCACTTTCCACTCCTCCATTACACTACACCAACAATTTCGGAAACCGCCCATTCCACCAGCTGAACGTGGCGGAGCACACGGCGGAGCACAGATCTACTGTAATATCTCTTCTCTGTTTGTTATCAATTTGTTTTTTTCTTCAAAAGAAACTTCTATTTGACTTGAACAGTACGTTTTCTAGTCAATTAAAGCGAAAAATAGTCACTATCATCAACTGCTTTTTCTAAAGTTGTAATGTAATGCCGTATTAGGTACTACGGAATATATAAACAACGAAAAAGCTAAGTGATTTTTTTTTTGATTGATTCAAGTGTTATTAGAGTAACGATTTTTCTCGATCTGTAAATGAGATTAGCTTAGGATTTCGAAAAAGTCAGCTAAGTTTAAGAGTTATGGAGGATTATATTAAGGATAATTATGGAGAAGTGAAACCGAAGAATTCATCGGAGGAAGCACTTCAGAGATGGAGGAAGCTGTGTTGGCTGGTTAAAAATCCGAAACGTAGGTTCAGATTCACAGCGAACCTGTCGAAACGCTTTGAAGCTCGGGCCATCCAGCGATCCAATCAGGTTAACAATCTTATTCTTCGTTTGCATCACAAGTAGGAATATTTGTGCAATTGTTAGTTACTTTAGTTGACTTTTTCGTCTCATCCCCTTGCTTTACAATTTTGCTCTGCGAAAAAAGTAAATTGGACGGAGATATTTTGCCGGGACAGATATTTTATGTCCCTGTCTTGTGTAACTTCTAGGATCTACAGAGGAATGCTATTTTTTTTCATACTGATACTTTGTTTCGGTGTTTCCATTGAAGCAGCAAAATAGAGCAAAATGAATATAGAGGATTCATAGTTAAAAGTAGTATATATTTATTCAGTTTACTTTTATTTGTCATGTTTTGATTCTCGAGAGTCGATTTTACTAATCCTAGGAGTGAAATTAAATGAGATAATTTAGATATGTGAAAACTATACGGAAAAGACTACAAGTTGAGTGAAAGAGGAAGTATTTAGCTAAAAAGGAGCTATAATGTGGAGTAAAATCCTGAAAATGAAAACGTAGTTTGGAGTGAAGTTCCTTTAATGTGTCTCAAAGAATGTGCTGGTTCTAGTTTCTTGTCTGCATAGAAAATCCTTCCTAAATTCTCCTTAACAAGTTTGGATCACATTTTTTCTTCAATTGTCAATCCGTTAAGTTTATACTGAATCATTGAAGTTGGTTATCTCGTGGGTGTAAATTTTTAGCATTTCTAGTATTGCTCTGTTGTGCTCAAGTTATTTTTTTCTCTAAAATAAGGAAAGTAGTATACTGCACTTTGACTCCAGAGAGCTTGTTTCACTGATCTTATTTCTGAAAATGGGTATAATCTGCATTTTCGCTAATGTAGGAGAAACTAAGAGTTGCTGTTCTGGTTTCACAAGCTGCACTTAGCTTTATTCAAGGTACGTGATTGCGTATTTCAATGACCAGCTTCCAGTATTTAATTTTCATCTTTAACAGATGTTCAACTGAATGTATTCAGGAGTAAGTTACACTGTCCCGGAGGAAGTGAAAGATGCTGGGTTTCAAATATGTGGTGATGAGTTGGGATCAATAGTCGAGGGACACAATTTGAGGAAGCTAAAAGTTCATGGTGCGGTTGAGGGTATTGCAAAAAAGCTATCAACATCAACCACCGACGGTATTTGTACTTCTGCTGATTCCCTTAGCCGACGAAAAGAAATATATGGGATCAATAAGTTTATTGAGAGCCCACCAAGGGGCTTCTGGATTTTTGTATGGGAAGCTCTTCAAGATACAACACTCATGATACTTGGTGTTTGTGCTTTTGTATCGTTGGTTGTTGGCATAATGACTGAAGGATGGCCAAAGGGTGCACATGATGGACTTGGGATTGTTGCCAGTATCCTGCTGGTTGTATTTGTTACTGCTACAAGCGACTATAGACAGTCTTTACAGTTTAAGGATTTAGATAAAGAGAAGAAAAAGATTACAGTTCAGGTCACTAGAAATGGCTACAGGCAAAAAATATCAATATATGATTTACTTCCTGGTGATATCGTTCATCTTGCTATTGGGGATCAGGTACCAGCTGATGGACTCTTCCTCTCTGGATTTTCATTGTTGATAGACGAATCAAGCTTAACAGGGGAGAGTGAACCCATTAATGTAACTGCTGAAAATCCTTTTCTCCTCTCTGGAACCAAAGTTCGTGATGGCTCGTGTAAAATGCTTATCACTACTGTTGGAATGAGAACCCAGTGGGGTAAACTGATGGCTACTCTTAGTGAAGGAGGAGATGATGAGACCCCATTGCAAGTTAAACTGAATGGAGTGGCAACTATTATTGGTAAAATAGGTCTGTTTTTTGCTGTCATCACATTTGCTGTGTTGGTGCAAGGCTTATATAGCCGCAAACTAGGGGAAGGGTCCCAATGGAACTGGTCTATGGATGATGCCCAAGAAATGCTGGAATACTTTGCCATTGCAGTTACAATTGTTGTGGTTGCTGTTCCTGAGGGACTTCCTTTGGCTGTGACATTGAGTCTAGCATTTGCTATGAAGAAGATGATGAATGATAAGGCACTTGTGCGCCATTTGGCTGCTTGTGAGACAATGGGTTCTGCAACTACCATCTGTAGTGACAAGACTGGGACATTAACGACTAATCATATGACAGTTGTAAAAGCATGCATTTGCAGTAAAATCATAGAAACTGAAAGCTCTAAGGATGGTTCTAATATCTGCTCTGAAGTTTCTAATTCTGCATTGAAAATACTAATCCAGTCTATATTCAATAATACTGGGGGAGAAATAGTAAAGAATGAAGATGGAAAAATTGAAATTCTGGGAACACCGACTGAAACTGCTCTTTTGGAGTTTGGTCTTTTGCTTGGAGGGAATTTCCAGGAAGAGCGTCAATCATCTAGACTTGTAAAGGTTGAGCCATTCAATTCAACGAAAAAGAGAATGGGTGTAGTTATAGAACTTCCTGGAAAAGGTCTCCGTGCACACTGTAAAGGAGCATCTGAAATAATTTTGGCTTCATGTGACAGTTTCCTGAACTCTAGCGGTGAGGTTGTTCCCCTAGATGAAGCTTCAATTAACCATCTGAATGATACAATTGACCTATTTGCTAATGAAGCTCTTCGAACTCTGTGCCTTGCCTACAAGAACATCAGTGATGAGTACCCTGCTGAAACTCCTATCCCCTTTGAGGGATATACCTGCATAGGAATTGTAGGCATTAAAGATCCCGTTCGTCCAGGTGTTAAGGAGTCTGTCGCAATTTGTAGATCAGCTGGAATCACTGTGAGAATGGTCACTGGAGACAACATAAATACTGCTAAGGCTATTGCTAGAGAGTGTGGAATTCTGACTGATAATGGTATTGCGATCGAAGGTCCAGTATTTAGGATGAAGAGTGAGGCCGAGCTGCAAGAAATAATTCCAAAGTTACAGGTGCCTTCAGAAATAATTACTTCACTTTGCTATATGCATATTTTCTTTCCAGGATTGCATTTTCAAGTTGTTGAACTTGGATTGCATTTTCACTTCACCTATCAAATAAAGATATTTTGTTTTATGTTCATGCACAGAAAGTGATGAGACGTTGTATGCATATCTTCTTTCCGGATTTTTGAGTTGTTGATCTTTGATTGCATTTTCACTTCACCTGTCGAATAAAGATATTTTGTTTTTACGTTCACGCACAAAAAGTGATGAACTTCTAGTATTTTTTACTTTAATATTTATTTTTATCCCTACTATTATTTCATATAATGTTGGCCTGAGATGAGGTTAGATGGAGAAACATGGCTAGTGAGGATTCATATAGTCAACCCAATCTTGTTTGGGACAAAGGTTCAATTGTTGTCGTTGTCATGAACACGTGCTGAACAATCTGAACTTTGTGTGGATTGTTCTACTTTCGTTACTGGATTACCTCATCTCATTTGTTTGTTTGCTGTGCTGATTGGGTACTAGAGAGATATTAATATCTTCTTCATCTATTTGCTTAGGTGATGGCACGTTCTTCTCCAATGGATAAACATACACTAGTGAAACATTTACGTACGACCTTTCAAGAAGTTGTTGCAGTGACTGGAGACGGCACTAATGATGCTCCTGCACTTCATGAAGCAGATATAGGTCTTGCTATGGGCATTGCTGGAACTGAGGTGATATTTAGTTACTGTTGTAGTATAAATTATCTTCTCAAGTGTGGTTTGACAATGGGAACTTGTTGATTTTTCAAGCAATTGCATCCTTGAGAGCACCACCCTCTATTTCAGCTGCAAATTATCCAATGTGAAAAGTATTGGTATCCAGTGCATGTTAATTGAATAAAACATCAGAAATAAGACTGTGAAAGCAATGTTTCTTACCAACTAGTAAATAGCAGATACTTAACCATTTTTTTTCCTTTAAAGGATAATTGTGTATAAAAAAGGGTGAGTTCTTTCTGATTTCCTGTAGAAGAGCTAGCATAATTTGTTATAGTCCACTCCATTTTGAATTGCACTTTCCCTTGATTAATTAATTTTAAGTGATGTATTTCCCATAAAAAGTACGGCTGTTGCTGTGCAAAAATTTGATGTAGTATCTTCACGTTAAAAGAAACTTCTTGTAAAATGACTAATTGGTTAACCATGTGTCCATGTCGAGTGTGACATTAGAATGTTTGACAGAAAATATTGACTTGCATCAACATAACTCCAGTTAAACATGTGTGCTAGTCAAAGTAGATTAAACTGGGAAAGTAAAAAAATTGTTTGTCATTGCTAATCCTGGCCTGTTCTCCCAAATGCAGACCGTAAATTTTTTGGAGGAAGTTTCTTTATATGATTTGTCTCCACTCTTATTAAGGAGATTAGTTGTGTGTATTTTGGGCCTAGGAAAATGCTGAAATTTTTCTTCTACAGTGAAGCAATTGTGACCATTTTCTGTTCACCACCTATTGTTCCTTCACAAAGAATTTACTTTACAAAAATTAAGAAGTTTTGACATGGCTCTACTTTCTTTTTTTCTGCTGCATGCTTATGGATTTCCTATCTCTTTAGTTCTACGGAGATCATGACCTTTTTCTTCAACAATATTATGTTCCTTCACAAATAATTTACTCTACAACAAAATAAGAAGTTCCATCATGGCTCCACTTTCTTTGATCTGCCAAGGGCTAATGACTTCTCTCGTTTTATATCTTCCTTCTGTAATGCCATAAGCAACTTAGCTTCTCTTGCACTTAATCTCCTATTCAGGATTTTCTCTGTTCTATTTAGGCATTTCATTTGATCTTTGCATTCATGGTCAAAGATTGTAAATTATATTGTATTGATTCAGTTATACAGTACGGTAAAGAGTACAGATATGATTATTATTTTGTTAATTATTGATGATGAATATGTATAGCCTCGCAAGTGCTGTTAGAGTGGGTCTTTCCTGAATGACTAACTACTCTCCTGATGTGTATTAGTTTTTCTTCTTTTTAACTATATAAAACTAAATTATTTTTTTGGTAAGGAATTTTTTTTAATTTGATTTGGCAGTTGTACTGTTAAACAATGAATTTGTTGTTTTAGGATCCTACTATATAAACTTCTAATATTTCTGGCTTAATAAAACTAAAGAGCTGCTATCCATCATCACTTAGAGAAGCTGGAAAATTTCATTCATCAACTTGTTTGAACCTCCCATTTTCCTCTCTAAGATTAGTAGTGCCAATACCTAGCATTCCATTCACAATTTGGACTTCGAAGTGAAAGTGTTTTTTTTGTCACCTTACTTTGTGTAGTGGGACACAGATTTTATATGGTTACTTGATGTTAATTTGTCTTCCTGGATTCATCATGTTGTCTGGTTTTTGGTTCCAGGTAGCTAAAGAGAGTGCAGACGTTATAATTTTAGATGATAATTTCTCAACAATTGTGACTGTGGCCAAATGGGGACGCTCAGTTTATGTGAATATTCAAAAGTTTGTTCAATTTCAGCTGACCGTAAATGTGGTTGCCTTGATTGTCAACTTTTCTTCAGCCTGTTTGACAGGTTGCGTATCTTGAGCTAAGAGTTACTTTTTATTACCTTGAACACATTTTCCCCTAAAGTTGTAATTTTGAGATGTTCTTCTATACATTTTCAGGTAGTGCTCCACTTACTGCTGTTCAGCTTCTATGGGTCAACATGATCATGGACACACTGGGAGCTCTTGCACTAGCTACTGAACCTCCTAATGATGACTTGATGAAGCGAACACCTGTTGGAAGGAAGGGGAACTTCATTAGCAATGTCATGTGGAGGAACATTTTGGGACAATCTTTTTACCAATTTGTAGTCATATGGTATCTTCAAACTACTGGCAAAGCTCTCTTTCATCTTGATGGATCAGATGCTGACTTGATTTTGAACACAGTCATTTTCAACTCTTTTGTGTTCTGTCAGGTAATTTACCAGTTTGCCTTTTCAACATATAATCTTCCACTCTTCCAAATGCATTAAAGCATAGCATATTTTATGATTTTTTTAATTGATTCACACCTTGTAGCTGTTATTTGATATATGTAAAATGAGTTAAAAACACAGATAGATTACTGCAAGTTTACATGAAGCTTTCTCATTATTGTCATTTTGTTTCCACAATGGAAAAAAAAAACATGTCACTGCCACATTTAAATCAACCGAGGAAGTTGAAAATGCTGGGTCGAACTCCTGCTATTTATAAGACTTTACTAACTCCACTAGTAATACCTAGTATAATCTATTCTTAGTCAAAAAAAAAAAAAAAATACCTAGTATAATCTTTTTGTTCTCTTGCAGGTTTTCAATGAGATTAGCTCTAGAGATATGGAAAAGATAAATGTCTTCAAGGGTATATTGGACAACTATGTTTTTGTTGCCGTCCTCAGCTCTACAGCTCTTTTCCAAATCATTATTGTTGAATTCCTGGGTACCTTTGCAAGCACTTCTCCCCTTACATTCCACCAGTGGTTTACAAGTGTTGCAATTGGATTCCTGGGAATGCCGATTGCTGCTGCCATCAAGATGATCCCAGTAGGATCAAGCTGAACTCAACTTGGAGGAAACTAGCGAGTTACAACTGTGGCTTGAACTTCACCTAAAGGCATCGACTCAAATGTTTGCAGCTATGAATCATAAGTGTCAAAGCGCTCAGTGTTGAAGGTGTGGGAGATCTTGACATAAATGGGCAGCAAGAGTTGGTCAAGTTGATCAATTTCCAACAGCTTCTCATAATGTTTGGAAGACCGCTCTGAAGATACTGAACTGCTTGGTTCTCCTTAAAAACACTTTAAGGGAAACATTTGTGAAGTATTTCTGAACATGCCATGGTTGTAATTACACCTTGATATGGTATGATGCTGGTTGGTTTTGTTTCATTGCATCATCGTATCAATGTTTTGGGAACAATCATATTCCATTTTCTCTTTTTGTTTGCTCTCCATTAACTTATTTCAGCCATTACTAGTTCTTTCAGTCAAATCACTACCTTGTCATTATCGTAACGATTTCATTACAGTGGTGTTCTTTCTATATCTCTGTCTGAAGTCTGAATGGTGACAATGGCAGCAAGACCATATGGCCAACTATGTAAGAGCTTGTTTGATTCTGAAATGAGTTATGTATGAATTGTAATGTAGATTTTATTTATGCTGTTTTTCTACAACAAAAGAAATAGGGTTTTTATTTATCAGATATCTTTTATGATACACGTATTAGTATTTCTCCTGATTAGCTACCAAACGACCTTCAAGTTCTCTCGAGTTATTATTAACACAGAGAGAGTAGAAGCACATATGTCCAAAAATATTACTAGTACTAACAATGAATCAGTTCAACAATCAATGATACAAAAAGAAGCTAATTACAATCTCATGAATACAGCCAAAAACACTAATGTTTCTTCTGTTGGTACCTTCCCTTTTAATTGAGAGGACTCAGAATTGACTCCCTCGGTTCGAGATCCGAAAGAAGGGTATGGAGTTTATCCAAGAATGCTGCTCTCCCGTGACGGTACATGAATTTGCATCATCCTCAAATGTTCAGCTGTAGCATTCTATTGTAGCAGTAACTCACATCAGCCTGAATTAACACAAAAACTCCATTAGACTATAGAAATAGGCAAAACATTTATCTAAATCATAAAAAAAAAACAACTACAGTTTGAAGAAATCCATTTATCTCAATAACCAATTCTTGTATGGTGAAATTTCTGTTTAATGTTACTAATATTGCAGCTGCTGCTATTACAGATGGTCTATGATTCATTAATCTCAAATCTGCTTAAACAAATTTAACAACAATTAATTAACAAATGATGAGTAAAACAAGGGTAAGTAAATTAATTAGTACTCTACTACTAATTACCTCTTAAAACACTCATGATCATTACACCAGTTGTGATTCTAGTTATGTCTATTCTTGTAACATCTCTGCAGAATGTTGATACGAAAAAATTTCTAAAATCGAAAGGAGTAACACAATTCATATCGAAATTGAATTCAACAATAACCAAAATCTCCATTCTCCTTATGTGATTCACATTAATGTTGTAACCTCCAACTGGATAGTCTGATAATGGTACATCATAATCCATTCTTGCAGACAATGATAAACAAGCCATTCTACAAATTCAACAATATCAGAAAATAATACATCGAATATTTACTTACATCTAATATTAGATGGGCAAGATATCTGTCAACATACATCACTGCTCTGTAAATTGTTCGTCTGCTCATTCGAAATTGTCGCCCTGTCTGTATCAAAATTCAAAAAAAGATCAGTCTTTTTATCATAACAACAACAAAATTCATAAAAAATGGTCAGAGTTGATGTTTTTTGACATTCTCTGTAAATTTATGAAAATGAAGTGAATTGATTTCTTGATTACTAACTCCGCGAATGTAACGGATTGCATGAGTTCGAATTTCTTGATTCCAATTGTCATTCAAAAGTTCTTCAACTTCTTGATTATTAAGTCGAACGGCTGTGATTTCTCGGTCGATCAATATCTGTATGTCATTATCATCATCGTCATCATCATCATCATTGCTGTTGTGGTCGTCGTCATCACCATCGACGCCATTTTCTTGTTGCATTTCTTCATCTTCTTCAGTCAGATATTCAGAACTTTCCATCTTTCTTTGATTGCTCTCCCTTATGATTTTTGTGTGATATTAATACTTGTGTGAATAACTGTTTATATAGTACTAATAATAACAGAAAAAACTGTGAAATGCCGGGAAGTTACCTATTGTTTCATAATGTATAGTATAGTATTATTTTAATGAATATGATGTTCAGATAAGTTGTGTAAATTCTTTACGTAATGTCACACATCCGTAATTTTGAATGACAAACGTACAAGATAAGTAGAATACATGTAGAGCTACTCTGAAAATGTAGGGTAAATGATAAATAAGGTTATCAAATAATAAGTAGCGACGGTTAGGGAGTGCTTTACCATCCAATGTGGAGCTTTCGGACACAAATATGAATTTAATCAGGCTCAAATATGGGTATCGGACACCGGGTGGGAAACCCCCAAAAAACAAAGTATTAGACAAATTGAGAAAAAAATATTAAGGTTACGACACGATCACACCAAATCGATCGTTATTTAAATGAATCTTTTCTTCGTTATCTAATAATGAATTTAAATGATACGATACAATTAAACTTAATTAACGATCAAAATAAGCATTTTATCTAAACTAAGTAGACAAAACAACTAATAATAACCATCATAACAAAAGTGTTAATGTGTGTGGAGGTGAGGTTTAGGGGAAAGAGACGAATCAAACATTAATTTTCTCCATACAATCCTTCAATTTTTTTAGCGTTTTATTTATTATATTTTAAAAATTATGAATTCATATCAATTACTATTTGTTATTTATTCATTTATCTTTTGTAACACGCGTATAATATTTCTCCTAACCAACTACCAATCGACCTTCAAATTCTCTTTGAGGTATTATTAACAGAGAGATAGAGAGAAAACCATACTAGTACTAACAATGAATCAGTTCAAAAATCAATGAATCCTCAATTTGTTTATCTAATTACAATCTCATGAATACAGCCAAAAACTTCATTTGACTCCTCTAAGATTCGAGATCCGAAAGAAGGGTATGAAATTTATCCGAGAAATGCTCTTCCGTGGCGGTACGCGGATTTGTCATCATCCTCAATTGTTCAGCTGTAGCATTCTATCGTAGCAGTAACACACATCAGCCTGAATTAACACAAAAAACTCCATTAGACTATAGAAATAAACAACACATTTATCTAAATCATAAAATAAAAAAACTTATAATTTGAAGAAATCCATTTATAGGCAAAGCATTTATCTCAATCTCCATTGCTCGTATGGTGAAAAATCTGTTTAATGCTAATAATGTTGCAGCTGCTGCTATTACAGATGGTCTATGATTCATTAACCTAAAATCTGCTTAAACAAATTAATTAACAAATGATCAGAAAACAGGGGGTAATTCCACAAATTAATTAGGATTTTACTAATTACTACCTCTTAAAGCAATCATGATGATTCGAGCAGTTGTTATTCGAGTTCTGTTTAATCTTGTAACGTCTCTGCAGAATCTTGATACGAAAAAATTTCCGAAATCAAAAGGAGTAACACAATTCATATTCCAGCTGAATTCATCAAGAACCAAACGCTCCATTCGCGTTATGGAAATCACATTAATTTCGTAAGGTCCTAATGGATACTCTGATAGTGATGGCACATCCTCTATGTTATCATTCATTTTTGCAGATAATGCTAAACAAGTCACTGCTAATAACCTCACTGCCCAGAGCTGTCCATCCTACAAATTCAACAGTAAAAGAATCAGAAAATAACTCAATCGAACGATATTATGAAACAAATATTTTCTTACAGCTATTTCTTGACAGGCAAGAAATCTGTCCAGATATATCACTGATCTGTAAAGTGTTCGTCTGCTAAATTGAAATACTTGCGCTGCCTGTATCGAAATTGAAAGAAAGACCAGTCATTTTTTTCACAACAACAACAGATTCAGCGTAATTCCACTAGTGGGGTTCGGAGAGGATGATCAGAGTTGGTCTTTTTTTGACACGAAAATGAAGAAATTGGGTTCTTCATTACTAACTCTGCGTATCGAAATTGAGAAAAAAGATCAAGTCATTTTTTCACAACAACAACAAACTCAGCGTAATCACACAAGTGGGGTACGGGGAAGATGATCAGAGTTGGTTTTTTTTGACATGCTCTGTAAATTAATGAAAATGAAGAAATTGGGTTCTTGATTACTAACTCTGCGTATCAAAATTGAAAAAAAGTTCAGTCATTTTTTCACAACAACAACAAATTCAGTGTAATCACACAAGTTGGGTACGGGAAAGATAGACCAGAGTTGGTCTTTTTTGGCATGCTCTGTAAATTTACAAAAATGAAGGAAATTGAGTTCTTGATTACTCACTCTACGAATGTAACGGATTGCACGAAATCGACTTTGTTGAATCCAATTGTCATTGAACAGTACTCCAACTTCTTCATCGTTAAGTCGATGGGTGGCGATTTCTCGGTCAATTAATATTCGTATGTAATTCAGGTCATCACCATCAGAGTCATCGTCGTTATCATCAACACCATCATATTCATTTTCTTGTTCCATTCCTTCATCATCATCAAAATACCGAATTGGAACAATGCCTGGAAGCGGAAGTTGTTCCATCTTTTTTGTTTCTTTGTTTCTCTTTCTTTGATTCTTCTCCCTTATATAACTGAAAAATAACAGAAAAAACACAAAGGAACACAAAATTTATCCCTTATTTGATTCTTTCTTTTTAACTGAGCTTTGACAAGAGAACACAAAGGATATGGGTGGGTATTATCGTTTACATATTGTTTCATGATGTATAATATTATTTTTTCTGTCTCAATTTATGTGAATTTTTACTTTTTTAAGAGTCAAACAGTTTAAATTTGATTGACAATTTACATGTGATTTTTCAATTCTTTTGAAATGCAATTTCTATATTTATAAACAACGTAAAAAGTACTATAAGTCACAATAATTGACAATTCAAAATATTTAAAAGGTGTAGAAAAATTTACGGTAAAAAATAGACTTGTTTGAATCTCAAAATTCGAAAACTGCCACAAAAATTGAAACACAAAGAGTATATTGTTTTACTGTCTATGTTTCTCCATAAATATATCAAGGGGTAGAGCTACTATAAAAATATATGGAAGGATAAAATAAACTTATCAAGTAGTAATAAGTAAAGACGTCAAAAAGCGCATTACCACCTAATGTGCATTTTTCGATGCAAATTTGAATTTAGTTAGACTGCAACGCAGATATCGAACTCTAGATGAAAAATCAAAACAAAATAAGTAAAGATAAAATGAGAATAAATTTGTAAGATGACGATGCAGTTACACCAAATCAGACTTTATCATTAATTAAAAATAAATTTAAACAATACGATATAATATAATTTACGTAATAATCAAAATTAAAAATCACAAATTCAGATGAACTCAATATCATAAATTTAGATGAATTCGATATTATCAATCTGCTGCATCCGCCTCTGGAGAGGGATAGGGAGTTGTGGGTGGGTGGGTGGGTGGGTGGGTGGGGGGTTGTCACACTGTGTAAGAAATAATATTGTGAAATGATAATC
This sequence comes from Solanum lycopersicoides, assembly GCA_022817965.1. Lineage (NCBI taxonomy): Eukaryota > Viridiplantae > Streptophyta > Magnoliopsida > Solanales > Solanaceae > Solanum > Solanum lycopersicoides. The sequence continues at coordinate 90,223,673 of CM040621.1, forward strand.
TACTTTTTGAAGTGTATGAAACTTATAAAAAAAAATATTATTAGGAAAGTCATTTTCTAATTTGAAATAACTTGTTTTTCTAAGAGTTAGAGTGGATATTATTTAAGGTACATTTCAATATTATTTATGACAATACCACCTTGTAAAACTAAAATATTCTTTGATGATCGATATTGTAAAGGTAGTAAAATAGAACATGAAAGTATATAGACTATTAAAGAATGAGTACCACAAGTCACACTAACAATATTTCTTCTAAAATATTACAAAAATCAGCTAATTATCTATAATTTTGATCCTCATGCCTTTAATTTGCTTCCAAAATTGGTAGTGAAAATCAGTTCAAATTTATCTCAAGTCTGTGCCTGTTGGTCTCAAACAAACGATTATAGCAAGAACACACCTCATCCTGCAAAATCAATTTTCAACACATATTAATATCCATAAAAAACATTTACATAAAAAAAATAAAAAATATAATAATACTTACAAGTGGAATAAGCCAATTTTGAGGCAATGCATTAATTTCATCCCTTATTATTTCATGTGTCAATATATTTGAATTTGATGCTAATAATGTTGCTGCTGCTCCTACTACAAATGCTCTAAGACTCATTAACCTCAAATCTGCTTCATTTATAAACTAGTTAGTTATAGTTACGTCTAATATTCATTTAAAGAAAAACATAATATATTCATTTGGCGGATTGAATTATGACTCGTTTACGTACCTCCAATTGTACTCATGATGATTTCAATAGTTTTGGATTTGGCATACAATTTTCTTGAAATATCTCTGCAGAATCTTGACAAGAAATATTTGATGAACTGAATTGGAGTAACAAAAGTAACAATCCCTCTAAATTGTTTAACAACGCGATTTCTCATCTTCGTTATGATTCTTCCACTACATTTCGTAGAACTCGAATAATCTGATAAATCTGGTTGAACTTCATCTTCCTCCAATTGCTCACCAGCTAAATATAAACATGCAATTCCCAATAACTTTGATGCATTGAATCTTTCATTCTACATACAAACAATAATTTTTTTTATTTTTTTTAAAAAAAAAGTGAAATAAGACGAATAAATTGAAACAGACGGAACTGAGTATTATTAGTTACTTGTATTGGCATTGATGAAAGAAACCTATCAACATAAACCACTGCTGTATAAACTGTGACTTTTTTCACTCCAAAAGGTCCCCCTGTCTGCAAATACATAGAAATTTCAAAAAATGAAAAAAAAAAAGAGAAAAAGAATCGAAATGGGGTTTTCGATTTTCGATTAATTACATGAACAATGTGATGAATTGCAGTATGACGAGCTTCAAGAAGCCATGGATGTTGGGTTGTTCTTGAAGAAAGTTGATTGGTGAGCTCAGCATTTGCAATTGTTTCTTCAATTCTAAACATATTTTCGACGTAAACTTGATTATCTCCTCCAATATCAGTTTTTTCTTCTGCCCAAAATTGTCTAGCGGCGAATCGTTGAATACGTCTGGAAATGGGTTTTTTATATGCACTCATTTGAAGATTTGTGAAAATATCATCCCAATCTTCTTCTGCCATTTTTCTTTTGATTTTGAGTTATTTGATCAGTTATTTCATGGAGATTTTGAGTTTATATAGAACAAAGAAAAACTGTAAAAACGCAAAAATGGCGGCTAAATCTTGAGCTCTAAAAAAACAGGGGATTCTTTTTTTTTTTTTTCGTTTTTCAAAACAGGGGATTTAACATATTGAAAAGTTATGTGGGTTAGTTATGTGTTACTTTACGTAAATATTAGTTATTTCACATTCTATTTTCTATAAAATAAGATATAGTTACGTGGGTTTTTAAACGGTCAATATCTAAATTAACTTTATTTTTTATCTATTTACCGACGTTGTATAAGTTATACAAAAACTTAAAATATGAATACCTTTTTTTTCCGGCTACTAAACTATCCGTAAGTGATTAATGTTGCATCCTAATAGCACTTTTTTTGGATTCACTTAAATTTTAGTTCCGTCATTGCCATTGACTGTAACGTAATTCGATAAGAGGGAGTTGCTCAGACGATAAGCATCCCTCATTTTCAATCCGAAGATTGTAATTTCGAATCGTCAAGAGATCAAAAGGGATGGGAGCTCGTAGAAAAGGAACAAAAAAGACTATACCTTTTAACTGTATTTGAAGTATAGTGGAGAGTAATTTTTAAATTGTAACCAAAATTAGATTGATAAATTTGAAACTTCTTTTGCTAAAATATTTTGTACTCGTGAAATCCATTGTAATTTGTATCCATTCAAGAGTTCCATCAAGCTGACTTTCAAACAAGTTTTAGTTGACTTTCAAAATATTTGTGAACCGTTTGAAAAATAGTACTTTCTTTCTTAAAAAAAGAATGATCATATTTCTTTTTTAGTTTATTTAAAAAAAATGATTCTTTTCCTTTTTTTGATAACATTTAACTTTAACTTTCTATGTGACATGTTTAAGACCACAAGGTTAAAGGGCATTTTGATATATTTGACATAACTTTAATTTAGAAACACGAGATTAAAAAGATTTCTTTCTTTTCTTAAATTCCGTCCAAGTCAAAGTAGATCATTCTTTTTAAAACAGAGAGAGTATACAGAATAATAACAATAACACATGAATTAAATTAGAGAGCATTACACAATATACAGTCCAAAATAGTAACTATGTCATAATATTTCTGTTTGTGTCCAAAATATTACATAAAACAGCAAATTACAGTCCAAATTATCAACTTATGTCAAGTCTGTGCCTATTGGTCTCTAGCAAACGATCATAACAAGAGCACACCTCATCCTGCACAAATAATTTCCAACACATATTAATATATAATTACTACACTTTATATATTATAAATTATAACATATAATTTACAAAAAAAAAGGAAAAGGATATAGTAATACTCACAATTGGAATAAGCCATTTTTTAGGCAATGCATTAATTTCATCCCTTATCATTTGATGTGTCAATATATTTGAATTTGATGCTAATAATGTTGCTGCTGCTCCTACTATAAATGCTCTAACACTCATTAACCTCACATCTGCTTCAATGAACAAATTGTTTGTTATATAAATTTAAACCGCGTTAGTTATAGATACGTCTAATATTCATTTGGCGGATTGAATTATGACTCGTTTACGTACCTCCAATTGTACTCATGATGACTTCAACAGTCTTGATTCTTGCATACTCTTTTCTTGAAAAATCTTTACATAATTTTGACAAGAAATATTTGATAAACTGAATTGGAGTAACAAAAGTCACTATCCCTCCAAATTGTGCAACAACACTGGACTTTAAATTCACTATGCTTTCTGTATAACTTTGACTGTCCACAGATACTGATAATCCTCTTCGATCTTCATGGTTCTCAAAAGCCAAATAAAAACATGCATATGCAAGTAACTTCGTAATCAGCCATATTTTTGGTTTCTACAATAAGAAAAAATAAGGTAAAGTTAAGACGAAGCAAATTGAAACGGAAGGAGTAGTAATCAATGGAATACTTACTTTTGGAACTAATGAAAGAAACCTATCAACATAAATCACTGCTGCGTAAACTGTGATTCTTCTGACTACAAGACGTCCTCCTAACTGCATATTTTCAAAATTTAAAAAAATAAATACGAAAATAATTATAATGAAATTAATGAAATGGGGTTTTTGATTTTCGATTCATTACGTGAACAATGTGGTGGATTGCAATGTCGCGAACTTCAGGAAGACATGGAAGGCTGGCTGTTCTTGATGGAAGTATGTTAGTGAGTCCAGCAATGGCAATTTTCTCTTCTTCTTTAAGCATGTTTTCGACGTAATCTTCATTATCTTCTCCAATATCAGTTCTTTCTTCTGCAAAAAATGGTCTAGCGGCGAATCGTTGAAGATGTCGTTGATATGCACTCATTTGAAGATTTCTGAAAATATCACCCCAATCTTCTTCCATTTTTCTTTTGATTTTGAGTTATTTCTTGGCGAATTTGTGTTTATATAGAGCAAATCTTGAAATGTGGACTGGAGTTTTTGACCTCTAAAAACAGGGGATTTAACACATTGAAAAACAGAGCATAAGTGCCTTTTTTGTGTTATTTCTGGGTGATTTTGTGATTATACGGCAAAGTTATCAATGTATTAGTAACGTAAGAATTAGTTGTAAGTATAGTTATTCCACATTTCATCTCGCATGAAACAATACATATATTTCTTCATAACTTGTGCGTATAGAACTCATATATGAAAGATGAAGTACTTAGAAAGTAATGATGAGATGGATTTCTCATCCTTAACCCTATACACTTGAATTAGCTATGTACGAAAGGTTACACCTTAGACAAGTGGTAATGATCATTTGAGGAAATATATTCTACCTAATTCAATTACGATGATGGATGTTTGATTCAATGAAATCTTAATTTATTATTACATATTGCACAAGATAAATACTCGTAATTGAAATAGTAATTGATAATTGTTTCCTTCTTGCTAATTGAATTAGACTTAACACTTATGACGTATTGTTAAATAGTGAAGAGTTGACACATTACGTGGGTTTCTAAACAGTCAACCAAATGTTAAATTAATTTATACATTCTATTTCCTCTGTTTCAATTTATATGACTAACCTTTTTTTTTGTCAATCTAAAAAAAGAATGACACATTTTTATATAAAGTAACAATTTAATTATAAAAAGTCTATTTTAATTTACATATACACAAATTTATATCATTCATTTTGGATCAAGTCTTCCTTTCTTTCTTAAACTCCGTATCGAGTCAAACTACTTCACATAAAATGGGACGGACGAAGTATCTACTTACCAAACACTATATTAATTATACGAAAATTACAACATCATTAATTTATTTCTTATCGCGCTATTAAACGATCCGTAAGTGATAAATGTTGCATCCTAATAGAACTTTTTTGTATACACTTAAATTTTAGTTCCGTCATTGCTCTTGACTATAACGTAACTTGACGAGAGGGAGTTGCTCAGATGGTAAACTCCCTTACTTTCAACGAAGGATTGCGAGTTCGAGTGCCAAGAGAGCAAAAGGAATGAGAGCTCCAGGAAAAAAAAAAGACTAACTCAACTCTATTTGAAGTATAGTGGAGAGTAATTTTTAAATTGTAACCAAAATTAGATTGATAAATTTGAACCTTTTTTTTGCTAAAATATTTTATACTCGTGAAATTCATTGTAATTTGTATCCATTCAAGAGTTCCACAAGCTGACTTTCAAACAAGTTTTAGTTGACTTTCAAAATATTTTCGAACCGTTTGAAAAATAATACTTTCTTTGTTTAAAAAATAATAATCATATTTTCTTTTTAGTTTATTTTAAAAAAATGACCCATTTCCTTTTTTTGATAACATTTAATTTTAACTTTCTATGTGACATGTTTAAGACCACAAGGTTAAAGGGCATTTTGACACATTTGACATAACTTTAATTTAGAAACACGAGATTAAAAGGATTCCTTTCTTTTCTTAAATTTCGTCCAAGTCAAAGTAGATCATTTTTTTTAAACAGAGGAAGTATACAGAACAATAACAATAACATGTGAATTAAATTAGAGAGCATTACACAATATACAATCCAAAATTGTAACTAAGTCATAAAATTTCTGTTTGTGTCCAAAATATTACATAAAACAGCAAATTACACTCCAAATTATCAACTTATGTCAAGTCTGTGCCTATTGGTCTCTAGCAAACGATCATAACAAGAGCACACCTCATCCTGCACAAATAATTTCCAACACATATTAATATATAATTACAACACTTTATATATTATAAATTATAACATATAATTTACAAAAAAAAGAAGAAAAAAGGATATAGTAATACTCACAATTGGAATAAGCCATTTTTTAGGCAAGGCATTAATCTCATCCTTCATCATTTGATGTGTCAATATATTTGAATTTGATGCTAATAATGTTGCTGCTGCTCCCACTATAAATGCTCTAACACTCATTAACCTCACATCTGCTTCAATGAACAAATTGTTTGTTATATAAATTTAAACCGCGTTAGTAATAGTTACGTCTAATATTCATTTGGTGGATTAAATTATGACTAGTTTACGTACCTCCAAGTGTACTCATGATGATATCAACAGTTATGGATTTGGCGTACAATTTTCTTGAAAGATCTCTACAGAATCTTGACAAGAAATATTTGATGAACTGAATTGGAGTAACAAAAATTACAATCCATTTGAATTGTGTAATAATATTGGACTTCATACTCATTATGCTTCCTATATAGTTTGATGTTGAAATTTGATATTCATATTCTTCAAATTGCTCACAAGCCAAATATAAACATGAAATTGCCAATAATTTCGCAATTGATGATATCGGTTTCTATAATAAAAAAATAAGTAAAGTTAGACGAAACAGAAACAAATTGAAACGGAAGGAGTAATAATGAATGAAGTACTTACTTTTGGTACTGATGAAAGATACCTATCAACATAAATCATTGCTGTGTAAACTGTGATTTTTCTGACTCCAATACATCCTCCTATCTGCATATATATAGATATAAATTTCAAAAAAATGTAAAATAAAATGAAAATAATGAAATGAGATTTTCGATTTTCGATTGATTACGTAGACAATGTTGTAGATTGCAGTTTGGCGAGCTTCAAGAAGCCATGGAAGGCTGAGTGTTCTTAATGGAAGTATGTTAGTGAGTCCAGCAATGGCGATTTTCTCTTCTTCTTTAAGCATGTTTTCGACGTAATCTTCAGTATCTTCTCCAATATCTTCAAATTCTTCTGCTAAAATTTGTTTATGGACGAATTCTCTTTCGTAATCACCTTTGAAAATATCTTCTTCATTTGCACTCATTTGAAGATTTTTGAAGATATCACCCCAATCTTCTGCCATTTTCTTTTTCTTTGGAGTTGTTTGATTAGTTATTTCTTGGGGATTTTGTGTTTATATAGAGCAAAGAAGAACTGTAAAAACAGAAAATTAAAGAGAAATTGGAAAAATGGCGGCTAAATCTTGAAATGTGGACTGGAGTTTTTGAGCTCTATAAACAGGGGATTCTTTTTTTTTCTTTCTTTTCAAAACAGGGGATTTGACACATTTTGAAAAACAGAGCTGGAGGGAGTTGAATTAATCAAATACAATTTTTATATGGTGTCCAAAGCTCACATTAGAGCTCCGAGACAATCTCGAAGTATTTCTGTCTTAACAAGATTCTTGAACAACAAACAATCCGTTCAGATATTCACGATAAAAAAATACTAAATTCTCAGAAAAATCTTTAAAACTCAATTGATTAGCTATCTTTTCACTTTTATATGAATTTTGATATTTTTAAAATCCATATATATATATAGACATATGGACCTATTAATATTATAAATTAATAACTTTTTAAAGTATAAATAAATTTAGTGAAATATGATTCTATTTTTTTCGTTAAAATTTAAATCTAATTGAAATTCATTTTTAGCTTTTTTTTATTGTATCCAAAAGTTTCGGTGTTGTTATAACTGTAATTTGTTTTGAATGCATGTGGAATGATCTTTTTTGTATTAACATTATAATTTACGTACTTGATTTGTCATTGCCGATTTTGTGATAAATAAGAAGTCATTTTGCATATGATTTCAAGAAATTTTCTATGTTACTTATATAGTTTATTCTCTCATCGGAATGTTTTTGGCTAAAGATATTTCATGACACATTTTAAATGGGAAGTCATTTTTTGATATGATTTCAAGAAATTTCCTATTTTGCATATATATTTTATTTCTCACCAGAATATTTTTAATTAAGATATAATGAATAATATTTTGTGACAAATTTTTAAATGACAAGTCATTTTTTGATATGGTTTCAAAAATTTTCCTTTGTTGCTTATATAGTTTATTTTCTTACTATCATACATTAAGTATTTTTAATAAAAGTACCATGAATAATATTTAATTATTACATAATAATGACTATTTTGTAATGAATCATTAAATGTTTGAATTTATTTTACACTGTATCATTTAATAATAATAAAAAGTTACTGTACAATAAATATACACATATATTGTACTTTTATATATAATAAATTTATTTATGTATATGAACTCAATAAATATGATACTTTATACCTAATAAGTTTGATATAAAAATTAGTTAAATGCTATAATTTTGACACCTCTAAAAAAAATAAATATATTCCACCAATACTAATCTACTAAAACACACGCCACTCAGTTTCGTAGAGGCGAAATTACGCACGTGCATCCGTCACGTGTATCCGTAACGAAATAAACGGCTGAGATTACTCCACGTCATCATCCCTACCACAGACCCTGCCCCGAATATTCGCAGCCACCCACCCGGAATATCTCATTTGCGTGAAGAGAAATTTTCCTCAAAATTTATTATTAGATCTATAAATAGCAGAGCCATTTTCTCCACAATTTTCTCTTTTTCATTTTCATTGTGATCTTGTGGTTTCTCTAGATCTTCTCCTCTTCTCAATTTTGTCCTAAAAGTTTCTTTATGGATACATTGTTCTTCGATATAATCAAAAAGTTTGATTGCTCTGTTTGTTCAACGCCAGCTTTGCATTTTGATTCCTTTCTTTGTCATCGTCTGAGTTTTAGTCAACCTTGTATTTGCTTCTAACGTTTGTTATCTGGAGGCTGGAGCTGTCACCATGGGTAGAAGTAAGTTTACGCTTCCTTTATTGTGATAATATATCGATTTGTTTTTGTTGAATTGGGTTGCTGTTATTTCACTTGTTTATCGTTAAAAATGAATTGGGTTTCTCTTTGTTGACTTGTTAATTGTGGAAGAAAAATTAGAGAGTTTATTTGAATTGGGTTTCTGTTCTTTTACTTGTTAATTGTGAATTTTTTTTTCTTTTAGAGTTCATTGAATTGGGTTTCTGTGCTTTACTTGTTTATTGTGAAAAATTTTCTTAGAGAGTTTAATTGAATTGGGTTTCTGCTATTTTGCTTGTTTATCGTGAAATTGAATTGGGTTTCTCTTTTTTGACTTGTTTATGTGGAAGAAAAATTACAGAGTTTATTGAATTGGGTTTCTGCTATTTTGCCTGTTTATAGTGAAATTGAATTGGGTTTATCTTCTTGGACTTGTATATTGTGGATTTTTTTTGTAAGTTTACTGAATTGGGTTTCTGTTTGTGAAACAAATATTGATCTTTGGGATCAATTAACTTAATGTTTTATCAAATGTTAGTATTTGTTTTTGATAACAGTAGGATCTTGATGGGTGAAGCACAAAATGAAACCCTAATTTTTAGTGTGGTTGGGTAAAGTGTGTTGCTTTGTGGGGAATTTTGGGAATTTAAATGTTGTATTGGAACTTTAAAGGGAATTGGGAATAAAGGGTGTTTGCTGGTCGATTGTTTCTCTTTTTAGGAAGTTCACAACGTAGGAATGCTGCTATGCTGGATAGTGATGACACGGATAGCTTGAGTTCATCATCAACTACTCGGTCAGATACGATGTTGTCTGGTTTAGAGGATGTTCAATTTGATAAGGAGACTGTCCTTGATCAATGTGTGGATGCCCTTTATGAGAAAAGGTTTGATATACTTGAATGCTAGCAGTGATTACTCAATTTTGAAGTTCCCATCTTTGATCATTAGCTCCACTTGAGGTTTTTGTTTCTTATGAAGAATAAGGCTAATGTTTCTATTTGTTTGTTGGTTTTAGGGGATCAACAAGAGAGAAGGCTTTGGCATCTATTATAGAAGCATTCAATAGCAACATACAACATGAGTTTGTTGAAAAGAAGTAAGGAAATTTGCCTACTTTTTATGAAGTTATATTAGGAAATCTGTTATATTTGCCTCTAAACTATGCTAGTTTATATTGTATTATGCTGGCTTTTGTTTGGGGGTGGCTAGCACTGGTTTACATTTTCTGCCATTATGGATTGCATTATAGTCATTTCAGCTACATGATTGTCCAGATGTCAAAGGTGTATAGTTTAACTAGTACTGCTAAACATCTTTAAAAAAAATTCTGCAACGGGGACATCATTTATACATTGCTTGAAATCATTCCGACTACCATGTCTATCCAGATGTCATAGGTGTATAGTCTATAAACGTGTTTCTTCTGTTTATGTGCTTTCACTGATCTAGTTACCAGGCAGTCTGTTTACATTCGGCAGAATTCTACATTGATGAAGATGTTCTTCCCTATTCTTCGCGGCAGCTAACTATTTCAATAATACTTCTCTAGAATATAAAATTCTGTATAATCATCCATGCTATAAAGATATATTTAGACCCCTTCTCCCATATCTTAGATTTTTACAGCTCATTCAATAATGGCTTGGAAAGTACCTTGAAACCTTCAGTTAGTTGCATAGGCATTATTAATATCATTGTAATGATGAGCCCTCAGGTGTTTGCTCATTTGGCAAAGGTTGAGGGACTTGTGTCTTAGTTCACAAGTTCGAGCCCTATGCCAGCCGAATAAAGTCTAGTATTTAAGTGGAGAAGGGTAGATGAGAGGGCCCATCGACCCCAAGTTTCCAAGGTTTTGCTCCAGAACGATTTTTCTGTCATAAAAAAATCATTGGAATAGTGATATATTCATCATTTTTGGTATTTATATTAGTAAGGAATTTAATTCTATGCGACAGAACAAGCTATGGATTATATTATTGTGCAAATTTAGTAAGCAGCCACGACTATTATCTAATCAGTGAATGAAATCTCTACTAGGGAACTTCTGACAGACTAGCATTGCATTGTGATTCCAGTCCTAGGAATTATTTTATTGCACTCCCTTGTAGTAGGCCTGTTTATCATGTTTTGACTTCTAAGATGCTCTAGGTGCATGTTTCCCACCATAATAAGTTACTTCAATTTATCCTAGAAAAAGAAAATGGTAATCTAAGACCTAGGTTCATGTCTTGTTGTGCACTTCTCACAGTTATGTTCTATCCTTCAGGTTTGCCACATTATTGCATCTATGTTTGAGTTCCATTAGACGTGGTTCCTCCAAGGAGATAGCTTTGGCATCTCATGTTATTGGTTAGTAGTTTGAGCTTTTGATTAATTGTGGTCCTTCTAATGTGATCACTGATGAAATGTTTGAGTTGGAAATTTTGCTATTTTTTGGTTTGGGCGATAGGGCTTCTTGCTTTAACTGCTGGCCCTGGGGACAAAGCACACGAGATACTGGAAGAATCAGTAAAACCTATCTCAGTTGCTCTTAAATCTCGATCTGACAATTCTAAATTATCCTCGGTATGTTCAACGTTGGTGAAAAATTCTTTTAATTCTAGTGCTTGCTAGCTTGGAGCTGACTGCTGTTTGTTTTTTGTGGTTTAGTTACTGGAGTGTTTGGCCATTATCACCTTTGTTGGTGGCAAAGAACCTGAGGAAACAGAAGAGTCTATGCAATTGATGTGGCAAGTCATCAATCCAAAACTGGGTCCCAATGTATGTTACTCATGGTCATCTTTTCATTTTTGGAATAGATTATTTACCATCTTATTTTGCTGTATATGCGATGTTTTCTAATGAGTTAATTCTGAAACGCTTGATACCTATCAATGAAATCAGTTATTTGCTTAGACAATTCTTAACTTGTTCTCTATTGTGTCTGGTCTATGGATCAGGTGGCTACTGCTAAACCTTCACCAGCAATGATAAGAGCAGTTGTATCTTCTTGGTCTTTCCTTCTTACTACCATGGATGGATGGACACTTAACCCAAAAAGTTGGCAAGGGTGAGTAAATTCTCTTAAAATCCCCATTCGGACGTCTTCCTACTCCCCCATCCCCCACCACACACCCCACCACCACCAGAACAACAAAAAGAATGAGAAAGAAAGAGGATCAAGGAAAGAAGAGTCGGAAGAACTTGTAACTGTGGCCATCCTTCCATGCAAAATTAGATGTGTGAGAATTAAGGCTCATGTTTGGTGATAGCATTAGATGCTGAATTATTTACTCATGATGCAGGTCAATCTCCTACTTCTCAAATCTCCTAGACAAGGAAGACCGATCTGTGCGCATTGCAGCTGGCGAAACACTTGCTTTAGTTTTTGAAGTTGGGAGTCTGGAAAAGTTTTCTGGTGAATCGAAAGGATCTAATGACAGCTCCGCAGATGAAACTAACAAATCTAGGGAATTATTACATATACAGGGATTAAGGGCAAAAGTCCTGAACCAAGTAAGAATCCTCTCGGCAGAGGCTGGAGGTAAAGGGTCAGCCAAGAAGGATCTTAACAATCAAAGGAACACATTCCGAGATATATTGGAATTTCTAGAGGTAATATGGTATCCCATATCTTCAGCTTTCTCCTCTTGCATTCTCTCTTCTTTTTGCTGCATTTTGTAATCGTCTTATGAATAACATCAGGATGGGTATAGTCCCGAAACCTCAGCCAAGATTGGTGGGCTATTGCTTAGCACAAGTACTTGGGCTCATCTGATACAGGTATGTTTGTTTCTTTTTAATTTTATAATGCAACTGGCTGCATATTTGCTGAAATCATTTTTTTTGACAGTTAAACTTCCTTAAGCACTTCCTTGGAGGAGGATTTGTGAAGCATATGCAGGTTTGTTTTCTAATCAAAAGATCAAGCTTTTGGGCTATTGGAATCATTTAATCTTGTGGTAATTAGCTGTTTCTCTCCAAATTGTGCAGGAAAATGAGTTTCTTCATGATGTATTTGGTTTCACACCAAAGAAGAATCTCCCAGCTTCTCAGCAACGTGTATCTGGAACTGATAAGGTAGCATCTTGAGCTTCTACGTAGCACTTTAATTTGTAACAGTTGCTCTAGAAATGTACCTCTTCCAGATTTAGTTTGGAAAAAGAAAGCGATATTTTTCTTGTTATTGGGAGATGGACCTACTGTTTAAATTTGAGGAAGCATTTTTAAGATAATGTTCTGTTTTGCAGAGAATGTACAAGTCGCCAAATTCCATCCTTAACAAGGCCAGGACTCAATTTCTAAACAAGCAAAGAATGTTGTCCCAGGCAAGTTCTTTTCCTTTGTGAACACACACTCCTTTTTTCCCCGAGTGTTAAGAAAATTTATTTGGCAGCTCACACACTCGGTGTCTTGTATCCAAGTTTGTTGTTTTCTTCAGCTAAACCTGAGATATATTTGTTTCAGGACAAGAATTTTGGCTACTATGAGGGTGGTGATGAGTTCTGAACAAGCAGTTGCAGCAACACAGTCTCCGCGAAAACATCCAAGGACAATTTTCCTTCGTGTCATACTATTCATTCATAGTCACAGATTTAATGAACAAAATGATTTAAAAAGATAGTTATTTGATCATTTTTGTTGCTACTTGGTAGTATTCCCTTATTTTTCTTTTTCATTATGTAATAAAATACATTTGACTTGTTGCCTCTGATGGAATTCATCAGTAGTGCATAAGAAATGCCAGCCACTTTCTGTTGAAATTTTTGAAGTAAGGTTTTATTTGGTTTTGTAGGATTTAATTTTTTTAAAGGTTAGCATATTTGGGATTGAAGGCCATTGGATCTATTTGAATATGAGTAGAAAATATAGCCTATTAGATTACAGATAAGGAAAGACCTATTATTTATTATCTTAGTTAAGGATTAACACTTTTAAAAATGATTTGTTATATATTTTAAGCAAATAATGTGTCAATATTTTTTTTATGATTCATTGTTATCCAATAATGTTAATAATACATGTAAAAAGTTCATTGCTAATGGAAACAAATGTAGACATGCATAAAGTAACTGTTTAAAACAAGTTACACTACCATGCAAATGAAGTTCTTAAATTACGAGTCGAATACATCATGTGTTAAAAATATTTTTGTTTTTTACTTATCGCTTCTAATATATCAGTATTTTTTTTTATATATTACAACCTTTTAAGATTGACTATTTATTCCTCAAATCAAATTTTAAAATTCTATTATAAATCCATTGAACTAAGTATCTTTCGTTAAGTTTGTCTATAAATTTATACTTATTATTTATGTGTATTTCATGAGTTCTATGAACTTTTTTAGATAAGAATGTATCTATTTATTATGACTCTTAATATGGGGAAAACAGACGCACTTCCAAGTTAAAATGAGTTCCAAAACATATAAACGTAGATTTTGCTGATTTTCGTATTTTTTGTGATATAGAATTTTCGAAATAAAATGGCCGAATTTTTTCGTGGGTGTTCGTTAAGACCTTAGCAATGAGCCCAGTTCGTTCCGCGGGGAAAACATGCGCATTTTAAAGTTCAAAAGATCCCCCAAACAAGTAAACGCAGATTTTGTCGATTTTCGTGTGCTACAATAGTCCATGAATTTTTTATGATTAGGAATTTTCGAAATAAAATGGCCAAAATTTTTCATGGACGTCCTTAAGACCTTAACAGAGCACCCAGTTCGTTCCGCGGGAAAAACAAACGCATTTTCAAGTTCAAATGAGGCCCAAAGCAGGTAAATACAAATTTTGCCAATTTTTGTGTGCTACAGTCCATGTATTTTTTGTGATCAATAATTTCCGAAATAAAATGGTCGAAAATTTTCATGGACGTCTGTTAAGACCTTGGCAATGGATTTAGTTCATCCCGAAGGGAAAATGGGCGCATATTCAAGTTCAAACGAGACCCAAAGCAAGTAAACACAGATCTTGCCGATTTTCGTGTGCTACAATCCATAAATGTTTTGTGATTCGGAATTCTCGAAACAAAATGGCCAAAATTTTTCATAGACGTCCATTAAGATGTTAACAACGAACTTAGTTCATCTGCTGGGGAAAACAAACACATTTTCAAGTTCAAACAAGCCCCAATGAAGGTAAATGTAGATTCTCCTAATTTTCGTGTACTATACTCCATGAATTTTTTGTAATTCAAAATTTCCAAATCAAAATGACTGAATTTTTTCATGAACGTCCATTAAGACCTTCACAATGGACCCATTTCGTCCCGCAGGGAAAACATATACATTTTCAAGTTCAAAAGAGCTCAAAAGCAGGTAAATGCAGATTTTATCGATTTTCGTGTGTTATACTCCATATATTTTTTGTGATCATGAATTCCTGAAATAAAATGGTCAAAATTTTTCATGGACGTCCGTTAAGATCTTAGCAATGAACCGAGTTCATTTCGCGAGGAAAACAGGTGCATTTTATAGTTCGAATGAGCCTTAAAGTAGGTAAACACATATTTTATCAATTTTTGTGTGCTATAATTTTTTGTGATCCAAAATATCCGAAACAAAATAGGTGAAATTTTTCATGGACGTCCGTTAAGACCTTAACAATGAATCCAATTCATTCCGCATGGAAAAATTAATGCATTTTCAAGTTCAAACAAGCCCCAAAGGAGGTAAACACAAATTTTATCGATTTTCGTGTGCTATAGTCCATGAATTTTTTGTGATCCAGAATTTCTGAAACAAAATGACCAAATTTTTTCATGAAGTCCGTTAAGACGTTAGCAATGGACCCACTTCGCCCCGCAGGAAAAACGAGCGCATTTTCAAGTTAAAGCAAGCCCTAAATAAGGTAAATCCATATTTTGTTGTTTTTCATGTGTTATAGTCCATGTATTTTTTGTGATCAGAAATTCCTTTAACAGAATGGCCAAAATTTTCATAGACGTTTGTAAAGACCTTAGCAATGGACCTAGTTCGTTATGCGAGGAAAACGGGTGCATTTTCAAGTTCAAATGAACCAAAGAGTAGGTAAACGCAGATTTTGTCGATTTTTGTGTGCTATAGTCCATGAATTTTTGTGATCCGAAATATCCGAAACAAAATAGCTGAAATTTTTCATGGACGTCTGTTAAGACATTAACAATGAACCCAATTCGTCCCGCGGAAAAAATGAAGGCATTTTCAAGTTCAAACAGCCCCGAAGGAGGTAAACACAAACTCTGCCAATATTTGTGTGCTATAGTCCATAGATTTTTGTGATCCAGAATTCCTAAAACTAAATGACCAAAATTATTCATGAAAGTCCGTTAAGACCTTATCAATGGACCCACTTAGTTCCGCAGGAAAAACGAGCTCATTTTCAATTTCAAACGAGCCCAAAAGCAGGTAAACGCACATTTTGTCAATGTTTCTATGTTATAGTCCATGTATTTTTTGTGATCAGGAATTCCCTTAAAAAATGACCAAAACAATTGTATGATTTAATCATTGGATTTTGTGTGATCCGGAATTCCCGTAGCAAAATGACCAAAAATTTTTCATGGACGTCCGTTTAGACCTTTGCAATGGACCAAGTTCGTCTTGTGGGAAAAACGGGTGCATTTTCAAGTTAAAATGATTCCAAAAGTAGGTAAACGCAAATTTTATCAAATTTCGTGTGCTATAATCCATGATTTTTTTTGTGATCCAAAATTATCGAAACAAAATGACCAAAAATTTTCATGGACGTCCGTTAAGACCCTAGCAATGGATCAGTTCATCCTAAGAAAAAATGAGCGCATTTTCAAGTTCAAACGAGCTTCTAAGTAGGAAAATATAGATTTTTCTGGTTTTCATGTGCTATAAGTCCATGAATTTTTATGATCAGGAATTCCCAAAACAAAATGACCAAGATTTTTCATGGACATCCGTTACGAACATAACAATGGACCCAGTTCGTCCCGCGAGAAAAAAAAGATTATTTTAAGTTTCAACGATTCCTTAAGCATGTTTTTTTATGATCTAAATTTTTTTATGAACGTCCGTTAAGATCTAAGCAATGGACCCAGTTCATCCGCGGGAAAAACGGATGAATTTTTAAGTTCAAACGAGCCCAAAAGCAAGTAAACACATAGTTTACTAATTTTCGTGTACATAATCCATGGGTTTTTTGTGATCAGAATTTCCCAAAATCATAGATGTCCGTTAAGACCTTAGCAATGAATCCAGTTCGTCCTACAGAGAAAATGAGCTTATTTTAGAGTTCAAACGAGCCCCAAAAAAGTTAAACGCAGATTTTATTAATTTTCATGTGTTATATCTAATGGATTTTTCGTCAACGCAATTTTTGAAATAAAATGATAAAAAAAATTCATGCACGGTCGTTAAGACCTTAGCAATGCACTCAGTTCGTCCAGCAGGAAAACAAGCACATCTTCAAGTTCAAACAAGTTCTAAAGCAGGTAAATGCAGATTATTTCGATTTTTGTGTGCTATAGTCCATTGATTTTTGTGATCAAAATTCCGAAATCAAAAATTCTGAATCATTTTATGGATGTCTGTTAAGACCTTAGCAATGGACCCAATTCAATTCGCGGGGAAAATGAGCACATTTTCAAGTTCAAAAGAGCCCAAAGTAGTTAAACGCAAAAATTTTCAATTTTCGTGTGCTATAGTCTATGAATTTTTTGTGATTTGGAATTCCGGAAATAAAATGGCCGAAATTTTTCATGAACGTCTGTTAAGACCTTACGAATGGACGCAGTTCGTCACGCGGGGAAAATTCACACATTTTCAAGTTCAAACGAGCTCCAAAGCAGGTAACCGCAGATTTTATCGATTTTTGTGTGCTATAGTCAATAGACTTTTTGTGATTCAGAATTCTCGAAATAAAAATAGCCGAAGTTTTTTATGGACGTCCGTTAAGATCTTAGCAATAGATCCAGTTTATTTCGCGGAGAAAACAGGCGCAATTCAAGTTCAAACGAGCCCGAAAATAGGTTACCACAGATGTTGCTGATTTTCGGGTGTTATATTTCATGATTTTTTGTGATAAAGATTTTTCAAAACAAAATGGTCAAAATTTTCATTAACGTCCGTTAAGACCTTTGCATAAATTCATTATTCATGGCAACTTTGGTTACTATTTCCCTCACACAAAAAAGGATATTATTTCCAAAATTGCGACTAAATAAATATTTATATAGTGGCAACTATGTTGCCGTTATAGTTAATGCTAATAGTGACTTTTTCGCTGCTAATTATATATAAATAGCCACTAAAACTATATAAGTAGTCACTAAAATATGTTCGTGGCGGCCTTTGTCGCTGTAAATGCTCTATAAGTAGACGCTAATAGTCTTACTTGTGATGACTTTTATTATTGCTAATACTCCTTAAGTCGCCACTAAAAGGAGCCACTAAAAGGACTAGCAACCACTATTGTGGTTAATACTGTACAAGTCGCCACTAAAAGGTTTTATTCGTGTTAACCATTGTCACTGCTAATACTCCTTAAGTCTCCACAAAAAGTTTTTATTTGTGAATTGTGACGACTTCAGTCGCTGCTAATACCTCTTAAGTCGCCACTAAAAGAGTGTATTCGTGTCAACCTCTGTTGCTGCTAATATTGTACGTGCCGCCATTTTTGAAGGTTGTATTCGTGGTGACCTTAGTCGCTGCTAATACTGTATCCTTCGCCACTAAAAGGTTTCAGGTGACTTCTGTCGCTTGTACTCCATAACTTGCCACCAAAAGTACTTATTTGTGGCGATCTTCTTTTGTTGTAAATACTCCTTAAGTCGACATTAAAAGGTTTCTTTCCTGGCGACTTTTGTCGCTGCTTATACTATACAAGTCTTCATTCAAAGGTTTTATTTGTGGCGACTTTTCGCTGCTAATACTGTATAAGTCGTCATTAATAGGTTTTATTCGTGGAATTATGTAATTTTCTCTATGTTTTTCGTGTGTATTACCTATGAATTTGGTTCCTTGAGCTACCCAATTTTTCTTTTTAAAAAACTTTATTAGGATTTTCGTAATGATGTTGTAGAATATTACGTATAATTCACTATTTTTACGCATATTTTAGTATTTACAATCCATTTTTTAATAATGACGCAACTTTCTTGGTTTTCATGTGTATTAGCCCATGATTTCGTGTCTTGGGGCACCCGAAAATATTTTTTTAAAAAATATTATGAGAACTTTCGTAATGAGTTAGGAGCATTATGTACAATCGTATCATTTATATCACATATATTTACGCATTTACAAGCCAATATTTAAGAATTACACGATTTTCTTTGCTTTTTGTGTGCATTATTGCCTATGAGATTAGTAGCTTGAGACCTTTACAAAAATAATTGTGAGAACCTCTATAATGAGTTACAGGAGCATTACATATAGTTCTACCATTTTTTCACCCATTTTTTTGCATTTATGAGCCAACTTTGAAAAATTATGTTCTTTTCTTGTTTTTTTTTGTATTAGCCCATGAATTTGGCCCATTGAGACATTTGAAATCTTTTTTGAAAAAACTTTATGAGGACCTCCATAATGAGCTCGGGGAGCTTACCATAGTCCCACCACTTTTTACGTATATTTTCGCATTTAAGAGCCAATGTTTAGGAATTACGCGATTTTCTTATTTTTCCATGTGTATTAACCCATGGATTTGACGCCTTTTAAGGCATCCAAAAAAATTTTAGATTTTTTTTTATGAGGACCACCATAATAAGTTGGAGAGTAGTACATATAGACCCACCAATTTTCACACATATTTTCGCATAACGATCCAACTTTTAGGAATTATGTGTTTTTATTATTTTTTCGTGTGTATTAGTCAATGAATTTGGCGTTTTAGAGCATTCAAAAAAAATTCTAAAAAAAAATTATAATGACTTCCGTAATGAGTTGGTGGAGTATTATGTATAGTCCCACCATTTTTTTCACGCATATTTTCGTATTTACGAGCCAACTTTTAAGAATTATGCGAATTTCTTGGGTTTTAGTGTGTTTATCCTATGAATTTGGCGTCTTGGGGGACCCAAAATTTTAATTTTTATTGAAAATACATTATAAGGACCCTCATAATGAATTGGGGGAGAATTACGTATAGTCCCGTTATTTTTAACGCTATATTAGCCATGGATTTGACGCCTTAAGTCACTCAAATTTTTCTTTCTGAAAAAACATTATAAAGGTCTTCATAATGAGTTAGGGAACATTACGTATATTCTCACCATTTTTAACGCATATTTTGACATCTACGAGCCAATTTTTAGGAATTATGCGACTATATGTGGCGTCTTGGAGTACCCAATTTTTTTCTATAAAACTTTATGAACTTTATGAGGACATTTGTAATGAGTCAAGAGGGCATTGCATATAGTTTCCCCATTTTTTCACGCATATATTCGCATTTACTACCGAAATTTTGAGAATTACACGACTTTCTTGATTTTTCATATGTATTAGTCTATGAATTTGATGTCTTAGAACACCCAAAAACATATTCTGAAAAAACTTTGAAGATCTCCACAATGAGTTGAAAAAACATTACGTATAGTCTCACTGTTCTATTTCATGCATATTTTCATATGTACAAGCTAACTTTTACGAATACGCGACTTCTTTTTTTATCTCAAGAAACACTACAAAATTGGGGTGTTGTTGAAGATAAAACGTATGCATACCTTACCCCTTCCGTTCCAGGCAGAAAGATTATTTCCAATTAATCCTCAACGCCACAGTTCACATAATCATTTATATTAAATCCTCATCTCATAAATACCTGCTTTTTTTATTACATCAGAAAATTCAAAGAAACTTTGAGCCATGGTATATACTAAAGTATATTTGATGAACACAAAATCCAACTGTAATAACTCTGTAAGGTTAACTAAAAGGTAATATCTTTTTTTCTGGTGGCTTATCAACAATTTGTAAAGGAAGCTTCCATATCAATGGCCTGTCAAACCTGAAAAGTGTTTTTTCATGGCTTGATCCTTTCTGTAATGATTTGATCTACCCCCTCCTCTTCTCCCACCTCTCCCTCCTCTGAACCCTCGACCTCCCCCGCTTCCATCCATCTCATTTGATTCCGGCTCATTATCTTGCTCCTCGTTTGACTCTCCCCCTCTTCTCCCACCTCTCCCTCCTCTGAAGAACCCTCGACCTACCCCTCTTCCACCCATTTCATTTGATCTGGGCTCGTTGTCTTTCTCCTCGTTTGAGTCTCTTCTTCTACCACCTCTTCCTCCTCTGAAGAACCCTCGACCTCTACCCCTTCCACCCATTTCATTTGATTCCGGCTCGTCGTCTTTCTCCTCGTTTGGCTCGGTCAGCCGTTTAACTGCACCCAAAGGAAGATTACCACCTCGTCCCAACCCATGAATCAACTCCTTCT
Organism: Solanum lycopersicoides; assembly: GCA_022817965.1. Lineage (NCBI taxonomy): Eukaryota > Viridiplantae > Streptophyta > Magnoliopsida > Solanales > Solanaceae > Solanum > Solanum lycopersicoides. The sequence continues at coordinate 90,244,758 of CM040621.1, forward strand.
GAGCTTGATTTACTAAAGAAGCTTCATTGTAATTAGCCACTGCAACAGAACCCTCAACTTTGTAACTATAGTTCTTGCCGTCTTTGACGTAAAACTGTGGCATCTTTCGTGATCCCCATTTAGAAGCGTTGGAAGCTGAGCTACCATTATCAGCTTCAGAATTTCTTCCACGGCTGAAGTTTGTCTTGTCTTGGAGGTTCTCAGTTTCCTCAAATGCTGAATCACCAATACTTAGGCCTAGGTCATCAAATGAGTCATCATACTCATCTTCATACTCGAGCTGTGATGAAAGTGCAAGGGTTTTTGCCAAATCCTTCGCATCTCTAGAGTCGAGTGTCAAGGAAGCAGGCTCTTCACTGGTTGTTTTCCTGATAAATCTTCCAGCTGGAGCTATAGATGAATTGGAAGAGCCTACAGCTTTGTAAGGCGATGCTGCGGGCACAATGTTTCTAGGGGGAATTGGTGTAGATTCCACTAATTTCCCTTTACCTTTGTCATTTCTGGTCAAGGATGAAACATCAGACTTGGGTGGTGGTATTTTCTCCAAGGAGATATCCAAAGACTGCAATTCCTCGTGAAGGGTACCCTCAAGAATCCTCTGAATGACCTCTTCAGGATTCTGGTTATATACTTCAAGACAAGCAGCTAAGAAACCTTTTCCATAATCAGGGAACAGGTCTCTTATTTGACTTATTTTTGACTCCATAATAGCAGCGTCTTCATCAACCTGTGGTCGTTTGTCTTTTCCAGAGGCTGCCGGATGGGCTGCCCTTCCAATATTATCTTCTACTGGGTGTATTGTGATCCCCGACAGAAACTTGAATTGATCATCATCCATTGATATCCACCCTGCATGAGACTAAATCAGTTCAGATATCATCTTAAACCACAAACATGCATGAGTGAAATGAAGAATACGCAGAGACATGGGACATCAGACCAGTAAAACTGAGAAAGAAGAGGGGTTTAAGTTTCTCAAAAGGATTAAAGGAAGAAGAGAGTCTGGCCTAAGTTTCTCAACTAAAATGTTAACAAGCCATTTAAAGAGAGAACAAATGTAGATATCTCTGGCATTTTCTGCTAAAGCTTCAATTACAGAAAATGTTTTTCACACTCTAAACAGAGTTTCATATGTTCCATTTTCTTTCTGTCATGCATGCTCTCATTTGGAATCTATTACCCATAGCATGATAACCACCTTAAACTTTGAGAAACAAGTCGTCTACGCATCATTTTCAGCTAATTACCTGTATTCCGTAGTAACTCGATTCTGCTCATTATGTTGTAATTTTGTTCAATGATTTGGAGAAACGTTCCTTTGCTATGGCCCTCTAGAGCCTGTGAGTAATCTCCACTGATATCCCTCACTGACTGCACTAATATATCTGCTCTTATAGCAGGATCCTCCACATTGGTCGGGAACATTTTCATGGTAGCAGGAAGCGGAGAACTTTCAACAAACGCCTCATCACTTAGATAGCACAAGTATAGCAGCTTCCAACCAAAATTTACTATCCTTGTGGATAACATTTTGAGACTGACAAAAACATTTGAGCGCATTTCATTAGATGACTCCATCAAACTTTTCTCTCCAGACGTTAAAATTATGTGGAAGCCCCGCCGCAAAGAGGGAAGCAATGAATTATGCAATCTTGCAAGGGTAGTAAGAACCTCCTCATTTCCATGACTGCACAGAGAAAAGAGGCTTATGAATATGAACTTTGTTGTGCCTACCTCAAATAAGCACAAAACTATTAATCCATAGGCAGGTAATGAGAACACAAATTACCCAAATTGGCAATAATAAAAGTGCAGCTCACAAGGTTTAAGCATGGAAAGCGTGAGATAACTATGTTGCAAATTATCACAGACAGATAAATGAAGAGTCAATGATACTCTGCAATACAATGAGTTCCATATTTTGGAGCAAGACATTGAGATTCTAAGTGCTTATCCTAGTAATTCAGTAACACATTACACATACTGATGCAACAGAAGTCAACCAAAAGGTTAGTACCTCATTTCAACCGGACAGCAGAAGTAGATGGATGCTTGCTTATACGCATTGACAAACGCATCCATAGATACCACAGCATCATTTAAGAAATCCATCACCTGAAGGCGCAAGTATGAAACTTCGTACAGTAAGAAATAACAAATTTCACACACTACTGACAAGAATTGGATGGGTTACATTTTATTGGCATTGGAAGCACGTCACATTATGGAAGGGTAACGTTTCACAGTTTAATGAATCTTCCACTTATTTGATGGGCTGGTTAAGGGACTATTTATGGTTAAACTTTTCACAATTTATCAATGGATACGAATAGTTTATCGGTTTGGGCCTGAATGTTCATATTTGGACATCTTGTTTGGGCTAACACACACACACACAGAGATATATATTTATACACACACACTCTAGTCTTTGGGAACATGCGTTGCACGTTTGTCCCAAACAATAATGTATTCATCACATCTTCCACATAAACAATAAATTTGAGTTTAGAAATTGATAGTATGCAATCTAAAAATTGTTGTAAAGAAAGAAGAGATCCTTACCAAACAAATAAAATGAATCATCAGACTTCTCAAATATAATCATAATTATATTTTGTCACGCAAGTATGATGTCATGAAATTTGAGATAGGATAAAAATGAAAAACATAAATATAATTAAATGTGATAATACATAGATGAAGAAGGACTAAGTTGTTCGAGTGCGGGTGTCCGATACGGGTGCGGATCTAGAGGTTGAATCCTTCATGATCTAATTTTTAAGCTCGGTGTTATGGATCCATGCACGGATACGGGTGCGGGGGATTAGCCTAAAAATAGAGTTATAAAATATAAATTATAAGATATTAAATGGAGAACTTGAGGAGAAACATGGAAGGAGATTAAATGAAAATGAGTGACATAGAAATTTCTATATAAAAGATATTCCATTTTCTTCAATTTCACTTTAGCTTTTGTATTGATTATAGGAATCATTAAAATTGTCCAAACTTTCCCATCGGTTTTGGCAAAGTACCCAAAATCCGTTGACCAAATCGGACACGGATCGCACACCCACACCCACGTCGTGTCGACGCGGGTGCTGCACCAAAAGTAAAGAGTCTGAGCAACTTAGAAGAAGGAATCAAATAAAAGAAGAAAGTTTGAAATCAACAACTGAACACTACTGTTTCTTATGATTTATCTCATATTGTCCAATGTCTTAATTTATAAGTTTGCAAGACCAATGTTTTTCTTAATTCATATAAGAAAATGAAAAGATAAGAGTTCAAAATTTAATTTAAGAAATGAAGGGTTTTGAAACCATGATCTATTCATCATCATCTTTTCTTAATGTCTTTCTCATTTAAAAGCTGATTCAATTTTGGACTTTAACACCTTCCCACTTTAAGTATTTAGTACAATATATATATATATATATATATATATATATATATATATATATATATATATATATTATTTAATATTAAATCAATAGATATTTTATTTAGAATAGGGGTAAAATGGTAATCCAACTTTGAAGTTGGAAGCTTCCCACTTTTAATATAATATATGAATATGATATGATGATATATATTACACACACATACATGAACTATCTTACTGCTCAGGTAATAAACTCACCTCTAGATAATCTGTTTGAAGTCGACTATGCCCATGATCTTGAAAGTGACCGGAGGAAAATAAAACCTGCAGCCGGATAATAGTTAATCCTGTATGAATTTGTATAACCCTTTGCAAGAACTCTTTTGCGATTGCAAACATCCTTACGAAAACCCACATTTAAGAGTATGTATATCAAACTACATCTAGATTGGGTCAAGCTGCTCATAAAACTAGAACGATGGTCGTAAATGGAATACAAATACTAAGCAACGACAAACTGCATTTATCATTTCTCTACAAGTAGACCACTCCATAAAAATCCAAAGATAACACATAAGCACTTTGTTGAAAATGTGTGACCATCTCATTTAAAAGCTTAAACTTTTAGAGAGAGTACATTATTCAAATAATAATGTCTTCCGCACGCCACTCACATGCAAGCTTTATTCTTTTTGCATCGACCAAGTATGTGAAATTTCTTCCTGATAATTGGTGACGATTAGATTTGAACAAAGACTTATTACTAGACTGATACCATGTTGAGGTGCTCATAATAGACCCCAAAAGATATTGCCTGTTCAAGAATATACTTTTCCGAATGCAATAGAACTAATTACTTCATCAATAAAAAGAACATACTTTTCCCATTAAGTAAAATGAAAATATTCCTTATCTAAGTAAATCAAATGATATATTTATGAGTTGCTTTTGGCGTCTTACAACCAATGAAGATGACAAGTTGCTGAGATCTAAAAATGCCATGTATGTGTGTTCTGCAATCTTTCAACCTTCTACAGAGATGTAGCTCAAAACGACAAGAGGGAAACCCTGAACTTATACTCTCATGCCTTTTGGACAAATAATGAGATGCAAGTTTCTTGTTAACAAAAGAAGTGCGTACTCTATACAAAAGCATGTGATATATACAATTAGAAATCGCACTGGCAAAGGAAGTACATGAACATGCAAAGTAGAAAGCAAAGAAGAGCGAGGAACGCCTAATATTTCAAATTTCAATAAGAAATAAATCAGTGTTGGATAATCCATTGACACCTTAAATGGATTGTCTAGTGGTAATTTAGTGAATTGTCCAACACAACAAATGCGGAAGTGATTCCAACTGCCCCCTTTCGTTGGATAATCCATTGACACCTTAAATGGATTGTCTAGTGGTAATTTAGCGAATTCTCTAACACAATAGATGTGGGTGTGATTCCAACTGCCCCCTTTACCCTTTCTCAATGTTAAGATAACATTAAGAGTACAGTCCATTAAAGAATGAATACCTCTAACGATGAGCTACACCTCTCATACATAGTCTGCACAATGCTAAGAAAGTGTGTGATAACAGATGAAAGATCATCATGGATCCATGGCTGTGACTTTATGGCATTGACGACCTGAACAACATATATACAGACAGGAGTCAGCAACAGGAATCTGAATATCCATTAGCATCCTTGATAAAAAGAGAAGAACAAACTTGGATGAAGCAGGTAAAGCAAACACAAAGCAGAAATGACAATAAGAAGCACTGGCTTATCAGGGCAAAAAGAAAATGTATCTTAACAGTTTTTTTTTTCTTCTTCCGAGAAGTGGTAACTGTATTATTAACATAGCAACAAAGGAGGTGCTCCAAAGTACTTACAAATCACAAGCAAAAATCCGTACCTTCTAATCTAAGCAAGATCCTATTAGATCCCTCACTTTTTCAAATTCATTAATCAAATCCTATTTGCACCCAAAAGAAAAAAAGTTAGTGATAAGAGACCAATGAGCCCCATTTGCTGTCATGTCCATGACCACAGAGCACTAGTGAAATTTGAGGCTTAAGGGGGCACTGTGAAGCAGCGGGCCGTGCATTTGACATTGAACACCAGACAAAAATTGAATTTTCTAGTAGGCGGTGCTTAAAACTCTCTACTACATCTCTTCTTGGGTCAGGAGGCCAAGTCATGAACCCAAGGAAAATGGTCTTGACATTTAATCCACAGGAAAATTTTAGTGATATGCAGAAGACCTACAAATAGTGTACCTAATTATCATAATTTGAACACCGTCTAGATATTTTTAATCCATCCTTCAACAGATCATCATGCAAAGTATGTGCCCCACTGACGTGTGATTTCATCCCTAAAACTTGTAAAAGCATCTAAACAACAACTATGCGTCTATGCCTCAATTGTTAACAAGTTGGAGTCGGCATGAATCCTCATTGACCAGAGATAAATCTTTTCATATAATAGCGATTCTTTACTTCTTGTGAAGCTTACTCTTAGCTAGACAAGAGATAAAACTGCAATGTGACATGGATCTAGAGGCAATTTTGATACTCTGTTTGAATGTTTGTTTCCTCCACCCCCTTCAATTTTACGAACCACTATAGACAACAAGAAAACAACTATGGGAGTTATTCCTCAGATGTTTATATATTACAGAGTGCCTGAAATGTTGAAATTGGAGTTCAAGGCCAATTTGCTGATGCAACTTCTGAAGTTGAAAGTTAGTACTTCTATCAATTAGCAGGTGATACCATCTAGATTCTAGATTTCTTATCCTTTTAGGTCAAAATTTTAGTGGCAAAAGGGAGATAGCAGAAGGATCCAAGGAAAGGGTAAAGGTTCCGAACAGAAACACTATTTCCCCCTACCACAAGAAGCAGAATAATAGGTCAGATATGATGTCTCACCATCAGGATGTGTATCTTATAACACAAGATTAAACCAAAACCAAAGAACAATAAACATATCATGAATAGTTCAACGACAAGGCAGTTCAGTTAATAATACCAATATTCTTGTCAGATCTTCATTTTCATGACCATATATGGCACATATGTCTAACAACTTCGGCAAATCAAGCAACTTCTTATCCTGCAAAAGGGCTACAAGTGCAATTAGTGAACATTGTGCACTCGAATACAATTTCCAAAGATAATTAGCGAGAGATACATCATCAGGCCTTTTACAATGCATATTATTCAAGAGTCCGGAGCCAAAAGGTAAGAAAAATTTTCAAAAATTCCAAAAGAGCAACAAAATTAATTATAGAACCAAAAGGGCAAGTTTCTGAAGGAGAATCAAACGACATTTGAATAAGGCAAACAGACGCAAGGCGTGGAATTCCATGCGCCTTGTAAGGTGCAGCCGTCATGCGCTTTGCAAGGTGCATGGAAATCAGCGCCTTGCGGCGGTTTTATTAAAAAAAGAAATTTCTTCATTATTAAAAAACGAGTTAAATTATCAACGGTTTGAAAATTTTTAAGTATAGAACAATTGACATCATATTTGGTGTTGGTCAGTGGGATGTTAGGAAAAAAGTGACATTTTATGACCTCATTTTTTAATTTGATTAATTAAATTCGATTCTAATCGTGTAATAAAAGCGTAAAAAAAAGTAGATCAAAGTGTGAAATTTTTGAAGCCATGGAAAATAGCATCTAAAATTACAATAAGAATCCAAAGTTTTTGGTTGGAATTTACTACCTAACAATTGATTTAATTTCAAGAGATAAAAACTTTTCCCTTACTAATTAAAAGAAATTTCGTGGAGTTCTATCATTCCCCAATTTAATTAGATTAATTGACTTATGTTTGTTTACTATCTTTGACATTTTAGTAAGCAATATTATTAAAATTACAATAAGGTTTCTATTACACAAGGTAATAGAAACTAAACTATGCTTCTACCTGAGACTTCAGAGGTAGTATTGCCATTTTCTAAATTCATGATCTTCCTGATCATGATTGTGATGAGACTAGGCATAATATGAGGAAAGGAAGTGCATAAACATTTAACTTGCAGAGTTCATTACAAAAGTACACGTCAGGGCTGCAACTTGAATAAAACTTTTAAAATTTGACCTCCACAATACCAAGAAATTATTTGAAGTATACAAAGGTAGTAATAACTGCAACGAGTCAGGCACGGACACACACCTTCGTGATCTTTCTGAGTAAGACTATCAGCAGTCTTAGCTCCAGGGTCCCGATTTGACGATCTAAAATTGAATTACATAAAAGAACTGTTTAGATCAAAACGCACAGCATAAGGGATGCGACTTGATGCATCAAATGCTTTGACATTAAAGTGACTCACATGCGATATAAGACCATAAAGATACGCCGGCAGAGCTCAAACTCACCAACGACGACCCCAGCAACTATACCCCTGGCTCCTCGATATGGAAAATCATACCACCTGCTCCTGAACTTCAGAAAGCTTTCAAGAAAAGAGTGAAGGGAGCTGTCGCTGGCCACTGGTAGACACAGAAATCAGGAGACTGGTATAAATGTACAGCAACACAATATACAAACCAACAAACAATCCAAACCAATGCACATTTGCCACTCAAATACATTCACATAAATTGGGACTGAGATAGCACCATTTTTGGGTGTTGGTTCCAAGCAGATCAAATGTATCACTTAGTTACCCAAAACAAATAAAAGAAATAAAACTTATCGCGATGAAAGACAAATGAAATATTTTTCATCGCTGTTCATTCAAGGATTATGCGCAGCTGAATTTCTTTTTTACCAAAAGAAGATTCTCTTTCACCCTGGCCTGGCATTTTGATCCCTACACGTTAATTGTGGGATATAACTTTCTAGTCTTTAGCAGCTAATGCGAAATAATGGAAAAGGAGGGCATTTCTAGGGAAACCCAACATTTTCCAGCATAACATAAACACCCTGAGCAACTTATAATCATCTTATGATTGACCTTTTGTATGCGTCTGTTTACTCACTAGCTTTTACTGCTTGCTACTGATGCTGTATAAAAAAAGTTGCCTTACTAGATTTAATAGAGATAGGATTAGTACTGCTCAGAAATGCTGTATGAAACGTTTGCTTCACTATATATGGCGTATTGCACCTCTTTTCCAAATGCAGACAAGCATAAAGCATCATAAATCATTTATCTTTCTTCAATACAGAAAAATTAGAAGGCTACCGTTAGCTACCTTTATACCTTAATCAAATCATACAAATCATAACTACTAATTTCAAATGAAAAACTTCAAAACCAGATTTCACAAAAGCTATAGAAAAAACATTACCTTCCCGCCAGAAATCTCTTGCATTCATCTTCAGCAACCTACACAACTCCCTGTTCAAAACATCCACCACACGCTGCGATTCCACAGGATCCAATGCACCCTCATCGGCTCCAAGTCCAGCTGCTACAGCCTCATCCTGAGGCAAATAATCCACGAACTTTCCACTAGGAATAGCGTCGGAAACCCAAGCGCCACTTTCTCCCATTCTAACCCTACTCTTGACCTCTCCGGCAGAAGAACCGGCACTACTGGAGTTACCGGAGTTGGTACTTCCTTCAGATTTGATAGAAACTGATTGCCTGAAGGAATTTGCTAGGGTTTGAGAAGTTTGCATTTCCTTCTTTGGAACAAACTTCTTCTGAGTTTTTTCGTTCTTGTTTTGGTTACTATAACGATTCGACATCGCTTCAGCAATAACTTTTAGATAGTCGGAGAATTGTGCTTCGTACTATTGACTTCGCCTGAGGAAAGTGAACGGCCGAAATCACAGAGGCGATCAAAGGTTTTCTCCTTCAGTGCCGTCGACGGTCGAACTGGGGAGACAAAATATGGAAATTGCTCGGCTTCCCCAGGCCCTTACTTCAAGAAATTACTTCTTTTTTTTAACTTTTACTTATCAACTTTTCAACACTACATAATAATTAAAATAAATATCAATTTAAGTATTTAACTTTTATACCCATACTAATTACTCACATATAGTCTAAGGTCTTAAAACTGTGTTGGAAAATATGTAATTAATACAATAGTAAAATATAGTTTTTTTTATAGAGCAATTTTTATATATAGCAAATATAAAAACTATATTTTATGCTATAATTATAGTTTGTATAATTACACTCCATATATATATTTCGTTATACATATACAAAAGAAAGTAGTTGTATAATTTATATTGTATTATCTATATTTATATAAAGCGAGAAAAACAGAAAGACAAAAAAATTGGGTAAGGAAAGATTGTATTTGTATAATCATAAGTGTAGACGACGAAAATATATGCATTTATATTTGTATATACAATTTTTCCTTGCTTTATACAAAAACAAACACATTATATACATTGTGTTTGTATAAAGTGAGAGAGACGAATGAGAGTGCCGAGCGAGATCTCGAAAAGGGAACGAAAATACATGTATATATACAATTTTCTTTCGCTTTATAAAAACACAAACATATTTCATACATTTTTGTTTGTATAAAAGAGAGAGAGGCGAGGGAGGCCGCCGGTAATGTGTGCCTTTGTGAAGGCAAACTATGTATACTATCAAATCTTTTAGTACGTAATTTAGATGAGCCATGACATATGAAAATTGTAGGTCAATGAGTTTTCTTTTAAATGTCACAACTTTGTATGATTTAATAATTCAAGTAAAGCATTATAACCATCTTATCAGAGACTAGTGTTGTTGTAAATATGAGAAACTTTGAATGTTCATGATTTTGGCTTTGGATGTTAGTTTTGGGTATTGAAAAATTCAATTTTACGGTTCATTCCTCATTTGAACTTATAAATACTTACAATTACCCATTCTAACTAACACACATAATTTATTAAATCATCACAAACACCATAAAATATTTTGGTAAAAAAAACTACATGCAATCAATGTGTGCCTCTTGTGAAGGCAAACAATGTATACTATTATATTTTTTAGTACTAATGAATTAGGTGAGCTATGACATATGAAAATTATAGGTCAATGAGTTTTCTTTCAAACACCAACTTTGTATCATTTAATAATTCAAGTAAAGCATTATGACCATTTACCAGAGACTAGTGTTGTTGTAAATGTGAGAAGCTTTGAACGTTCATAATTTTGTCTTTAAATGTTAGTTTCGGGTATAGAAAAACTCCATTTCACGGTCAATACCTCATTTGAAATTATAAACACCAATAATAACCCATTCTCCCTAACACACATAATTTATTACATCATCACAAACACCCACAAAAAATTTTGGTCAAAAAACTACATGTATTCAATGTGTGCCTCTTGTGAAGGCAAACAATGTATACTACCATATCTTATAGTACGTAATGAATTAGATGAGCCATGCCATATGAAAATTGTAAGTCAACGAGTTTTGTTTAAAATGCCACCAACTTTGTATCATTTAATAATTCAAGTAAAGCATTATGACCAATTTACTAGAGACTAGTGTGGTTGTAAATATGAGAAACTTCGAACGTTCATAATTTTGACTTTAGATGTTAGTTTTAGGTGTAGAAAAGCTCCATTTCACGGTTCATACATCATTTGAACTTATAAATACCTATAATTACCCATTCTAACTAACACACATAATTTATTACATCATCACAAACACCCACAAAAAAATCTGGTAAAAAAACTATATGCAATCAATGTGTGCCTTCTTGTGAAGGCAAATAATGTATACTACCATATCTTTTAGTACGTAATGAATTAGGTGAGCCATGACATATGAAAATTGTAGGTCAATGAATTTTGTATCATTTAATAATTCAAGTAAAACATGAGTTGAGGGTGTTACATGGAAGGTCATAGGTTGCGATTGTGTTTAAACGTTGACTTTGAGGTTGCATGTACCACCTAGTTGAGGTAAAGAAGAAGGGTTTAGGTATTGACCAACTTCAAAAAAGTTGCTTGTCTTTTAAGATTGATCTTAAGTATGGTCAATTGAGTAAGGTGCTTAGATAATACATATGCATGGTTTGTTGGTAGATTCCACCACAATGGATGAAAAGGGTTGAAATAGTCAAGAGGTTGTTTAGGCTTACCCCAAGTGAGGGATAATATGCTTAGATGGTAAGGTCATTGAGTGTCCTTGATGTTCATGATATAGGCTTGTTTGAAATTCTCCATTAATAGAATCACTTTGGGTGGTGGATATGAAAAGTTAAGTGTTGTAGATGTTCATGTTTGGATTTGCTTTGATTCTCACCTGATGTGGTTTAGTGAGTTTAAGCAACTTGGAACCGGAGTGGTAGAATCATATGAGACCTTGAGTGATATCCTAGTGAAGGCCTTAGAAAGGGATGCTACTAGGATTAACTTGAAAGACTTTTTGGTTGAATTAGGTACCAGTATGTTGGTAATTTCATGTGAGAGTAAGATGACAATTGGGTACAATTTCTTCCTATTTTTGGATTTGTTACTTAACGTGTCTTGTGAGGGTGGTATTGCTAGATGCTGAGGACCAAAGACTTTTGCAAAGGTCGCAAAATGTGAGTTTGGTTTTACCTTTAGGAGTTCTTGAAAGTAGCTTTTCTCGAGGGTTGTAGTGAGGGTTTCTTCCTTAGGAGGTGATGGCGTGCTTGAAAACATGACTTGTTGAAATCCCAACATCCTCATCTCTTTATTCTATTCATATTTTAGCTTGAGACCAAGACATCCTAGATGGGCTTGTGTTATGTTGTTGGAGTCATCTGTGACGTAGGTGTTCTCATGATTTCCTTATGATAAATGTGTTCTTGAGAATTCACGTTTTCAGATAAAATGAGTTTTCATGTCTCATGTTCCTTATGTTGATAGGCAATTAGAGTAAGTAGTCTATGTGATTCATCAGGTGAATGGCTTGAATGTGTTTTTAAGAAGTAATTGCATATTTGGCTTAAGTTGACATGATAGGCATGATTTGAGTAAGGGAAGAAAATTTCCTCCAATAAAATGGAATATGTATGTATGGTAGAGTTGAATTATGGTTTCCTCTTACCTCTAACCCTAGTTGGTACTCAAGTATGTTATGACATGATATGATGAAAGTATGAATGTTGTGAAATATTGATAATAGTGTTGTTATGTTGAATAGAAGGTAATTCTAATTAACACTATATGAATATGTTATGAATGATGCAATCTCACATGATGTTGGTTCTTTGATGAATGGTCTTTTTCATCTATGAACTATTGATCTATATATTATTTGAGGGGTAATTCCTTAAGATGTTGACTATGAACCAATGTTTACTGAAAGGCTAATGGATTACTAAATGGATAGTTTGAGCTTAGCACCGAAAGAATATGTATATGAGACAGGATTCCTTCACAAAAGAGCGGGAGGTTTCCACTAAAGACATCTCATGAGATGGAAGCTACAATACTAAAAGTATTAAAAGGGTTTCTAGAAGCAATCTCCTTATTTCTAAACTATGTGCCACCATAGGAATATTAATTAGTGGATCCACCTAGATGCTACAATGAATGTATGCCCTACATTAGCAAGTAGGTCACTCTCTTTTCGGTGTGGAGGTAGACACCAAATTTCATGCATGTAGCTCACATGGTCTATGTCAGTTAAGGCAAAAGTCTCCCATTTGAAGTTATAATAAATTAATGTAAGGACATGAACACTTATTAGGGCTTTCTTGAGGGACTACATAGTGTGAGCGAGGATATGAGACTTCACTTATACATTGCACATGTAGGCTCTAAGAGGGTTTTTGGTAGGGTTTCCTTATGATCATGTTGTTTATGAATTGTGTATTATATGAAAAGCATGAATGTTATGATTATGAATGTTTCCATCTTTTGGTATACTTTTGAGGATTATAATGGTTATGGTGATTATGATGATTATGGTGATATGAGGTATGAATGTAGTAGGTTGCCTACACTTGATACTTAGCATTGTTGGGATTATGGAATCCTTACCTTTGCATTGCACTAGTATTAATTGGGTTGCTTACACGTTGGGTCATTTATATGTTGGTTTGGCTTATGTACTTCACCTTGTATGCATATTGAGTTTTACTTGGTAAAGAGCATGTTTCTAATTAAATGTCCCTTTTTATGCATGTTTTAATGATTTTAAGTGCATGGATCTAGGGGTGGGCATAAAAACCGAAAAACCGAAAAACCGAACCGAACCGAATTATTTCGGTTTTTCGGTGTCGGTTCTTCGGTTCTTTGGTTCGGTGTCGGTTTTTGATTTTCGGAACTTCGGTTTTTTGGTTCGGAGTTCGGTGCAAGGGTCCCAAAACTACGGTGCACCGAAGAACCGAAGTTTTATTAAATAAATTTTAAAAAAATTAATTATATTGCTTAGTTAATAATACTTATACATTTTTTACTCAAAATATTTACATGACCTATTTAAATGTTTTACTTAAGCTAGCAATTACGACAAAAAAATGTTTTATTGATAAAACATTATAATGACAATTTAGTTCCTCTTCTATTTATGTACACGAGTACTTATATTGTTCTCTTCTTTATTCATTTAGGTATGGGAGAAACCAAAAATATCGTCGCTTATTTATTTTATTTTTATTTTTATTAAGCACATAAAACTCTTAATACTTTAATATATTTCCACTTTATTTTTATTTACACCAAAAAATCGATTTAAAAACACCGATTTAAACCGAACCGAAGTAGAAAAAACCGAACCGAACCGATATTAGTTTGGTATAAGTATGGTGCATACTTTTCTAAAACCGAATACCGAAGAACCGAACCGAAATTTGATAAAACCGAACCGAAGAACCGAACGCCCACCCCTACATGGATCCATACTTAGTATGTGTGTTGTACTAACCCATATTCTTTTCCCTTTTTTATAAAAGTGTAGGTTCGGGTCATTGAGGTTATTCAAGGTCATTCTTCAAAAGACTTGGATTGCTATTCCCAAGTTGGTGAGTCCTCAAGTCCGAGGACGGAGTGCCTTTGAATTCTATATTTTAGTTGAATAATTCAAGTCCCTTTGCAATTTCTTGTATTTGCTCAGCAAAAATATTTGCTAGAGTACCAAATGCTACGTACAAAACAGGCTGTACTTCTGTCAATTTATCGTTAGCCATTGCCTCCATATTTCACCGGTTTGAGAGAGTGTTGCTTTAATAGGCCGCTTGGTTAAGCAAATAGGCTCAACATACCATGATTTTGGTCTGAGGTGTTGGTCGGAATTGATAAAGAATAGATAGAAGAAATCTAGTGTGATTTTTCCTATTTTATTTATAAACTTTTGTCTTCGGTTAGGAGAACGGCAATGGCAACATCAATCTTGTAGATTACTTTGAGTTGTATTTCCAATAGTCCAGGAATATTTTTGACCCTTTTCCAAAAAAAATAAAATAATAATAATAATACAACAATTGATGCAAAAGAAATAAATGAAAAATAACAAACTAGAATGGTATAATAACAATATATTAGAAAACTAGACAATGTTCTACTATATACTAACCTTTTACCTCAATTCTAGACTTCCATACTATCATATCTAAGGGTCAGGTCCTCATATTGCTACAACTTCTTGGACCTATCTCGGCATCTTCTCAACTATGAGCTCTAAGATTAACTTGAAGAAAAAAAATTGTAGCTAAATTCGAACTTAGATCTCGTGGATAGTTCTTCTAGCTTGTACCAACAACACAATGACAAATTTATATTTTTCATGGGTGCACGATTAATTATATCTTAATTTATGTCAATTTTTCAAGATAGATACACACCTATACGCATGATTTTTTCTGAAATTAACAAGTGCACATGCACTGCTACTCTATAGGGTGGATCTGCTCACAAGGGCATATATGTACATCTCTCTAACCATGTTAGTCTCGCTCTTTGTCCACTACCAAAGTCACTCAATTTTGAAAGTGCAAACAAATGTATGAAGCTCCAAAAGAGTTTCTTAGGATAAACAAATGTATCGAAGAGAGTATATTTTGGATGTGTTTAATATAATGGAAATTGTTTTTCCTGGAAAATCTAGCGGGCTACTTATTTATCTTACGTAAGCAAAAAATATTATCTAAAAACATTTGTAAGATGGAGTGACATGGGAATAAAGAGTGTAAGGAAGACATTATCAATCTAAAATATGAACTGAAAAATGTTGACCAACGAACATGAAAAAAAAAATTCTCCATAGAGAACACACTCTTTATATGTTTGGATTACAGACGGGCATTTTACCATACGTTTTGTGTACAAATTGATAGAAAAGGAAGAACTCTTATATCGTACCCCCATGCCACGTTCAGCAAAAAAAAACTACAGAGTTTGATTTGATTTTATCTAGTCTGAACTCAAAAGTGCAATAATGAAACATGTCTTATGCAACCCCATTAACAGTAATCAAATTTACACAGCTAAAGCATCTTATGGCGAGCAAGAACTGCGTAACAGCAGACCTTTTCCACACTAAATAGTTAACATTGGTACCGAAAAAGAATAATTCAAAGCTCACATACAACCATATTCTACTGTGTTTACATGGACATGAGAAGATATCCCTCCACTACTAATGGAGAAAAGGAAGAAAGAAGAAGAAACAAGTAAGGCTTAGCGGATTCTAAGTACAGAAGACTCCAATAATATAACTTGCATCGAGTTGACAACACCATCTTGTTGTAATATCGATCATATGATCTTCTGAGTACCTACAAAGTTAAATAAAGTAACATTGACTTCCCAGTAACCATCTCACACTAGATGACAGTTGATGCAGTAGAATGAGGAGTTTGATCTATTGCCCAATAATATACATCAGATTCGAAGCTTGGTCAGCAAATTACTGTGGTTCATCATATCTTGCTGCAACAGCCAATCAGCACTGGCTGTGCGTCATGAATTTCTTTATGATCCATGCACATTCATCAAAGCTCTTGGCAAATGCATATATGATACATCATAGTCAAAAACTGAACAAAGCCTGGCGAGCAGCAGTGCATGCCACTCTTTTTCCCAATGCGGTAACATCACACCCATTCAGAGTTTGTCTCTTTGGGCACCACCAGACCAAGTAGACAAAGAGAAGGATTAGGTGCAACAGAGAGCATAGAGCAGGTATCAGATGACTGTGGAAGGATGAAGAGAAGCCTTGCCCACATTGAGTTTACAGCTGGGATTTTAATTACACCAGCACATTCCCTCTGCTTCAAGTATGATACAAAATCTTGAAACTGCAAAAAAGCAAATTTTGACATTTAAGTCCTCTAAACCAGCTACAGTTACAATATGTGAGCAGTCATTACAAAAATAGAACACTGAAAAGTAAAAAGTAAATGGAGAAATAATCTCCTTAAGGTCCCATGTCTGCACACACATTGCAATCATGGATAGACCTAGTGGAAAAGTTGGAATACTCGACTAATTATTTTGCAAACAGCTGGAAAAAAAAAGAACACACAATCCTGTATCTGAATCTGAAATGATTTTCATTGGCAACTCTTTCTAGTTCCTATTTTAGGTGATTACAGACACACAAAATAAGGTATATACCAAGTAAATATGGAAGATACAGACATTTTTCATCTACAATCGATTGCATATATCATGACCGCATTCACTGGTAATGAAAACTGAAAGGAGAGCATGATCAACTTACGCCCTTATGGTCCATCGGAGAAGAAGGTAGCAACCAGCATATCTCCTTCTGTTTCACATTAATTTAAAAAAGAATGTAAGTCATGGATAATTTTAATATCAAAAAAAAATGAGCAAGAACTGACACATATACAAACAGTATAGCCTACATTATATGATAGAGATAACAACAGCAATTACCAGAAGGTGCTAATACATGCTATTTAAATATGATATGCAGAATTTTCCTTCATGATGTTCAAGACTCACTTTGTGGGGTGGTGTACTACAAAATGTTGATTTGACATGCCGAAAATCAGTACGTTTGGTCATATCCAACTTCGCAGGCCATCTGCATAGGTATCCGATTTAGAAACAGAATATTTAAAAATCAAGTGTCAAAACATCAAAGGAACTGACGTCCTTACTCTGTCGGCTCAGCACTGGCATTTGGATACCTGCAAATATCTGACTCTACTCTTTGGGCATAAATCGTGCAGTAATGAACTCCACTTTTACTCAAGGAGCCCTGCCAACGACACTGCAAATATTGTGTAGAACTTTCTGAATTTGAAGGTTCAGATAATGGAGGCGGGGGAGGAGGAGGTGGGGAACTAGGTGGAGGAGGAATATTAGGTGGGTCAGGGTAAGGTGGTGGGGGTGGGGATGAAGGTAACGGAGGCTGCAAGACAGGTGGAGGTAACGGGGGTAATGAGTCAAGCTGAGGTGGTGGTTGTGGTGGTAAAGACGTCACTGGTGGTCGAACAACAGGCACAGCATACATATGATCAAATGGTGGCATGGAGGTGCCTTGTATTTGCGACAGTGGAGTCACAGAAACAGGTATAAATGGCGATGCAACTGAACAATGATGAAGATTAGTAGGCATTGCACCAGATGGAATTGGATTTGGGGGCAAGTTATGGTTCAAACCACGTGAATCCCACCCACTTGGGGGAAAATACATTGGGCGCACAAAGGGCGGAGGTTGTGCTTGATGTGGTGGTGCAATAAGAGATCCTTGAATTAGCTGTGGTGCTGCAGCAGGAAGTACTTGAACAGGTGGTGGCACAGTAGGAGGTCCTTGAAGAAGCTGTAGTGATCTAGGAGGTGCTTGAGGAGGTGCAGGATTGCAAGCAATGATTGCCGGTCTAGAATGTATCTCTGCTTCAGATTTCCTGTGCATCCACATGTCATTAGCAGCACCAGAGAATATAACATTACCTGCACAAATCACCAGGAGAACAATATGACAATGAGCATCAAACTACTGTAGGAAAGAACACAACTAGACTAACGGAAAAGTACCTCTCGGGGATGGAACTGGAATCATCATCTCGGTTTTTCCAGAACCAAATTCGGGCATCCCTCTGCTTGCTACATGTGGCCAGTTAGACTGAAATGCATATCCAGCATGAGACATGCTACCTTGTTCTGGATTTAGTCTGGGTGATGTGAGCTCCAGAATACTACCTTCATTTTTTACAGGAACATGAACATGATGCTGCCCAGAGTGACTGTTAGAACAAGTGGAGGAGAAGCTCTATAGTTAAGCTCAGATCATGATTCACGGAGTAAGACATTTAAAAGCTATAAATATAGCATGAAGCTTTCAATGTATACAGGTACCAAAAGGTGAGAACAAACGAGTGTTACGAATTGGAAAGCTACTAGTATTTTTTTTAAAAATTAGGTAAAGCTCAAGTCTGCATTGACTATTGAACATGTGAATAGAACGTCGAATGTAGAAAAGTTTTTGAGAAGTGGTACTGCACTCTTCCACATTTTAAAGTAATTCCGTCATTTTATTTGTGCAATATATGATATGTCAAATTGCTGCTGACATCTCTTATATACATGGACCTCCATCGAAATGTGATACTTAATATATTGCCCCTTCATCTCTTACATCATCCCCTAATGTCTGACTGACCCCTCCTCTCCTGTCATGGCATCTCCCATTTAGTCCATAAAAGTGATATTCCACTTCCCATTCCCAATTCAGAGTAAGGTGAGAGATTGTAAAGGGTAGAACGCGAAGGGGTATGGAGGTAAATTTGAACTTGTAACAGAGCATATCCATTATTTGCATATCCATTATTTCCATTATAGAGCCAAAAAGAGCTCTGAATAGAGATGATCACATTCAAGTAATAGGAAAAAAGATTAGAGGAGGTAGAGAATGCAGAAAAGGTGACTAATAAGCCAAAAGTCATAAGTTAGGATTTCTAACTTATGGCTTTTGGCTTATTTTTGTTATTTTGGCTTTAAAATAAGTGCTTATAAGCACTTTTTAACTTTACCCAAACACTTCAAAACTGCTTAAAAGCTATTTTGGCTTAAATGCACCTAAAATACGTCAATCCAAACGGGCACTAAGGCAAGAAGCAAGAAGGGCTGTCACACGGAATGGATGAAATATGTAAGCAACAGTGGTGACAAGTAAATGCTCCTTCAGATAATTATATGGAGGGTTGCTGCAAAGGCGATAAGGAGTTCTATCGTTTGATTGATTCCAAAAATCATCAATCCAAAAATCGCCCTTGGTTCATCTTAATAACACTTAAGTATTGAATAAGGCACTATATTGAAGTTGTTTCCCATTTTGATAGGCTGGAGGTTTGGAAACAGACCCCGGAATCTAAAGAATTTAAGTTGAGAAAGACTAAGACAGAGTACTTGCACTAGAGTAAGTAACTCAGGAGGCAGATATGGAAGTGAGTATTGATACACAAGTCCTCCCCAAGATAGGAAGTTCCAGGTATTTTGGGTCAACAATCCAAGGAAATGGGGAGATTGGCGATGATGTTACACATCGTATTGAAGCGGGTTGGATGAAATGGAGACTCACATCCAATGTCATATGTGATTTGAATGTGCCTCCAAGACTTAAAGGCAAGTCTTATAAAGTGGTTGTCAGACCAGCTGTGTTGAATGAGAGAAAATGCTGGTAAGTCAAGAACTCGCACATCCAGAAGATGATAGTAGCAGGAATGAGGATATTGAGATGGATGTGTGGACATACTAGGAGAGATGGGAATAAGAGTAGGGATATTTGGGACAAGGTGGGAGTAGCCTCCGTGGTGGACAAGATGAGGGAGGCAAGGTTAGAAAGAGAAAACTTTTATTCACATAATTAAGGCTTCAAAACGGCCCCTAAAGTGCAGGCCTAATTCTTTTTTTACACGCCTAACACGTGGAAATTCTTTCGAGTGGACCATCTCATCTAAAAGCTTAAATTGTTAGATAGAGCACACTTTTAAGTACTTTTATTCATTTGTGATGTTGTATGTATATGTGAATAACCATTCATTTAATGAAGCCAAAGACTTGTTCGACATCGTAAACATTCTCTTGCGCACTTCGATTTTGTTAGCACTTAACAATTTTTTTAAATTTGCAAGCACTTCACAAATTAATCACTCCTACATTGTCCCCTAGTACAGCATACTTAAGAAAGCGGTTTCCAGGGTCAACTATTATTCATCATCATGAGGAAAACCAAACACCACAAGCTTCAGTCCAGATATAACTTATGCTGCAGTTTCAAAAGCTATAGAACCAACGAGATATATAATCAATGATATCTAGGTTCTGCTCAAAATCTTACAGTGTTACCTTCAAGCAGATATTGTTAATGTAATAATGTCAGACTCAAACTATTGATCAGCAAGGAAGTCCCAGTTGGGTTTTCAAAGAACATAATTTCTGTGTTAAGGTTGTCCAGATAGAGTGCATCATTTTTAACCACAGGTGTATAAAGTATACAGAGAAGTTTCAGTTGGGCCTCCAAAACATGATTTTTCCTATTTAAATTCTAAACTATTGAAGGATATTGCCATCTGGTGAATCATAACTTAAATATAAGGAAAGTTAACAAGGAAGATTTTGATGACTAAATACTTAACAGGACAAGATCATCCAGAAATAGCGATTAGAAAAAAAGAAGTAATACCTGAATTCTATCTGGAAGAATAACCCAGGACAATCACGAAGGTTCTTCAGGAGAGTATTTGCAGAATCCATGCTGCTGCATTCAACTAGCCAACAAGAACCCATAGGCATATTTTCTCTCATTAACCTGATGATAGAACCTTTGTTGTCAATGGCAAGATTACAAATAGCCAAAAGCTCATCTTCTGTGATAAACAAGGAGCTACCATTTGGAATGCTAATCCGTAGTGTATTTGTCTGCTTTGTATCTCCTCCGAAGAATCCAGTTCCACAACTCCCTGGCATATGATGACTATTATAGCCAGGATCATATTTGACATTATATTTGGCACTCAAATGTGAAAGCAATGAAGATAGACGTGATATTCTTGGAACGGACTGTCAGAATGGTTCTCATGCATGTTCTTGAAGTGAGATGGCCCAACAGTACTATTGGCACAAAAATTGCTTCCCGTACCAACATAAACAGACGTAGAGCTAGGTCTTATACCTTCAGTATGCATGGAAGCATTAGTCGGACCTAAGTTTGGGGGCTGAATGCAGTCACTCCTTACCTTACGCCAGTGCCTTAGATGATTCATGGCAATTGTGGCCTCCTCAGGTGTGTTGAACTCCATCAGCAATGCTCCTTCACTGCCTAGATCAGTAACCATCCGAGGACCTTTTTGAAGAGCTTTTCTCAGCTCATGCACGACATCATCCTTCATCCAGCGGCTCTGAACACTTCCAACATAAATATAGCAACTAGAACCAACACCGGCACTATTTATAGCCCCCTTAGCACCTAATCCTTTATCCATGAATTTTATTCGAAGACCAGCACCCCAAAGAGAATTACCCTGCATGATTTCCCTGGCCCTCACCGCATCCATAATGTTTTGGTATTCAACCAAAGCAAAACCTTTGAATGCAAAGAATATAAATTGATTTACTGGACCAAACATTTCAAACTTATGTCTAACAAGAACTTCAGAGGCATCAGGGCCTAAAGACCCCAACCATAGCTGTTTTGAAGCGAAATAGATGTCTGCTGCAGCTGAGTCTCCATCAGTGTACCAAATCCCTTGATTTGTGGAAGAATGAGACAGTGGTAACCGCTGCATAGGTGACTCCATGGAACAGCTATTACCTCCTGCTGATCTTGAGGCTGGTAGAGGACGGTCCACATTAATAATTCGGTGGTTCTCCATCATGACATGGTGTCCTCCATCAGATGAACTGTTTCTCAAATTCGATGGTGTTCTAGAAATAGGTGAAAGGATCTGCTGATTATAGACCTCCATGTGCACAGAAGATCTAGTATTCGTAAAATCTCCAGACTCTTTAGAATCAAAAACTACAGACCTACGCTCACCACTATTAGTATTTGAACTCATACTGGAGCGGTGAGTTGATCCCAGAGGAAGTGCTGGGCTTCTAGAAACTTCATGAGTTACTTTTTGAGCAGATAGCTCATGACACAAGTACTCACTAACATACTTTGCAGTATCAAAACCATCCTTATCACCACCATCATGAGGTTTTTCTGCCTTCACTTCATTCAAGAAAGACTGCAATACTCCTTCAAGAACTGCGGAAATATCTGAAACAACTTGAGAGGAAGCTGATTCACTTAATTTCTTAAACCTTGAGTAAATCCAACTCTTCAGAGAATGATCTTTCTCTATAACCTGCATAAAGAGATCCAAAGATAGTGCATATTGAGCAGAAGCTTTAAAGACCAAAGATATGAATCATAATCGATGACGGCGCTTCTTCATCAAAGGGCTTGAAAACCAAATAAATCTATTATACTGAATATCACTTTCCCCAAGGGAGGAGGAAAATACTTTATTGAAACTAATAAACTCGCCGGAAAATTCCAGAGTGATCTCCAAACAAAATTGATTTTCAAGGGACAGTTCAAACATAAAAAGAAACATTTTCCCTTCTCAAAAAAAAGAATCATTTTCCCTTCTCAAAAAAAAGAATCATTTTCCTCAAGATGACATCAAAAGTGAAGGATCGAATATCTAATATGATCATCATACATTATTTTTTACTTGTGGGTAGCAAGCAAGGATTTAAATATGGGATACATAACTTAAACAAGAAAGCTACAACACTAGTTAAACAATTAAGTTATAAAAAACTCCCCTCGAGGTTTATGTCTGTACCCTCCTCCATTTCTTGTACCCTCCTCCATTTCTGTTGAACTATAACAAAGTCTTCAACAATTCATGAGAAACATTGGATGTAGAGCTCACCTTAAAACGGTTCTCCGAAGTTATTGTATGATTTATGCAAAAATTAACAAAGAAAAAATTGTACGAACTAACGTTGAGACTCTACAAATTGTGGTTTACTCAGTTGAGGGTCTACCGAAAACAACCTCTGCCTTCACAAGGTAAGGTTGCGTACACAACACCCTCCCTAGAACCCACGTGTGGGATTACATAGCTATTATGTTGTTGATGATCTCTAAGTTGTGGTTGTACTGTATTTAGGTAAAGACTATAAATTTTTTAGAGAATTGGAAAACCAATATTCAGATTATATGTTTGAAATGTATGATTAAAACAAATTTCTGATGGACTTAAGCAAAGAAAAGGAGGAGCTTATAATGAATTCAAATTGAACAACCTCCTGAGGAACACAAATTACTTAGAGGTAACCATGATCTACAAATCCATATGGAAAGTCTCAGACCTAAGCCATGAGTTCAAGTTTCTATCACCAGCTCTGCCATACTAGCAAACAAGGTAATTGCAACAAGAGAATACACACAATATACTGAATCAGTGAATCTACAATATTTCTGATTGTATGATTTTCCACAAGTAAAAACCACTTGCTAACAACCAGCTAACATGAAACAAAAACACTTCTAAAAAGAAAAAGAAAAGAAAATAACATGAAACAGACAAGTAGATGCACTGAAATGATATCAGAAACAAATAACAGCTTAATTGTATACGGAACTGAAAACAGCTCTAGCTGTTTTCTTGTTTCACCGATCAACTCATACAGCATCATAGTGGACTTTTCTGTGATGCTGCAAGTGATGGAAATAGAAACAATAATATTAAGCCCAGATGGCATCTCAACATGTGGATCTAAACATAAGCATTATGTCACTGTCTTGATCAAGAAAAAATAAGTACAGTTGTGCTATAAAGCTGCCGCACTCAGAAGCTCAGAAAATTGCTTTTAGATAAAATAGGAAAAGGAACAATAATTCACTAGTTAATCCGTGCAAAGAAATTGTAAATAGAGAAGTATACCAGTCGTAATAAGCAGTTCATCGAAACAAGGGAGCGATTGTCTGAGCCTTGTTTGCCACATGTTGCAAGGCCATCATCCACTTCCTTACTTTTGCTACTTGTTTCTGTGGCCTTCGGTGATGATATCACAGGACTATTTCCTCCACTCCTAGGATGACCAACAGCATCATCAAGCCTGTTAGTTAACTGACGAAGTAAGTAATATCCGTCCCGCTTAGATTCCTCCGATCCAGTAGAACCGATGAGCTCAAAACAAGTTGCAATTGAATTTTTGGGGCAAGTAAAGAAAATTCTGAGGAAACAAAGTACTCGGAACTCAGATAGCTTGAGCAGTACCGGTTGTTCCTTGTTTAAAATCTTTTCTTGGTACTCAGAGAACAAATGAGCATCCTGAATACCAAAATATTCCTTGTCAGCAATCTCGAGAACATCCTTCCCTTCAAAACATGATATAAAGAAGGTGAGTGCATCACGAAAAACTGTGGTGCAAATTCCTCGAATAACTGACGATGTTGGTGCCTCAGCAGCAGCACTTCGACAAATATCAGCTAGACCAAAAATGCACACCTTAGCAGTGTCAAATGCAACACCGTCTGTATCTTCTCCTTTACCAATCAAAGCTAACTTCCAATTATGCATATTGATAACAACCTTCACTGCAGCTTCAAGAGCAGTGGGACAATACGAAGCAAATCGAGGAATAAAATCAGCCACTAGACGTTGTACACTTGTGCAACCTGCAAATCAGAGTCATAGATGAAAAATGAATTTCAAAATTACATAAAACACTCAAAACTTTTCAGCACCACACAAGTATACATTCAACAACAAATCAACTCTCCGTGGGAGTTCAGAAGCTACGTCAGTGCAATGATGTTCTACCAGGAATATTGATGACGATTCATTATAATGCAATTATTAAAGAAGATCATGAAAAAAATAACTATAGATAACTGAATAAAAGTTAACGTGGAGTGGCAAAAAATCATATCATCATACTATATATTATAAGTGGGAAGCCCTAAATTGAAAAGTTCAAAGACTAAAATGCCTTTTAAATGATGATTGTCCTTTCTGCCATAAACATCATATATCCCTTCAACTTCAATACCCAAATATCTAAAAATATTTTATTATGAATAACAGTTACTTTAATAATGGCTTGAGTCTTTTGTATTTTTTGCCATTGTTATACTACTTGTTCCTGGACACGAGTCCATGTTTATGGAATACATAAAATTAGAATGTGTGCCATGAATTGCACAAAACTATAGAGTAAAAAATTAAAGGAAAGAATGCTTAGAGATATACTTATTCAACAATAAAATAAAATACAAAGACAACTGGATGGTTTGGTACAAAACATTAATCTGATGCTAATCTCCTCAAATGTATAAAATAATTATGCAAAGACGTGAAAACTGAGAAGGAAGAGAATAATTTACTTCCATACGTTCATAGAAGAAGAAAAGGAATGAAAATCAAGCGATTATATCAAATGTTCACCATGAGTGGCTAATAAGAATTTACAAACAAAAATACAGGAAACAACCTGTGAAAAGCCATATAACTCACACTCACAGACAAAACTTGTCCTAGAGAGAAAAAGAATGTGATAAATATTTGATTTTACATTTTGATTTGCATGTTTACTGACGGACTAAAAACAGATCAACAAAGACGTAATTACAAATTATAGTAATTGACAACGTGAAATGATACAAGAAACTTGCGCAAATCTGAGAGACAATAGGCGAGATGCAATGGAAACTAATGCCGTCGCCATCTCGACTTCTCTTCCCAAGGAAATCACCAAAATCTCTCTTTTGTATCGGAAGACATAATGGCATATATCAATTTTTGTAATGATCGGTCTTAAATAGGAAAAAAACAGTTAATTAAACCGGAGAATTGTATCTTAAACATTATGTAAGAATTTAAGGGGCATTGAATGGATTCTTCACCGGAAAAGAAAGAACAGGAACTGAAGCGGCAACAAACCAAGGGACCGGATGAAACCCACCGGAAGGAATCAGGATGGAGATTTTGGGCAAAATAAGAAGATACATTTATAAAATTAAGTGGCTCCAGTACATACTATATTCTTTACCCTCCACCGATATTACAACTCTTCGTTATCGAAATCTACAACTCTTCACCTAATTTTCATGTACAAAGCAATGAGTAGACACTAACTGTTCATGTCCAAAAAAGGGTACTCCCTTCGTCCAATTTTATGTGGCACCTCTTTCTTTTTTAGTCCATCCCAAAAAAAATGTTTCCTTACTATAATCAGAAAAAATTATACTTTTAAATTTCTCTTTTACCCACACGAATATTTAAGGATTGTTTTAGACCATAAGTTTCGGAAGTCTTCATTTTTTTCTTAAATGTTGTGTCAAGTCAAACAACGTCACATAAAATGGGACAGAGGGAGTAATAGATTACACTAATTGCTTGGCAGAACATGGAACTCACGGCAAATATAGCGAATTTCACTTTAATTTGATATATATATAACATAATATCATTACTAGTAATATTTTAACTTGGTTCTGAAATGGGATTCCGAGAAGGTGGAGTTCTAACCCAGTTCAGTGACCAAGGAGAGGTTGAGAAGAAGACAACGAATGGAATAGTCTTAAAGTCGCTAGAATCCGAAATCGTTGGTCACCAGACGCTCGCTAATGAGTACCGCGTCTTCCCAGTGAAGAAGAGTCGTCTTCATGGGCCTCAACGATCCCGGTGGCGATGTCCAAAGCGTGACGGATCGGGTCAAATTGAGGAGCTTGCTATGGAGATAGGTTTTCGGTTCGTGAACCGAATGTCTCACCTGGCGACTCCAGACTTGAATTAAAATGGTAATCCAACTTTGCACTTGCAGCTTCCCATTTTAATAATATGATGATGATAATGATTTAATCCAATATTAAATTCTATAAAAACATACCAGACACTATGAATATTTACACAAGAAATTCAAATTGTAAGGGATTTTACTAAAAAAGAGATTCAAATTGTAAGGGTTAGACCATAGTTATGAGTCATGATAGTGTGTGGGGCAATTTAGATCATGTATGTTGATTGAGTGGAGGAACTATTGATTGCGCAAAATATAGAATATCAATTACCTATATGGACATTCAGGACCGCATCCCCCTTTTGATATATATATATATATATAACAAATTTTATTTGCTTTTTTTTGTTGGTGTGATTCCTTCGCTCTTTCTTTTTTTTTGGTTAAATTTTCATTTTTGTTGTGCAAACCGTTTTTGCAAGTATAAGGGTATTTCTTTGTTGGAGAGTTTCTCTTTTTTCTTTTAAGTTCAATTTCGATGAAGAAATTAGATAACAATATCTCACGTTCGCAACTACTAGGCCATTATGTGGCAATTGGCAAGCAATTGGTCGAACTATGTTTGAGAAGTTTTTATTATTCTAGAAGTTAGTATATATTCTCTTTTATCAAGTAAAATATTTCATTAATACTAACAAGGCCAATTGGGTCGTATACAAGAGATATATCAAAAGAGGAGAAACCTACAAAATATAATTCTCTCCACGAAATACTCGATCCTCTATACAAATAGGAATTGCAAGGATGCACCAAAAAAATTAAGGGATCAAAGACTACTCAATAAATCAAAGCTCAACTCCACCCCTACAAAAGCTCTCTTGTTTCTCTCCGTCCAAATGGCCCACATTAAAGCACGAGGAGTGATATTCCAAGCCTGGTGTCTTTTGCTAGCTTCACTCTTCCAACTAAACATAAACTCCTTCACTGAATTTGGCATTGCCCAAGAAATGTCAAACCATTTCACAATATCCAACCATAACCTCGTGGTTGTCTTGCAATGTAATAAAATATGATCCACATCCTCACATGCCTCCTAACATGGTAAACACAAACTCATGCAACTAACATTCGTTTCATAAAAAGATTCTCTATCAACTAAATCACTCCTCTTGTAACCACGATAAAACCACACCTTCCTTGGGACCTTATGTATTCATATTGAATCATACGAAAAACTACCCTTTGTCCTAGCCAGAAGATTCTTCCATGACTCGAGGAAGAACACTTAGTATTGCCCAACTCCCAACTCAAAGCACGAGGTCTTTCGATTGGCTCCCAATCTTGGAGGTTTCTCCTTAACCTCAAATCCCGAAAGGGTGGCCCCCGTGCCCCCTAACATGCTGAAAAAATATTTTCCTTAGGCAAGAGACCCTTTAAAAAAACACCAATTCACACCAAAACTCCACACTCTCTCATCCTTAACCTTAAAAGTAGTATTGTATTTAAAGGATCCCCACCCTTCTATGTTCCTCCATAACTCCATATTTATTCCGTTATCACTCTCCATAAAGCTTCTCCCCCCACCCCAAATCTCCACAACTATCTACCAAAAAATACTTTGTCATAGACCTTCAAGTTTTTAATCCCAAGTTCTCCCAACCATTTAGAAGATGTCACGGTCTTCACCAAACTAACTGAAAGTTCTTTTCACCATCTGTTATATCCCAAAGAAAGTCTTTTCATAGCCTCTCCATCTTTCCCAAAACAATGGTAGGTGCAATAAACAAAGACATGAAGTCTGAAAAGGTACTCAATAAATAGCTTTTAGTAAGCATTTCTTTTCCTCCTTTGGACAAGTATCTTCAACGCCAACCTGCTTAGCTCTTCTCTGCCCTATAAATGAGCGGATTCCAAATGTTGAGATGTTTGTTCGACACGCCTAGAGGTGATCCAAGGTAGGTAGTAGGGGAACCCCTACCCTGCCATGCAAAACTTAAGCAAGCATTGCCAATGTTATCCACTACATCGACAAGTAAGATCTTGCATTTTCTTACATTGATTTTAAGTCAGGACACCACCTAGAACCAAATTAACACTTGTCCAAGGTAGTCTAATTGCACTTTCTGAGATTGATTTTAAGTCATGACACCACCTAGAACTATGTTAACACTTGTCCAAGGTAGTCCAAATGCACTCCATCTACAACACAGAACACTAAAGCATCAACTGCAATATAAGATAGGCAATCAACACAGTGCCAACACTACCAACCGCACCCTTCAACCCCTTGATATGTCTGGCTAATACAACATTGTGCATCATTTTACTCGAAGCTTCAATCACCAAAATAAAAGACATGTGATAAAAGACTACCTACCTTGAACCCCTCAAACTACCAAAGAACCCATACAAATTATCCTACATCAAAATCGAATATCTCACAGAAGACATGCAAACTAAGCCACATACTTCATTTCTCCCCAAAGCTCATCATCAACATAATGAAATTCAGAAACTACCAATTCACATAATATAAGCTTTCTCAAGATCTACTTGCACAAAACACCCAATTCACGATGTTTCTCCCTCAAATTTACTACTTCATTAGCCACCAAAGAAGCAACCAAACTTTTTTACCTTTGACAAGCCTTTTGCGAAGCTAAAACAATCTCGCTCAAAACACTATAAGTTTGTTAGAGAACACCTTAGAAATGATCATGTCGATGCTCCCACCAGACTAATAGGTTTGTAATCCCTAATACTAGAAGCGTTTTCTTTTCATAAGAATAATGACAATGATTAAAACATTCAAGCTCCTTTAATAATTACCCCTCTCTTGGAACTCATCAATAGTATTCAATACATCATGTTTGACTTTATCCAACAATGCTGAAAGAAAACCGAAGTGAAACCATCTAAACCTAGAGCCTTGTCCCCCACACAACACTCAATCCCCTCATGCACTTTCTCCTTGTTAGTCGCCCTCTTTAACCATTCACTAATATCCTTTCAGAAAGTAATGTAATTACAAATAGTATCTAATAACCTTAATTAAATTGTTCAACTATTTTGAAATCCGATATTCTTGAACTAAAATTGTCACTAAGAAATAGTATCAATGAACTTGAAGTATTTGGATACTTAAATGTCATTTTATATATATGATCCAACATACTTTTAGAATATGTATAAAAATTTTGTGTTGATAGTATAGAATAAATGTGCGACGTACATATCCAAAAACTAGTAGACATAGAAGCATAAGCGCAACAACTGTCATACAGAACAATTGGTGGCACTTCAGATAAAATGAAACTGCAATTGGATCCCGTAGAACAATTGGCACAGTTATATGACATTTAAGAATAAACGATAACAAACACAAGTACACGTCACTGGGATAGCTGTCATAGTTTCATATGTCTAATCCTTCAATAATTGAGGAATGAACCATGTTACTCTAAGTATAGGAATTCAAAATCCTGCAATTTTCCTCCTCATTCTCTATTTGTCATTTGCTTTCTGGGGGCAAGAGAGGATTTTCATAAGCAAAAGCAATTAGTGCTGCTCTCTAAAGGGTAATCCAAAGCCCATTGTATGAACTTTTTGGCAAAACCAATTTGAGAATCTTTGTGCTTGGTAAAATTTTACCATTCTCAAAGGGGGTGGAGGAGGAGATTCTTACGGGATAAAGAACCAAAAGATGACGACAAAGAGGAGTATAGCCACTAAAAGAGTAATAGGCATCCATCTTTCAAATTCATGGCTGAAGAAGCAACCCTTCTCGCTTGAATAACACTTGAGTCATTCCTCCAAATAATATGCATTTTTCGTGGGGCTGAACAACATAGCTTAGCATCGCTTCAACCATGAGACGGAATAAATTAAAACACGCAACCACGAGACACAGTAACTTAAAACACACAACCATGAGAAGCAGTAACTTAAAACACACTCTTATATGCATCACTTCAACCATGAGATGTAACCCTTGCTTGCATCACTCTGGTCGGTTTGTTTATAATTTAACTTAGTTCTTTTTTCTTCCTTACTTTAAAAAAATGATAACAAGGTAGTTTACTGTTGAATAGGAAGTAAATGAGATGTAGTTCTTCCTTTCAGTCTGACATGGAAAAGAAACAAACTCTCCACATTTAGTTTCACTCCTTCAACCTCTTCTCTTTTCACTCCAACCAAACGAAGCTTCAATTTCTAGAACCTAGGGTTCATGAAACATACAAGGGGTAAATCCCAGAAATGCCTAAAAACACTTAAATTCATATAATTAATCAATCTCACAAAATTACTAGTTCTTATCCTTCGAATAACAACAAAGAGAAAAAGAAGCTGTATAAACCTCATTCCTATTCTGACTCTTTAGCGAGCAACTGAACAAAAATAGCATTCAAAATCCACTCTTTCAAATTTCTCGATGAAAACAACCAACTTCACAATCTAAATTAAAAAGAACCACATGATATCTTAGAGAAAAAACGTGCTTTATACAGACCTCTTGAGGCAGTAAGGAGAGAAAGATATGCTTGTTCAAGTTCGGCCATAAGACGATCGTCGGTCTGTGAGATGCAGAATTTAATGCGTTTGTAGCACTCATAAGCATTTCGAATCTCTTCTTGGTTTCTTCTCCGTCGGTGAATTTCATCCTGAGATAGCGGCGGAGCAGCGTTGCTCTGCTGGAAAGTTAGCGCCGACTGCTGTTGTGGCAGCGGTGGCGGTGGTTGCGGTGGAGGAGGAGGAGGCGGTGACTGAGGCAGCGGTGGAGGTGGTTCGTAAAGCTTCCGTTTCTTCAGTGGTTGCTCCGTCGTCGCCATGGCGGTGGGACGGAAAGAGGAGGAGGAGGAAACTGAGTGGGGACACGCTCAGTCACGGCTTTCGGCTGTATTTTACTCTGTGATTAACAGGTAGGATATTTATATTCCCAAGTGTAATTAAAATGTGTAATTAATAATTACCGTCTAATACCAGCAAATTTCAATCCATATTCATGTATAATATATGGTTGAAAATTAAAATTTGAGGAGAATTAAAAAACTTAGGAAAAATTAAGACATTTTAATAAATAATTACTGATTTTAGCAATATTTTTTATTTATTACCATTTATAGTAATACTATGTTAAATCAATTATATGTATTAAAAGTGAATTATGTATGCAATATATATAAATTATAATTGTTTTTAAAAATATATTATATTCGTTTGGTCAAAATTTGTACATTGCATTATAAGTATATTAAAATGTGTGATAAATACATTAAAATTTGTATTATATATAAATAAAAAATTATTCTTTGTAATATGAATTAAATTTGTATTATAAATAAATTAAAAGTGATCAAGTGAAAAAGAAATATTATTGCTATAAATGATAAATATTTTTGTATTATAGTATACCTATGTAAGTTTCCCTGTAACTTAGGTCCTTCGGTTTGGGTTTTAGATAGGTCAAATACACTTCCAAGCCTTTTTACTTGATCTCAAATTTTATTTTGGCACTTCTACTTAACGTAGTTTTATTTTAATTTTTTGATTTCATTTTTTATGTATCATTTGATTATAAAAGATTGTTATCTAATATAAATGTTTTGCAAGTGTTAGATGAATATATAACGAAATATTCAATTAAATTAAGCTACGTGTTTTTTTTATTTCATGTAATCTGAATTAATGTAGTTTCGATAAATTTTTAATAAAAAGAACTTTGAGGGAGTGAGAAAGACGGATAGATGAAGAAAATAAATAAATAAGTAGGTAAGTCGATGACAAAATAAATGAGAAAGAAGAGGAAATAAAGGAAATAAATAGGGAAGAAGGTTGTTAACCGTAAAAGGGTCAAATATCATTATTAAATTTTTTTCCTCACTTACGTTAATAAAGGCGAGCAATTTCATGAATCTTTAATCAATATTTTTATGTTTAAATGACGCATGAGAAATGAGGTTGAAGAATTAAAATAGAATAAGATTAAATCGGAGCATCAAGACAAAATGTATGAGCAAATTAAAGAGGTGATGTATATACGTATTTGGCCTTTTAGAAAATTTATTTCCCATATTAGAATATAAGTTTATAATCAACATGAGTTATGATGTAGTGGTGATACGGTTCCACCCTTAACTAGAGATCTCATGTTTGTCACTTTCGAATGGATTTACAGTGTGCAGAGTTCGAGTATCACCCCTGAATGAATCTGCAATGCGATTTAAATTTAATCGAAACTTAAATACGAACTTTTAACACCGGAATGGAAAAAGAAACATAAGCTTATGTAGTATTTGGTTAAAATTTGAGAAAATTTAATATACGTTGGCATTAGTTAGTATTTCTTTTAATTATTCTTTTACAAATAATATTTGTATAAATCATGCGAGAATTTTTGTATTGTTTTACAAAGGATATAGTACGAAAGACAAATATGGTATTAGTAATTAGTAATAAATACAAGTGTTTTTTCTATAAAAAAAAAATACTTTTGTACATTAACAATTTGTATTTGATCAAAATTCGTTGTGGTGATACGATTATACATTAACAATACGATTATTCGGATTAGCTTTGTGTACATCTTAGTTAATTTTATTTTTGTTGTTCGGGTCAGCTTGTGCACATCTTATTTCCTGTTGTTTGGGTCAGCTTACACACACTTTAGTTAATTTCGTTCCCGTTGTTTGAATCTCCCACCAACACATGTATCGGATCATACTATCCACCAGGTTGGAATAGATAGGTAGAAAATGACGTTTTGTTTTTGTCTCGGTTGAGAATTGAATAGTTCTGGACCCACTTCAGTTACACCTTGGGTGCAAAAAGTTAACTTTTTCCTGGTTGTATTGTATAGTGTAAACAGAAACAAAAGCTTCAATGGGAAAATGAAAGAAAGAAGAAATTGAAGGCAAAGTCTTTTGTGACTTTGTGAGCATTCACTAGACAACAAGTCCAAGTCCCTAGAGATGATTTCGGACTTCAAGAATTCCAAGTCTTCAGTCAAAAGTTCATGTTGTCATACTGTAAGTACTTGATTTAGTAATTTTATAGAGACAAAAAACCATCATTCATTTTAAGTTTTTTCTAATCTTATGTTCAGAGTAACTCTATTATATTTTTGAAAAATAAGTGTTGGTTGTTTATATTCAATATTGTTGTTTTTTCAGATTTGCTATTCACTTGAGAAAATTTTGAATTTCATTGTGTGCACCTACATGACTTGTGTAGTTAATTAATAGGAAAATTACGCGGCTAAACAAACTTATTCTATTTAATTACTCATCATAACTATAGTTTGTTATGATTATCACCGCGACTAACATTATGCATTAATTACGTGGGCTGACTTCGAGTTTGTATAATTAGAAACGTTTGTATATAAATAATTCGTTAGGATATACAAATACATATGTATAATATACAATTATTTAACCAATATACGTATACAATTCACCTCTCTCCCACTCTCGCTCGCCTCTCTCCTCCTTCTCTCAATACCGCTCTCCTCTCTCCTCCCTCTCCCAATCTCGCTTGCCATATATACAAATGCATATGTATAATATACAATTATATACATATACAATTCACCTCTTTCCCACTCTCTGCCCTCTCTCGCTTGCCTCTCTCCTCCCTCTCTTGATCTCGTTCGCCTCTCTCTTCCTTCTCCCAATCTCTCTTGCCATATATACAAATACATATGTATAACATACAATTATCTAACCAATATACATAAATAATTCACCTTTCTCCCCCTCTTTTCCCCCTCTCTCTCAGTCTAGCTCGTCTTTCTCTTCCATATAACATGTAGCTACAAATTGTAATTATCAAACTATAGCTATGAACAGTAATTAATTATTTTTAAGTGGTTATATGTGAAAGTTTCTCATTATTAATTAACTTATTTGATAGTTATGTTCGAGATATTCTCCATCATAATCTGTCAATGTAGTTCAAAGAAAAGATTGACAATTTTCCATAATGTCTCAAAACAATGAGGCCATTGAGAAAGTTTTGAGTTGACCGCATTTTGTAGCTAATCGGGGTCTACCTTAGCTTGAATCTCGTCCTAGAGTTCGTATGAAGACACATGTGCATTGTGTATGATAAGATCCCCATATATATAAGTGTTGGAAGTCAGATAGTGTACTTGATGATTGAAGGAGTAGGTGTTTACGGAACTCTTTTTTTTTTTTTGGTTATAAGGAGTAGTCGTTTTCCTCTTTATTGGTGTTGCGTTACTCACTATGAGGATACCGATATCATTTTAAATGATTTTTATTTACTAAAAGATCCCTTAATATCAATTTATTAACCATCAATAGTTTACTTATTCTAAAAATAGATATGCTCCGAACAAAAGTTTATTTTTTGGTTAAAAAAGAACTTTCAGTGAGTGAAATCTCGAAATAGCTTTGAATTGACGCTTCTCATAGTTAATCTGATGATGAGTTCACCTTGATTCTCATCGTAGTTATTAGGATTCTGGTGGTTCTTTGTGTATGATAACTTATTCATAAGGACCAAAAGATCAATGATGAAAAGTCAACAGTGTACTCAATGATCAAAGAAGCTACTGACTCGCGTTAACTTCAATTATCGAGTACATTATTGATCACTAGCTAGGCCACACTGATAAATTACTGATGTCAATAGCGAGTACGAATAAAATTTTACCCATTCATAATTCTTCCTTGGACAATGTGAGCAGAGAACTTTAAAATATTACTTTATAAAACATGAGAATTATTCCTCATGATCAAGAAGAAATGATAGATGTGTTTTTTTTTTGTACATAGTCAGCATATTTGGGGGTTTCTGTTGTGATCTGTTATTTATAGGTAAACACTTGATAAAAAAATTGCAACAATTCATGTTGCTTCTAAAGTCATTGCAGATTTGGCAGCATTTTTTGATAGATGCCAATGTCCATTCCATGATAAGCAAGTGGTGCATACATCCAAAGTTCATCTGAGCTCAGTAACTGCAGAAATCGAATAAATATTTAGTCCCTTTCGATGTTCAACTAAAGCAAATTAAGAAATGGAAAAAAAGGATTCGATATTAAATACCTTAATTTGAAGCTGCAAAAACTTCACATAAGTAACTGCTTCTTCAAGCATTGTGCTAATGTCAACCTGATGTATAGCGAGAGAGGAGAAATCGATTAGAGGATTTATTTTCATCAGTCGTTAAGATGAAGTATTGTGATTTTATATATTGTTACCTTTGTGCCATTAGGAACAAGGTTCTGCAAGATTCTCAATCTTTCGTTGATTCTTTCTCTTCTTCTCTGCAATTTTCGGAGATGGTAAATACTAGTTTAACATTTTGAATCTACGAACAAGTTATTATTGAACGATAAACGAATGATGCTGGTGTTAATTATTATTACCCTTGCATAAAGGCTTTGTGGATCTGTTGCAGCTCCTCTGCTAGCTCTTGACTTTCCTTTCGTGTTTGAAGATACCGTGCCTCCGTTTAGTTCTTGAGATGCATTAGAATCATCCTCAGAGCTGCAGCAACTCGAGCTTTGTGCAATTTGGTTATCTGCATTGTTGTTAGTCTCTTCTTCGCCTTCTTCATTGTTAATTTGAGTCGTTTTCTGATTCTTTTTCCCCTTTTTGGCTGCGCCTTTTTCTTAGTACTTTTCTGTGCCTGCATTGAGTAAATTGGTAGAATTCCATTAGTAAATTCATGTATTATTAAAAAGAAGATGTTATTCAATCACGCTTGTTAAAGTTCTAATTTTAACTCACATCTTGTGAACTCCGCGATTTCTTCTTGGGATTTTCAGGTGCTATTTTGTCACACTTCCTTTTCAATTGCATTTCCTTGTGTGAAACAGGGGAAATTCCAGCATTGTCCAATTGATCACATACCATGTCAGCTTGAAAATCTTGATTAATACACAAATTTTCAAGGTTTTTACTGTCCATATCGAAGAAATCAATGGACTGATACTCGTCAGGAAGGTTGTTATCGATTGCTACTTCAAGAAGCTGATTGTTAACATCATCAATGTTGTAGAATGCTGCAGATGCTCGTGGCTCGGGTTAGTAAAAAACATTCCATGATCACTTCCACAGCTGTAATGCTACTTTCTTGAGAAAAATATTGAAAGTTATTGTTAACTTCATCAGATAATTGAGAGAATGCTACTTGTGGATTATCAGTCCTATAGCTCGAGCCAACATTATCGCTACCATTCATCGAGAACATACTTCCATGATCACCTTGCAATTGAAGCATGAAATCTGCAGTTTCAGTACTAGAGAATAATTTGCTCAATGACTCCCATTCTTCATCAAAAAAAGCTCCAACATGCTCCATTTCTTTTGGTTTAAAAATGTTTAGAAATATTGTCAAACTGATAAGCTTTTTTGAGGATGATCTAATTAGCACTTGGGAATTATGAGCTATAAGTTTGTAATATTTATACTAGAGAAGATTACAAAAGAATTAAAAGAATGTTTAGTAAAAGATTAACTTGATTTCTTTAATATATTCCATAATTCCAAATGATTAATTTACAAATTGTGGGACCAACCAACAGGCAAAGTACAACTAAGAAGAGGGACCAAGTTCATGCAATAATGAATTAAAATATACTTATAACCTTTCAATGAGATTAATGCAATCTTGGACTTAGCTTATAATGTCATTTTTTTCGTTTTCGAGTCCGAAGTTCATATTAAAGCTTCGACTAAATTTAGATCGCACATTATAAGGCCTATTTAAAGGTGACACTGGACTCAAATCCGAGAACTTTATTTAAGAGTAAAACAGTCTCACCATTATACCACAACTCATGTTAATAACTTATAAGGTCATTAATATTAACTGTCTTAATCTAATCATTAAGGTATGACTACTATTCTACTAACCTCACTGATTGATGAAAATTAATCTTAAGAGAAGTGATTAATTAGATTGGGAAAAAAACAAGTGAGAACGTGTTGAGTTCTTTTTTTTTTGAATATTTTAATGAGTTCTGTTGAGAGATTAATTAATTAATTAATTAATTAAAAGGAATGAAGAGGACGTGGGAGATGAGTTTTGAAAATCTTTAAAACTACTAACGAAATCCGACACAGTAACCGCAAAGTTCGTTTATTGTCTTTAAATTTTTGGATTTTTCTTGTTCTTAAACCTAACCATTGTTGCACCTAGTTGTACTTGAAATACAACATTTTCTAATTAAGAATATTATTAATTAGTGGATTTCCCCTCTAATTTTCCCCTTTTCAAAGAGAAAAAAAAGTACTTGATACTTCCATTTGTCCCAAAATATGACAAGGTTCCAAATACATAGAATCATAACAAACCTTATTATTAAGTGTAGTGGTAACCGGTAATTACTAAGCCGTAAGTTTTATCGAGAGGTTAAAAAATGTAAAGAAGTAAATACATAAAATAAATAAGACACATATATATATATATTTTGTTGAGTCGCCTCTCATCGCCATTCGCTGATTTTGTCTTTCCTTTCTACAACATATTCGGACGCCTTTCCTTTCCAATCGCTAAGAAAAAAATCAATCAAAGCGCTATCTAGGTAATGCTTTGTCTTTTTTTTTTGTCCTGAATGAGTCTATTTGATACATTTTAAGTGTGCGACACCGTATGAAAACCTCTTTCTTTTTTGCCTACTTTTCGTTCACACGGTTCTCAAAAGAGAGGAGGAAAGATGGGCAATATGTACCACGAGCCTTTCGTCCCACACAACGAAAAATTACAGAAATACACATTTTTTGTTTCACTTATTTCCACTATCCCCTATTACTTCTTAAAATCTTCAAAATTTCTTATTTCTTTAATGTATCCGAGTTGCATATAAATGTATCTGAACAAGTTTTTAATATTCAAGCTATATATTAATGTATCCAAGCCAGTATTTAATGTATATGAGCTACATATTATGTATCTGAACTAGTTTTTAATGTATCCGAGCTACATATTAATGTATCTGAGACAGTATTTAATGTATCCAAGCTACATATTAATGTATCCGGAGCTTCAATTATTGTATCCGGATTTTTTAATTTTTAAGAAATTAATATAATTAGAAACTTATTAGGGATATATTATAATTTCATATTAAACTATGAGATTAATGTAATTTACACATATATAAAAAAATTCAAAACTCAGTTATTGATACATTATATTGCAATGCTATAATGTTAATTACCATACAATCTAAATTCTAGCTCGCCTCTAATAGGCATGCGTTTAGTAAATTGTAAAAAAGGACTCTGACATAAATTTTATATTAATTTCTTAATGATCAATGAAGTGAATAGAAAATCATAAGGTTTCAGGTTTAAATCATAGTAAAAGTCAAAGAAAAACAAAAGTATTTTTTTTATCGGTTCAAACCTTGATGAATAAAATTACTGATAAAAAATATCAGGTACGATATAATATAATCAGTTACGATATTAGTCGAAGTGTAGAGAATAAATGATTAGGATAGGGGGGAAGCAAGAGTCTCAATCATATAACTAAAACTTAGCTGTGATATCTTGTTTTTAAGATAAGAAAAAAAAAAGTGACATAATAGAGGTTAAAGGATTCATAATTTTAGATTACGTGAACTTAGCCTTTGCCAATTCACACCTTTGATTCCGCCGTTTCTTTCGCACTTCATCACATACGCGTCATGAAAAAGACCACCTCTTTATATTTTATTATATGTTTACCAAAAATAATATATAAACTATATTTGATTGTCTTCCTTTCTTTTTCATTAAAATTAAATTTTATGTTTCCTAGATAGAAACGGAATCACAACTTAAAAGTTCATAAATTTTTATTTAACAAAATTTCAAATTAACTATTTTATCTTTTTAAATATAATGCATTGTCCGAATAAGTAAATACTAATTTACTCTATAGTTTGAAATAATTACACATTATCTTACTAATCAACAATTCTATACAAATTTTAAGTCAGATACATGTATTTAATTAAGATACAAGATACATATATAGAGTCGAGCGAGAGAGGAGAGAGACGAGCAAGAGAGTCAATATGTATTTTAGATACTAGATATATGTATCTTTCTAGATATGTAGCGAAATATAGATACGTAGGAAGAGAGGTGAAAGAGAGGGTCAGTGTATATCTCAGATACATGTGAATCACATTTGAATACAGTGTATTTGAAATAAATTACACTTGATTATTTTAACCTACATGCTGAATAAATGTGATACATAAGGTAATTTAAAAAATTTAAATAAAGACACGTAATTAAGTCCTAAACTAATGAAATTTATGTTATTTACTTTCTAAACAAAACGCTATTGAATTCACGTGAACCGACTAAGACGTCGGCCAATACTCCTTCTAGGAAATTTCTCTATGAATTTGGCTTATAACTTTTCAAGGTAGTTTGAAGGCAACGCCGGCCATTGCACGATCTCAAAGGATGAAAAAAGATAAATAAAAAAGACATAATTAACAAACTAACAGACATAATATTATATTATTATTTTTAAAAATGAAAAAAAGGAAAAAGCAACCACAAAATGGGGGAATAAAATCTACTTTTTTTGTTTCAGAGTTAAGAAATTCAAACAACTCTAAAAAATTAAGATATTGTTCTCGTGGAAATTCGTTTTTTTTTTTTTTTTCAAATGGGGCAGTTGGCCGGCCGTGCACGACGTATTTTTCACTATATTATATAATTTATATTATTCATCCTAACTTCTCTAACAAGAGTTCAAGTTGAAAACTATTTTTTTTGACTTATTAATTGTTTTTTGGTATAACTATCTGATATATATTCATATTTACGGTTTTGATACATATATTTTAAGAAATTTTATTTTTATAGCTTGAATCTGAATTAATCATATGATTAAAAGCCATGAAATCGTATCGATCCAACTAACTAGGCATAACCCTTGGGAGAAATTATTTGAACTAGTCTATGAACTTACTTTTAATTGTCTATAAAAGTATAAATTTAATTAACTTAACTACTAATAATATAATTA
Source organism: Solanum lycopersicoides (assembly GCA_022817965.1). Taxonomy (NCBI): domain Eukaryota; kingdom Viridiplantae; phylum Streptophyta; class Magnoliopsida; order Solanales; family Solanaceae; genus Solanum; species Solanum lycopersicoides. Next base: position 90,285,769 of record CM040621.1, read on the forward strand.
ATTTTTTTTTGATTTACTAAAATGAATTAAATAAATAATGATATATTTGACAAGTAAAAAAAAAAAAGAATTTTATGATTGAAGTTTGAATTCAATCATCTTAATTATGTAAAAAAAAAAAAAAAAAAAAAAACTATTACTAGTATACATTATACTACGTGAAAGGAGATTAAAACTACCGCATTATTGTGTTTGGTTTGGGCCTTGTTTAACGATTTTATGGTCTTCTTGTCCTTTAATATTGAGCCACGTTTGAAGTGACCATGTATTTCAGTTGCAAAAATAATAACGAAAAGCTATAAAAATGCAATGTTGAATATCACATTATCAAGTGGGAAAAAGACAATGAATATATTTGTCAGATTAATTATATTAAAGTCCGTAAAAGTGAACGATTTTATTGAGTAATGAAGCAAATAATTTTTCGTAGGATCTCATATTCAAAATTAATATACTTTTTTGATCAAACTCATCTTTTGGGTTGAGAAGGCCCAAGACCACCCAACATATTGAAGCAATCTCTTTTATTTTATTTTTTTGCCTTGTTTAACGATTTTATGGTCTTCTTGTCCTTTAATATTGAGCCACGTTTGAAGTGACCATGTATTTCAGTTGCAAAAATAATAATGAAAAGCTATAAAAATGCAATGTTGAATATCACATTATCAAGTGGGAAAAAGACAATGAATATATTTGTCAGATTAATTATATTAAAGTCCGTAAAAGTGAACGATTTTATTGAGTAATGAAGCAAATAATTTTTCGTAGGATCTCATATTCAAAATTTAATATACTTTTTTGATCAAACTCATCACATGAGACTTGACTTAGTGCCCTTTATTTTCATATGTATTTTGTTAAATGCTTTGTGAATTTCAAAAATAAATTTCTGCAACAACAAATTATATATAAAAGAGAAATGTTTGGTACGTGATTGAATGATATTATTAAAAGCCATCGAAGCCTTCATAGCCAACTTGTATATCTCTTGATATGATCTCTTTAGTACCATTCCCATAACTTGTATATTTCTAGTTTATAAATTGTATTATCTATAATATTCTTAATGAGATCCACGTAAAATAATAATTTAAAGGGTCATTTTTTTTAATACTCCAATGATAAAAGGGTTATGTTCACTCGTTTCGTCTAAAAAAAAATTATACTACATTTTATTCTTCTAGTTACGGTAATATTGGGTAAATCCGCTCATGTGCAATAACGTCACTAATTAAGACAAGTTGAGTATAACAAGCTTGACTAAGAAGGTGTTGGCAGGATAAATCAATTTATAGCTTCTTTTATGAGATACCACATGTTGCACCAACTCAGTCATACTTACCGATATAATTTTCATATTTTCCCAATGCCATATTTTATTTAATTAGTCTGTTCTCACAACAATCTTCTCTCAATCATTTTAAACTTTGTTTTCTTAAACTATTGATTTATTTATTGAAATCCCAACTTTTCTGCATTACTTTTTTCAGTACACCTAGTCCTTAAGACATGGTCAATCTTTAATACCCAAAAATAACACAGAAACTTTATTTAAGTGTCATATATATCTTATATATCTTAGCTATCTACACAATATATTTGTGATCTTATTCCCAATTTTAAATATTGAGAAATATAACGATGCAAACATTAATCATGTTCTTAGCGATAAAGTTTTTCATATAATATTTTTTCATCAAAAAAATATTCATACTAACGCCATAATTAATAAATTAAAGGAACTATATTTCAAAATACTTATTTAGAATTTTTTACCTTTTGGTCATGTTTACATATATACTATATCAATTATTATAAGTATGACTAAAAATAAAAAAACTGAAGTTTAACTAAATTATGATTATACGTGTACATTATTAATTATGTTTAAAGTTTGAATTCAATCTTATTAATTATGTAAAAATAAAATTATACTAAAATTACGTGTACATTTTTTTGCGCATTATTGAAACAGATCTTTTTTGCCTTGTTTAATTTTAAGGTCTTGCATGTTGTTCTTTAATATTGAGCCACGTTTGAGGTGACCATGTATTTCATTTGCAAAAAAAAATAAAAAATAGGAAGAAGTATAATTCTATAGTAATTAATGGAATTTGATATTCAAGTAGAGAAAAACCAATGGATGTCTATATATCTGACTTTTTGATCAAGTTAATTGAGCAGGTAATCTTTTAAATGAGAGGTTTAGATTCAAAAACTTTCATACCTTTTTTATGACTTCACATGAGACTTGCCTAATGCGATATATAGTTCTCGC
>CM040621.1:90289046-90362499 GCA_022817965.1 Solanum lycopersicoides
TTCACCTCTTTCCCACTCTCTGCCCTCTTCGCTTGCCTCTCTCCTCCCTCTCTTGATCTCGTTCGCCTCTCTCTTCCTCTCCCAATCTCTCTTGCCATATATACAAATACATATGTATACATACAATTATCTAACCAATATACATAAATAATTCACCTTTCTCCCCCTCTTTTCCCTCTCTCTCAGTCTAGCTCGTCTTTCTCTTCCATATAACATGTAGCTACAAATTGTAATTATCAAACTATAGCTATGAACAGTAATTAATTATTTTTAAGTGGTTATATGTGAAAGTTTCTCATTATTAATTAACTTATTTGATAGTTATGTTCGAGATATTCTCCATCATAATCTGTCAATGTAGTTCAAAGAAAAGATTGACAATTTTCCATAATGTCTCAAAACAATGAGGCCATTGAGAAAGTTTTGAGTTGACCGCATTTTGTAGCTAATCGGGGTCTACCTTAGCTTGAATCTCGTCCTAGAGTTCATATGAAGACACATGTGCATTGTGTATGATAAGATCCCCATATATATAAGTGTTGGAAGTCAGATAGTGTACTTGATGATTGAAGGAGTAGGTGTTTACGGAACTCTTTTATTTTTTTTTGGTTATAAGGAGTAGTCGTTTTCCTCTTTATTGGTGTTGCGTTACTCACTATGAGGATACCGATATCATTTTAAATGATTTTTATTTACTAAAAGATCCCTTAATATCAATTTATTAACCATCAATAGTTTACTTATTCTAAAATATAGATATGCTCCGAACAAAAGTTTATTTTTTGGTTAAAAAAGAACTTTCAGTGAGTGAGAATCTCGAAATAGCTTTGAATTGACCGCTTCTCATAGTTAATCTGATGATGAGTTCACCTTGGTTCTCATCGTAGTTATTAAGACTCTGGTGGTTCTTTGTGTATGATAACTTCTTCATAAGGACCAAAAGATCAATGATGAAAAGTCAACAGTGTACTCAATGATCAAAGAAGCTACTGACTCGCGTTAACTTCAATTATCGAGTACATTATTGATCACTAGCTAGGCCACACTGATAAATTACTGATGTCAATAGCGAGTACGAATAAAATTTTACCCATTCATAATTCATCCTTGGACAATGTGAGCAGAGAACTTTAAAATATTACTATATAAAACATGAGAATTATTCCTCATGATCAAGAAGAAATGATAGATGTGTTTTTTTTTTTTGTACATAGTCAGCATATTTGGGGGTTTCTGTTGTGATCTGTTATTTATAGGTAAACACTTGATAAAAAAATTGCAACAATTCATGTTGCTTCTAAAGTCATTGCAGATTTGGCAGCATTTTTTGATAGATGCCAATGTCCATTCCATGATAAGCAAGTGGTGCATACATCCAAAGTTCATCTGAGCTCAGTAACTGCAGAAATCGAATAAATATTTAGTCCCTTTCGATGTTCAACTAAAGCAAATTAAGAAATGGAAAAAAAGGATTCGATATTTAAATACCTTAATTTGAAGCTGCAAAAACTTCACATAAGTAACTGCTTCTTCAAGCATTGTGCTAATGTCAACCTGATGTATAGCGTAGAGAGGAGAAATCGATTAGAGGATTTATTTTCATCAGTCGTTAAGATGAAGTATTGTGATTTTATATATTGTTACCTTTGTGCCATTAGGAACAAGGTTCTGCAAGATTCTCAATCTTTCGTTGATTCTTTCTCTTCTTCTCTGCAATTTTCGGAGATGGTAAATACTAGTTTAACATTTTGAATCTACGAACAAGTTATTATTGAACGATAAACGAATGATGCTGGTGTTAATTATTATTACCCTTGCATAAAGGCTTTGTGGATCTGTTGCAGCTCCTCTGCTAGCTCTTGACTTTCCTTTCGTGTTTGAAGATACCGTGCCTCCGTTTAGTTCTTGAGATGCATTAGAATCATCCTCAGAGCTGCAGCAACTCGAGCTTTGTGCAATTTGGTTATCTGCATTGTTGTTAGTCTCTTCTTCGCCTTCTTCATTGTTAATTTGAGTCGTTTTCTGATTCTTTTTCCCCTTTTTGGCTGCGCCTTTTTCTTAGTACTTTTCTGTGCCTGCATTGAGTAAATTGGTAGAATTCCATTAGTAAATTCATGTATTATTAAAAAGAAGATGTTATTCAATCACGCTTGTTAAAGTTCTAATTTTAACTCACATCTTGTGAACTCCGCGATTTCTTCTTGGGATTTTCAGGTGCTATTTTGTCACACTTCCTTTTCAATTGCATTTCCTTGTGTGAAACAGGGGAAATTCCAGCATTGTCCAATTGATCACATACCATGTCAGCTTGAAAATCTTGATTAATACACAAATTTTCAAGGTTTTTACTGTCCATATCGAAGAAATCAATGGACTGATACTCGTCAGGAAGGTTGTTATCGATTGCTACTTCAAGAAGCTGATTGTTAACATCATCAATGTTGTTAGAATGCTGCAGATGCTCGTGGCTCGGGTTAGTAAAAAACATTCCATGATCACTTCCACAGCTAGTAATGCTACTTTCTTGAGAAAAATATTGAAAGTTATTGTTAACTTCATCAGATAATTGAGAGAATGCTACTTGTGGATTATCAGTCCTATAGCTCGAGCCAACATTATCGCTACCATTCATCGAGAACATACTTCCATGATCACCTTGCAATTGAAGCATGAAATCTGCAGTTTCAGTACTAGAGAATAATTTGCTCAATGACTCCCATTCTTCATCAAAAAAAGCTCCAACATGCTCCATTTCTTTTGGTTTAAAAATGTTTAGAAATATTGTCAAACTGATAAGCTTTTTTGAGGATGATCTAATTAGCACTTGGGAATTATGAGCTATAAGTTTGTAATATTTATACTAGAGAAGATTACAAAAGAATTAAAAGAATGTTTAGTAAAAGATTAACTTGATTTCTTTAATATATTCCATAATTCCAAATGATTAATTTACAAATTGTGGGACCAACCAACAGGCAAAGTACAACTAAGAAGAGGGACCAAGTTCATGCAATAATGAATTAAAATATACTTATAACCTTTCAATGAGATTAATGCAATCTTGGACTTAGCTTATAATGTCATTTTTTTCGTTTTCGAGTCCGAAGTTCATATTAAAGCTTCGACTAAATTTAGATCGCACATTATAAGGCCTATTTAAAGGTGACACTGGACTCAAATCCGAGAACTTTATTTAAGAGTAAAACAGTCTCACCATTATACCACAACTCATGTTAATAACTTATAAGGTCATTAATATTAACTGTCTTAATCTAATCATTAAGGTATGACTACTATTCTACTAACCTCACTGATTGATGAAAATTAATCTTAAGAGAAGTGATTAATTAGATTGGGAAAAAAACAAGTGAGAACGTGTTGAGTTCTTTTTTTTTTGAATATTTTAATGAGTTCTGTTGAGAGATTAATTAATTAATTAATTAATTAAAAGGAATGAAGAGGACGTGGGAGATGAGTTTTGAAAATCTTTAAAACTACTAACGAAATCCGACACAGTAACCGCAAAGTTCGTTTATTGTCTTTAAATTTTTGGATTTTTCTTGTTCTTAAACCTAACCATTGTTGCACCTAGTTGTACTTGAAATACAACATTTTCTAATTAAGAATATTATTAATTAGTGGATTTCCCCTCTAATTTTCCCCTTTTCAAAGAGAAAAAAAAGTACTTGATACTTCCATTTGTCCCAAAATATGACAAGGTTCCAAATACATAGAATCATAACAAACCTTATTATTAAGTGTAGTGGTAACCGGTAATTACTAAGCCGTAAGTTTTATCGAGAGGTTAAAAAATGTAAAGAAGTAAATACATAAAATAAATAAGACACATATATATATATATTTTGTTGAGTCGCCTCTCATCGCCATTCGCTGATTTTGTCTTTCCTTTCTACAACATATTCGGACGCCTTTCCTTTCCAATCGCTAAGAAAAAAATCAATCAAAGCGCTATCTAGGTAATGCTTTGTCTTTTTTTTTTGTCCTGAATGAGTCTATTTGATACATTTTAAGTGTGCGACACCGTATGAAAACCTCTTTCTTTTTTGCCTACTTTTCGTTCACACGGTTCTCAAAAGAGAGGAGGAAAGATGGGCAATATGTACCACGAGCCTTTCGTCCCACACAACGAAAAATTACAGAAATACACATTTTTTGTTTCACTTATTTCCACTATCCCCTATTACTTCTTAAAATCTTCAAAATTTCTTATTTCTTTAATGTATCCGAGTTGCATATAAATGTATCTGAACAAGTTTTTAATATTCAAGCTATATATTAATGTATCCAAGCCAGTATTTAATGTATATGAGCTACATATTATGTATCTGAACTAGTTTTTAATGTATCCGAGCTACATATTAATGTATCTGAGACAGTATTTAATGTATCCAAGCTACATATTAATGTATCCGGAGCTTCAATTATTGTATCCGGATTTTTTAATTTTTAAGAAATTAATATAATTAGAAACTTATTAGGGATATATTATAATTTCATATTAAACTATGAGATTAATGTAATTTACACATATATAAAAAAATTCAAAACTCAGTTATTGATACATTATATTGCAATGCTATAATGTTAATTACCATACAATCTAAATTCTAGCTCGCCTCTAATAGGCATGCGTTTAGTAAATTGTAAAAAAGGACTCTGACATAAATTTTATATTAATTTCCTAATGATCAATGAAGTGAATAGAAAATCATAAGGTTTCAGGTTTAAATCATAGTAAAAGTCAAAGAAAAACAAAAGTATTTTTTTTATCGGTTCAAACCTTAATGAATAAAATTACTGATAAAAAATATCAGGTACGATATAATATAATCAGTTACGATATTAGTCGAAGTGTAGAGAATAAATGATTAGGATAGGGGGGAAGCAAGAGTCTCAATCATATAACTAAAACTTAGCTGTGATATCTTGTTTTTAAGATAAGAAAAAAAGAGTGAGATAATAGAGGTTAAAGGATTCATAATTTTAGATTACGTGAACTTAGCCTTTGCCAATTCACACCTTTGATTCCGCCGTTTCTTTCGCACTTCATCACATACGCGTCATGAAAAAGACCACCTCTTTATATTTTATTATATGTTTACCAAAAATAATATATAAACTATATTTGATTGTCCTCCTTTCTTTTTCATTAAAATTAAATATTATGTTTCCTAGATAGAAACGGAATCACAACTTAAAAGTTCATAAATTTCTATTTAACAAAATTTCAAATTAACTATTTTATCTTTTTAAATATAATGCATTGTCCGAATAAGTAAATACTAATTTACTCTATAGTTTGAAATAATTACACATTATCTTACTAATCAACAATTCTATACCAAATTTTAAGTCAGATACATGTATTTAATTAAGATACAAGATACATATATAGAGTCGAGCGAGAGAGGAGAGAGACGAGCAAGAGAGTCAATATGTATTTTAGATACTAGATATATGTATCTTTCTAGATATGTAGCGAAATATAGATACGTAGGAAGAGAGGTGAAAGAGAGGATCAATGTATATCTCAGATACATGTGAATTACATTTGAATACAGTGTATCTGAAATAAATTACACTTGATTATTTTAACCTACATGGTGAATAAATGTGATACATAAGGTAATTTCAAAAATTTAAACAAAGACACGTAATTAAGTCCTAAACTAATAAAATTTATGTTATTTACTTTATGAGCAAAACGGTATTGAATTCAGGTGAACCGACTAAGACGTCGGCCAATACTCCTTCTAGGAAATTTCTCTATGAATTTGGCTTATAACTTTTCAAGGTAGTTTGAAGGCAACGCCGGCCATTGCACGATCTCAAAGGATGAAAAAAGATAAATAAAAAAGACATAATTAACAAACTAACAGACATAATATTATATTATTATTTTTAAAAATGAAAAAAAGGAAAAAGCAACCACAAAATGGGGGAATAAAATCTACTTTTTTTGTTTCAGAGTTAAGAAATTCAAACAACTCTAAAAAATTAAGATATTGTTCTCGTGGAAATTCGTTTTTTTTTTTTTTTTTCAAATGGGGGCAGTTGGCCGGCCGTGCACGACGTATTTTTCACTATATTATATAATTTATATTATTCATCCTAACTTCTCTAACAAGAGTTCAAGTTGAAAACTATTTTTTTTGACTTATTAATTGTTTTTTGGTATAACTATCTGATATATATTCATATTTACGGTTTTGATACATATATTTTAAGAAATTTTATTTTTATAGCTTGAATCTGAATTAATCATATGATTAAAAGCCATGAAATCGTATCGATCCAACTAACTAGGCATAACCCTTGGGAGAAATTATTTGAACTAGTCTATGACCTTACTTTTAATTGTCTATAAAAGTATAAATTTAATTAACTTAACTACTAATAATATAATTAATTTTTTTTTGATTTACTAAAATGAATTAAATAAATAATGATATATTTGACAAGTAAAAAAAAAAAAAGAATTTTATGATTGAAGTTTGAATTCAATCATCTTAATTATGTAAAAAAAAAAAAAAAAAAAAAAACTATTACTAGTATACATTATACTACGTGAAAGGAGATTAAAACTACCGCATTATTGAAGCAATCTCTTTTATTTTATTTTTTTGCCTTGTTTAACGATTTTATGGTCTTCTTGTCCTTTAATATTGAGCCACGTTTGAAGTGACCATGTATTTCAGTTGCAAAAATAATAACGAAAAGCTATAAAAATGCAATGTTGAATATCACATTATCAAGTGGGAAAAAGACAATGAATATATTTGTCAGATTAATTATATTAAAGTCCGTAAAAGTGAACGATTTTATTGAGTAATGAAGCAAATAATTTTTCGTAGGATCTCATATTCAAAATTTAATATACTTTTTTGATCAAACTCATCACATGAGACTTGACTTAGTGCCCTTTATTTTCATATGTATTTTGTTAAATGCTTTGTGAATTTCAAAAATAAATTTCTGCAACAACAAATTATATATAAAAGAGAAATGTTTGGTACGTGATTGAATGATATTATTAAAAGCCATCGAAGCCTTCATAGCCAACTTGTATATCTCTTGATATGATCTCTTTAGTACCATTCCCATAACTTGTATATTTCTAGTTTATAAATTGTATTATCTATAATATTCTTAATGAGATCCACGTAAAATAATAATTTAAAGGGTCATTTTTTTTAATACTCCAATGATAAAAGGGTTATGTTCACTCGTTTCGTCTAAAAAAAAAATTATACTATATTTTATTCTTCTAATTACGGTAATATTGGGTAAATCCGCTCATGTGCAATAACGTCACTAATTAAGACAAGTTGAGTATAACAAGCTTGACTAAGAAGGTGTTGGCAGGATAAATCAATTTATAGCTTCTTTTATGAGATACCACATGTTACACCAACTCAGTCATACTTACCGATATAATTTTCATATTTTCCCAATGCCATATTTTATTTAATTAGTCTGTTCTCACAACAATCTTCTCTCAATCATTTTAAACTTTTTTTTCTTAAACTATTGATTTATTTATTGAAATCCCAACTTTTCTGCATTACTTTTTTCAGTACACCTAGTCCTTAAGACATGGTCAATCTTTAATACCCAAAAATAACACAGAAACTTTATTTAAGTGTCATATATATCTTAGCTATCTACACAATATATTTGTGATCTTATTCCCAATTTTAAATATTGAGAAATATAACGATGCAAACATTAATCATGTTCTTAGCGATAAAGTTTTTCATATAATATTTTTTTATCAAAAAAAATCATTCATATTAACGCCATAATTAATAAATTAAAGGAACTATATTTCAAAATACTTATTTAGAATTTTTTACCTTTTGGTCATGTTTACATATATACTATATCAATTATTATAAGTATGACTAAAAATAAAAAAACTAAAGTTTAACTAAATTATGATTATACGTGTACATTATTAATTATGTTTGAAGTTTGAATTCAATCTTATTAATTATGTAAAAATAAAATTATATTAAAATTACGTGTACATTTTTTTGCGCATTATTGAAACAGATCTTTTTTGCCTTGTTTAATTTTAAGGTCTTGCATGTTGTTCTTTAATATTGAGCCACGTTTGAGGTGACCATGTATTTCATTTGCAAAAAAAAAATAAAAAATAGGAAGAAGTATAATTCTATAGTAATTAATGGAATTTGATATTCAAGTAGAGAAAAACCAATGGATGTCTATATATCTGACTTTTTGATCAAGTTAATTGAACATGTAATCTTTTAAATGAGAGGTTTTAGATTCAAAAACTTTCATACCTTTTTTATGACTTGTCACATGAGACTTGCCTAACGCGATGTATAGTTCTCGCAAGGGGCGGAGCTACCTTGGTACAAGAGGGTTCATTCGAACCCTCTTCAACGGAAAATTATACTATTTAATTTATACATGATTAAAATAATATTTATGTATATATTGTAGATGTCGAACTACCTTCGGCTACTCCGTGTGTCTATTTCTACGAATTTTAAACCCCCTTATTGAAAATCTGGCTCCGCCACTGATTCTTGCATGTTTTATTAAATGTTTTACTTATAATATATGATAGTAGAAATGTTTGATACGTGGTTTTGAGAAAGTCGAAGGCTCGAAGCCTTCATGGCCAACTTGTAAATCTCTTATCATATCTCTTAAATAAATACAATTCCCATATATTACCAATTCAACAATAAGTGGATACACATTTTAGTCCATAATATAATGAAATTATCAGAAAATATTTTTTCTCGATATGCTAAAAAGGATAAATAATTTATTTTGTGACATATTTGACAATTAAAAAAAATAGAGGGAGTATCATGGTTGAAGTTTGTATTCAATCATATCAAACTATGTAAAAATAAAACTATACCAACATTATATTTGAAAGAAATGAGAACTACACATTATTGAACCATTTTAAGGTCTTTCAGCATGTTTTATTTTATTTCACAATAATTAGGACTAAACACAGAAAAGGTGACATAATCGATTGAACATGTAATCTTTTAAATGAGGGTATTAGGTTTGAAATCTTATGCATATTTGTTAGCATGAAATTTATCTAGCGCGATTATCTCTACAATATATCTTACACGTATTATACTAAAACGAAATTTATTTTGTGTGCAAGAATATCAATTGCAATTATTTTTTTAAAAATCAAATATTTTGCATAATCTCGACGAGAATTTCCAACAACAAATCATATATAATAGTACTAGAAATGTTTGGTACGTGGTTGATAGAAATTATTGAAATCCATCGAAACCTTCATAGCCAACTTGTAAATGTCGTGATATGATCTCTTTATTGAATACAAAAATTCCCATACATTACTAATTCAACAATAAAGTCGATCTACGTATAATGCATAAGATACTTATCAGAAATTTGGAGGTCAATTAGTTTTATAATATTACTTTATAAATTTATTTTTTAGTTAATATATTATTTTTTTTAAAATAAGAGATACGTAGAATTCTTTTTAGAGTATTATTTTTTAATTCAAAAAATAAAGCGTCACGTCCACTCGTTTCTCTAAAAGGAAATTGATACATTCTTCTCCTAGTTTACGAATGATTGTATATGCATCTACTACCAATTCATCTCAAATACATAGGGTTGTTCATGATTATCGTTAAAAAATAAAATTAAATCGTAATCAGAAGCAAATTTATTAAAAATTGATATTTGGTTTAGTTTAAAAATTTTAAAATCGATGTCATTTGGTTTGGTTTTGGTTTTACTAAAAAACAACTGTAAAAATAATAAAATCAAACTGATAAATTAGATATTTAAACTTTATAATTATTTACTATATATTATTCATAAATCAAATATAAATATTTTGTTAAATTTTAATTAACTGAAATCTTTGACTTTACCATTTCTCAAGCCCAACACTTTAGTCCAACTATAACAATCACAAAATTCAAGTCTATTAAAATCTATTTTAGTCTTTGCCTACCTTGCTAACCGATAAGTTAATATTGCTTAATTAAACCAACAATATCTTTTTCTTTTTTGTAGATTGCTCATGTATTAGGTGTTCGTGTCTATCGAGATAAGTATGTCCTGGAAAAAAATAGTATTACTTTAAAACGGAATAAACTAGAAAAAATTGAACCAAAGTACCAAACTGACAATTATTTTTTTCGTTTGATTTGGTCTTAATTTTAATCAATAATCGATCCAAATCAAAGCACGAACGATATATGTCGTTGATCTTCTTTTAACGTACGGATTGAATAAATATGTCAATTAAAAAATTAAAAAGATATATATAATTTTATGTTTGTTTAAATGTGATTTCGTCTCTATGGAAATTCAATATTTATTCTTGATTTCAAGGTTGTCACTTCACATCTTCATCAATTAGATAAGTGCGTAAGATTATTTTAAATTTATTTGGTTAATGTGCAAGTTTGAGAAGTATTTTATAATTACGTGATCACCCATTACTTTAGATGATTTTGTGTTTAATATTACATGATTTTCACAATTCTTTTTAAAATATCATAAATTCACAATCGTTATCTTTCGGAGCGGATATGTACCTGCACTAACACAATTTTAGTGCGACAAACTAGACTAAGGAAGAGTGACAAGAAAAATCAATTTCTGATTATTTTTGTGAAATATCACATGTTACACCAACTCAATCACCTTTATGTCTTATATGATTTTCACATTTTTTCTAGTGCCAATTTTTTATTAATTAATCTGTTCTCACACAACCTTTTCTCAATCACATTTTAAAATATTTATTTCTTAAATTATTGATTGATTTATAAATATCACAACGTTTCTCCATTCCTTTTTATTTTTTCAATACACCTAGTCCTCAAGACATGGTCAATCTTCAATACCCAAAAATATCACAGAAACGTTACTTTCGTGTCCTATATATATCTTAATTAGCTATTACACAATATATTAATGATCTTATAACTAATTAATTTTGAGAAATATAACGATCCAAACAATGATGTTCTTAATTAGAGATAAAGTTTTCCATATAATATTTTTCATTTAAAAACAAAACATATTCATTCATACTAACGCCATAATAATTTTTTTTTATTACGCTGTTCCTACCCACATTAAAGGAACTATGTATATTAAAATATTGATTCAGATTTTTTATTTTTTTTACCTTTTGATCAAACAAAATATCAAATATTACGTGTATATATGGCTAATAAACAAAAAAAAATGGAAGTTCAACTTATGACACTTGAAAATTAACAAAAATACACGTGTACATTATTATTTTTCTGGTCACAAATCATTATTAACTAGGAATATTAATATTTTTTTTAAAATTAGATACTTTATAATTTGAGTCTGCCAACTATCTCAGAAAAAAAAAGTCTATACGGAATTTTCTTAAAGAATTCATTCAGCAAAAAAAATTACTCTAAATATATTAAAAATATATATCAAGGAACTTACATAATTTAATTAATATAAAATTCATGTGGGACGCAAAAGACAGAAAAAAAACGTCATGCTTCTTGCACTTTAATTTATTAATTGGGGTTTTATCATTTTTAAAAAATTAAATGATACGACTAATGATCATCAATCAATGATTAATTGGATAAGGACATTTCTAATCTTTTAACTGGCTTCTCTTATCAAGTAAGAGCTATACATACAAACTTTGACTATTATTAAATACTCCCTTAGTCTTATATTGGTTATCAAATTAAATATCAATTTATAAAATTAAAATAGAAGTAATTACATTTCTCATTTTATCTTTACAATTAATTTTTTCAAAAGAATGTAGGAGAAAGAACACACACTTAATTATAAGTATCTCGAGCTTATAAAGTTTCAATTTTTATTATCACCAAATGTTCATCTATACACATCAAAACTATCAAGTGTTTACTTTTCCTATCTGAAATATCACGTTAATTGAGTGTGAAAAGTAAATTAACTATCATTCGTGTGTGTCTTGATGAATATTTGGTGACATGGTTTATGACGGAAACTCACACAATTGTGGTACTTTCATGTTGTGTTTTTTACCCTTGACGCTTCTTTAAAGTGTAAACAATTTTGTAAAGTTCTAAAAAGAATCTTAATGTGTAAATTAGTTAAATTATCCTTATTTATGATGTCGTAATATGCTTGTGAAGAAAAGTACGACAACTAATATGGTAAGGAGAGTAAATTACTAGCTATTATATTAATTAAGTATGCTTATTATTATTTCTTTAAAATAAAAGATGCTTAGTGTGTGTATATATATATATTATTATTATATTTCACTTTTTCATATATGTCTAATAATGGTGTGCGTAAAAATATTCAGAAAAAATATCTTCTTCTTTTTTTAAAGTTTTTTGGTGGCATTCCTTATGCTTTCTCTAATTTAGTAATTATAAAGAGTGTCATTTGTGGTCCCTAAAAGCATATAATACAATAGAAAAATTCTTAATCACCTTATTTAAAATGTAAAGATAGGATTATTGTAATAAATAATTACTACTCCTTCATAATAGAACTATACGACTCATATATATAAAAATTATGGAATATTAGTGTTGTATGATTATAATTAGATAGATAATATAAAACAATAAAAGTTGGTAATGGGAACAATTTTAAAATTCCATGGATGGTATAAATTTTAATTTATAATTTCTGTTGGCTGACTTATTGAACTCAGAGGTCAAAGCTTCAATATTAGAGTTTATTTATATTTATAATTTATTTATCACACAATTATTATATTCTACTCTAATAAAATACCTTTTAACTCCACAAAATTCTATTTTAGTTATAATAAAATTGAGCTAATTAGAAGTACAGCTTCATTTAGTACTACATATATACGTACTTTAATTATAAATACTTCTATAATTAACTAGAAGACAAAATAAGGGCACAAATTAAATTAATTTTTTTAATGATGGATTAGGACAGTTTATATTTTTGACTTTACACATTACGCGCATAAGGAAAAAAAAATCTCTTTGTGAACCGTTTTTCCCTTTATTTTTTGGTTTTAATTAAGATTTATTAATGAATTTAAATATATTGAAAAACAAATGGTTATAGCATGGTGGTTAAAAACTCAAATAAAATGGTAAAAATAGTGAGTGTTTAGTGCATGCAAAGTTTTGCTCTTCGACTCATGAAAATAAAGTGAAGCAAATTAAATTCTTAGAGTCGTTTGGTTCAAAATCAGGTTATTTTAATTTTAATAATATAAGTTGAATAATTCGATTATATGAGAATATTGATTAATTAGTTCGCACACATGTAATAGGCTTGAACTCGCACCATGCGAGAGTACCTAGAATTGATAAAAACACTTCAAAAATTATAATTTTGAAATAATTTAATTCGTAAATCAAACGATTCAGAATTTTGAATGAGTTTCTTTTTGAATTCCTTGTCTTTTTTTGTTGGGGTGAGGACCTTACAACTTGTTATGGCTGCCGCCCAGGGGAAGTTTGGAGAAATAAAATATTAAACTAACATTATCTTTTTATTTAATCAAACTATCATAAATTGAAACAAAACAAGAGGTCCTAAGTGATGATACAACATTAAATAAACTTTTTTTGAAAATTCAAACAAATTACAACAAATATAATTTGTTAATTAATATCCCCATTCTCACTTTTATTAATTAATAAGATTAAGTCATCAATATGTCCACACTTTTTTTTCCTTTCTAGAAACACAACCTAATTTTTAAGGTGTTATGTGTTGACATTGCTTTTTTATGTCTTCAATTAACATCACTAAAGTCAAAACTATCTCGTACGTACATATAACATAGACGATAATAATCGAAGTCAGATTTAAGTACGAGTAAATTTTTTTAATACACCCTGTGTTTCTTTTTATGTCATGTTGTATCTTTCGAAAGTTAATTTGACTAATTTTTAAAATTAAATTAGATTACCTTAATTGAATATTTTAAAATAAAATTTTAGATATTTAAAAAATATATGAAAAACTGAAAGTATTATAAGTTACAACATTTTTTTCATAACAATATAATGAAAAAAATACATCTTAAAGTGTTTAGTCAAAATTCATATTCCCGCTGTCCCTAATTACTTGTTCACTTTTGAATTGACACACATATTAAGAAAACAATTATTAACATAATAAGTTTACCGTTTTATCCCTATTAATAATAAAGTGTGTGGATTAAAAGTTTAATATTTTCAAGAAATCCTACATTTACAAAGTAATTAATTGAGGACATAATGGATAAAAAAAAATTATCCTTCCTTAATTTGTACAAGTAATTAAGGATAGCGAAAAAAAATAATGAACAAATAATTAGGGACGAGGGAATATGTTTGAGTCTCAAAAAGGAAACTATTATAACTAAAAAGGAACGGAGGAAATACTTATTGACAACATAATTAGGAGGAACATCTTAATTCTTAATTAAGCAGACCTATTAGTGAGACTAATTAATCTTGAATTAGAAGTCCATTTAAGTTGACTACTGTGCTATAAACTTTAATTAATATGTGTCGGTCCAATGCTTTGGCTAGTTCAAGCACATTTTGACAATGAAGTTAAAGGATAATTTAATTATGGCACAGTGTTGATTTTTAGTCAATAAATTAAATAACTAAAACAAATAGACTAACTATGTCGACAATCAGTTTATTCTAATATTATTGTGGTTTACTTTTTTTTTGTCAGAGTATTTAAAAATGATGAGTTTATTTTTAAAGTTATTTTATGGTCTACTTTTTCTATGTCAAAGTACTTTTTTAAAAGAAAAAAAAATTATCAAAAGGATTTGTCATTTTTAAGTTCAACAATATCGATGTAACTGGTCATAATTAAGTGAATTGAAGAAAAGAAGTAAGACAACAATAAGTCAATTAATATCTACCAGATCAATGTGAATTAAGAATAATAATATCTCGCAAAAAAGATAAATGAATTGTTTATCTCATATTAGTGTAACTTATTCAAATTTTTAATATCATACGTTACGTCATAAGGTATTCGATAATTTTATAAAGTAGTGTAGTCTCATTTAGAAAGATAGATATTCATGTTGTATAATAGCTAATCACTTGTTGAATTTCAATTAAAGTTAGGGAGGATGAACGGTATCGTTATAGAGAGATCAGATCAAAACTTTGAATATCCGTACGTTAGTTCATAAGTATTTGATAATTTTCTAAAGTAGTGTTGTCGCATGTAGCAAGATAGATGTTCATGTTATATACTAACTAATCACTACTTGAATCTTAATTAAAATTAGGAAAGATGAACGATATCGTTATAGATAGATCAGGTCAAAATTTATCTGCATGGCGATTGTGAAAGAAATTGGTTGATATACAAACCTATTTAAATTTTCAATTGGCAAAAAATGATCTTCTATCGTTTTTCGATTTTAATTTTTTTTTCAACGTTTTTTCTTTTTCTTTTTTCTTCCACTCTCAATCTATTATTCACTATGCACATGATTGTGAGTTATTTAGCTGCTAAAGCTCTTCCCTTTTAGTGAAGCTGAAGTTAAATTCAGTCAAGTTATGCATAATTTTTTTAGAAGAAGAGAACTAATCTCACAACTAATCTCACATAATTAATTAAATTTTAAAGCACAAGTAAATTATGATTTAATTTTTTTACCTAATCTAAAATTCTAATCATTTCACTAAAAATAACTGTGTGACTAATTTAATTAGATAGAAGACTTGACTGGGCAGTTTCAAGTCATCCACTTACTAGCTACATTACATATGATTCAGCACCCAAATGCTGGGGAGCAATGTTAAACACAATAATCACTAGTTCAGTTGATTGACTATCTACGTGTAATCTCCGTTCCCATTACCACTTTCCTACTTCAACGTAAAATAAGTTTTTAAAAAGAATGTTAAATCACAGCCTACAGGGCAAGGGATTAGAAGTTTTTTTTATGAAGATTTTATGCTCAGTACCAGTAGTAATGCTAATGGCCAAACATTATTTATCTGGAAATACGTTGTTTCTACTACAATGCACCAGGTGATCCACTGGCCAGAATACAAGATCTGCACATATGGGCCACGACAAATGGATGGCGCAAAGGAGATTAAAACTACTACAACGACAACGAGAACGACATAAATTGGACTTAATTCATTGAGAACATATCTCTTAGAATAGCTAATTCAACTGAAAGAACCTAAGAAGGGCTTATTTCAATCCACACAGGAACGCCAGAATTGGCAATAGTTTCAATAAAAATGAGATATATCCTCTCCAAAATGTCACTCTGATACAATTCCATCTTAATGAAGCTCTCTGTCCAGAGCCTTCCCTAATTAAGATCAGGTTTAGCTCACAAGAACAAACAGTGGCTTATCTCCTAAGCGCTCACGGCCCTGAATTGAAAACGTAAACAGAAAATATGAATTAGGGAAAAATAAACAAGTATAACATATTGGAACAGGAATAACATAAGAAGGGGCAGAAAACTATATCGACCACCTCTTATTAGACAGAAAAGAAAATAATTTGGGATAGAAGATTAAGTTTGTAATCAAAGTCAAAGATAGATAGACGATATGCACTCAGAAGCCCAATAGACTGTTAACATTATCATGCTCAGAAAACCCAGCAATGGGATGTGAAAATCGAGAAATATTAGCTGATTATATATATCAACAATAGAAATGCTGGCATACCTTCAATTCTGGCAATTCAATGACGCATGCGCACTCAACTACCTCAACTCCAACACGCTCTGTGAAGAAAAAGCAAGTTAAACAAATTTAAGAAATTGAAACTCCAATGTTACAACTCACACAAGTTCTCTGCACGAAGCTCCAAAAGATCGTGTTGTGTTTTCAAATAGTTGGAAGCAAAAGACGTGGTCAAACATCTAATAAATAAAAGGTTTTCCTCTCGTAGTTATCTAACTGATGGCTTATGATTTTACTTAGGAATGGCAATGGGACGAGACGGGGTGGGTTGGGTTTAAGGCTATGTGGGGCAGGGCAGGGCAGGGCAGGTTGAAGTGGTTGTTTTTTAATTAACGCGGGCGGGGCCGGGCGGGTATATGTGATTTTATGTGGGTCAAATTTAATATTTACTTTTTCCATGTTATAAGAGTGATAGAGCATTATTTATTAAGATAATTTCTATAAATCTACATTACTGATAATACAATTTCTTACATGTTTTTCAATTGACCTCTAAAAAATAAACTTTTAAGTCACTATCCTATTAAATTAATACAACTTAATGAAAAAAATAATTTATTTTTATGAATTTTATTTTAGTATCAAACTAGAAAAAGAAAATATTAAAAAAGTTATGCGGGGCGGGTTTAAAATGAAAAAAATTGTTATGCGGGCGAATTAAAAAATTTACGGGTTAAGCTCAACCCAACCCACCCCCATCCCGCACCGCCCATTGCCATCCCTGATTTTACTCATCTTGTGTCTTAAGATCAGGAAAGACAGGTTAAGTAGAACATAAAGAACTGGATAACAGTGAATGGGCTTTTCAACCAAGGAGGATTATCTTTCAGAAGATCAGAACTGAATAAAGGTAAAGTACCAAGAAGCCTAATCGCAGCACTTAGAGTCCCTCCAGTCGCAATTAGATCATCTACCACGAGGGCACGTTCACCAGCTTGCACAGCACCTACATGCATCTCAATCTTGTCTGTTCCATACTCCAAAGAATACTCTTCTGAAATAACCTCCCCTGAGAAAATGGGAAAAGCAGCAGAGTGAAACCTTGTGCGTTGCAATGCCAAAAGAACTAACATTCATGGATTGTCTCATTGAGTTTTGTCATGAATCATGGAGGTGAGGCAATAACCAACAGAAATGATCAGTTTTCACTTTTGACCTTCATAGTACATACAAGCAAGCACATAGTCATAAAAGACCCAATGATTTTATTCACTGAACAGGAAATGGATCTAATCAATTTGTCTAGTCAAGAGTCTCAGCCTGATTTTAAAATTTTGATATTGACAGTGTATTCACCATTATTAAGTTGCATCCCAGTTCAAAACTTATCTTGTGCTCTTATTGTTCCTCACTAGTACAACTAACATTACAAAGTTAAACACATGAAGATGATGATAGAACTACCTTAAACTGAATGTTGGACTGGACAGGAAAAGCAAGATGTAAACTAAGAATGAGTTTATACACATGCACAAAATGCACCTAGTCATTTATTTTGAACTGGATACTACTCGTTTCTTTTCATATTTATCTAAGCCTTGAAGTTTTCAAATTTTCCATGGAATTCAGCTACATTGCATGAGACCCTGTTTTAAGCTGCTTGAATGTTCTCAGTTTCTTCCTCCACCACCACCCTCCCCCATGCTCGAGCAAAAATCAAACACAACAGCAAACAAACCGCACATGCAAGAAAAATACAACTCCCACTGAGATGACAAGGCAGAAAAATAGTGATAAAGCTTACCAGGTAACTTCTTGGGTTTCCTCATGGGGACAAATTTTGCTCCAATAGCCAATGCAATGGGAGGACCAAAGATAAAACCTCTTGCTTCAATACCTGAAGTAGACCATTACCACATGCTCAAAGTTAATTTTCCAGAACAAATGTGGGGTTTATCACCTATCAGAGCAATATTTAGAGTCAAACATGCTAAAAAGGAGCATGAAATCAGGATATGGCTACACCCTAGCCTTGGTTACTAGGAACTCATGAATACACAATATAAGCCCTCTGAACTTCCAATGAGTCAGGGATCAAGAACTTGGCAGTGGTATCTCATTCAAAAGAAGAAGGCAACACTGAAGAGGGAAGATGAGTATTATTTTCTTTCATATTTCTTGAACCTAACTATTGAAAAAAATAAAAATGAGCTTTATATTTCCTTCTCACGTACCTTTTACCAGCAGTACATGGGAACTCAAATATTCTATAATCTCTCCACCGATGGAAGCATGGTCCACAATTGGAAATACATGTATTTTGTTTTGTTTTCTTTTAACTTCTTGTGGGCATCTGAAGGAGAAGAGTAGTCTCTTCAAAAATGTGAGAAATTGTCATTAAATAAACTCGCCCCCAAAGCGTAGCTCGAGTGGAAAAAGGTGGAGGATTTGTGACTTAGGTTGCAGGTTTAAGCCCCACACCATGCAAAGCGAAGCCCAGTATTTAAGTGGAGAAGGGTATAGGGTAGGCCCATCATCTTCTGAGTTTAGAAGGCTATGATTAGTCCATAGGTCGGCGGGTCCAATTTTTCTGTTAGAAATAAAATTTCCACACGTCTGCACATTTTAGATTAATGGCGCATGTCTCAGCTGACAGCTATGCATCACCAATCCCTATTCCAATTTCGCTGACAGCTATGCATCACCATTATTTGGTGCATGTTGTTTTGTATTTTACACAGGTTAACATGTACATCTATAAAATTCAAGAATAATCTGAACTTGACCACGTAAAAATGCCCCCATATCCATCAAATTACATACATACTTTTCATTTTATACTTGCAACTGAAATCAAATATTGGAGAGCTGAAGCGTGGTTACTCTTGGTCAGTGTTACCAGCAGAGATACTGTCCCAAATCCCAAAAATTAACAAGCAAGAAAACCTCCAAAAGAGACTCCAGCCACATTATCTTGTATGATTATAAAAATCAAGCTATCATGCTTTTCTTAAGTACTTATATGAGGTGTTCAACTAAACACATGAATTCCAATTCTGTAACTCACAAAATTACGAATGATAGTGGTAAAACTACAAAAAGGATGAAGTGTTGATCACAAGAAAATGAAGCTCTTCTTCTTTTTCCGTTTATTAATATAAAGTTTACAAATCTGAAGCTTGTAGTATCATGTTGAGCTATATAGTTGCCCACATTGTCTAAGTGCTTACAAAAGGGATTATAGTTATCTAGGGCTATTCCATTGGGTTAGATTCTCAAAGTATCATAAATCTAACTATAGAAAGCAACATTTTGCTTTTCTAAAAGATCGTGCCTGAATTTTAAAACAAAGTTACAGCCTTTAGGGGTCATTTGGTAGGGTGCATTAGAAAAAAATAAAAAAATATAGCATGCATTAGCTTTGCTTACTACCAATACTGTGTTTAATACTCTTTTCCAACCAATGTATAACTAATACAAGCATTTATTAATACATCATATTCAGCACTATTCTTATACACTCTACCAAACGGCCGTGTTTTCCTTTTAAACTACACATAAAATGCTGATGAATAGAGAACCTAGCAACCTAAAACATCAGATGGTGCAGTATTCATAGCATAACTCATAGATCGTGAAATCTCAGCTTCTAAAGCTTGAAATTGACTATCCTTTAAACTACTAACTTCAAAATGAAACAGCTCAGGCTTCAGCATTACAAATTCAGAAACAAAGAACTGACCTGCAACCACACTGATGTTTTTGTCCTTATATCTCTCAACGAACAAATCAATAGTGTCCTTAAACGCCTTAGGATCAAGTAGCAAAGTCGTTATATCCTGAAACATGATCCCTGCAAAAAAAAAAATCACCACACAGCAAAATACTCACTCCGTTAACACAAAAACCAAAAAAAAAACACAATTTTCTACTGCTACGGGTACCAGAATCATTCGAAGAAGAGGAAGAAGAAGTACGTACCTGGTTTAGGAAAGTCGGGTATGACCCGAATAGCAGAAGCAATCCCAGCGATACGTTCATCTTTAAGATCATGAGGCGCCATATCTTCTGAGCTTACTGGATCTCCGATCGGGATCGTTTTCAGCTCCGTTTCTTCACCTGCTCCGGCTCCGGCAACTCCTTTTGACACAGAGATAGGTGAAAAAAGCCGAGTATTTCTACTGGGAAGGGTGGTTAGGGTGGTGGTAGGTGATTTTATTTGGACCAAATTACCCCTATGATAATATCTGTTTGTAACTTTTTCTGGGACGAAATTGACCCTGGTGAATTTGAGAGCAATTTTTTGGGCTAGTGACTCCATTTTAGTGTAAGATTTTGCAAAAGAGAGTCTTTTTAAATTACGGTATGGTTGGTGGAAACTGACAAAATAAAGGGTAATTTCGTCACTTTAGGATTGAATGGTGCATATTTTGAAGGGAAAAAAATGATGACATAGTCACCAAAAAAGAGTTTAAATTCAATAAATAAAGAAAAAAAATGAAATTTATATAATTAGATTATTCAGAAAATATTATGCATATAATTTTTTAATAATAAAAATGAATAGATAAAAAGAATAGAGTATATATTATCAGAGTTATTTTGTCGAATTAAATTATATTTATAATATAAAAGATGTTATCAAATTAATTATATCAACAAATTAATTTCAAAATCTTTCAACATTAAAATCTAAAGCAACGAAATCTTTTTAATAGAATTGCAATTTGTGTGTGGTTAATTATTTATTTTTGTTAACATTAAAGCAATCATTTGTGGTTGATCAAGATTTCAAAAATATTTTTGAGAGAAAATTACTATTTTCAATTTTTGCTTATTTTTCTTGTACACGCTTGATCAAATAATTCAACTTTTAAAATAAATATTTGATTAAAAAATTGACTTTAAAAACTTGATCAAACAAATTATTTAGTTTATGTTAGTGACATCATCTTTTATATTGTAACATACTTTTATCTTTTATCTTTATTTAAACTTGTTAACTAAATAACAATTTTTTATGACGTGACATTTCAAAAAATTTAACTATCAAAATTATAGATTTTTCACAAACTAAGAAAGCAAAGTATTGATATTCAAGATTTGGATTGAAAGAATTAAATCTAAGATTATGTTGATTTGTGTTTTCAATTGGTTATGAAGGAATAATTCCTTTTACCAAAAATGTCATGTGCCCATAAATACTTTCTATTTTTTTTTTCCTGTTCAATTTATTGTATGCAGCATGTTTCACGACTTAAATTCAGATAATATTATCTAAGCAACTTCAATGCTAAAAGCAACTAAAATAAAAAAAAGATAATGCTAATAGAAAAGCCACCTTTAGTGGTGAAAGGACTTGTGTTAGGTGCACAACTTGATTGAGATTGAAATTCGGAAACTTTCGTAAATAGTCATTATAATAAATTTAATTATGTTTCATAGCTATAGTTTGTATATTGACGGGTTGTAGGTACAATTTAAGCTGTTTTATTTGTATAATTCGTGGATATATTTGTGTAATTCAGTTATATCTATATAATAACAAAATTTATACAATTAAAAATATCAGAAGTGTAAACAGTTATGCAAATTTTGAATTATACAAACGTGTGAATTGTACAGAACTAAAAAATTGAGTCGCGTAATTGTAGATAAAAGTGGGTCACGAATAGTAATTAAGGCAAACTATAGCTATGTTAACTAATTAACTGGTATATATAACACTTATACACATAATTTTTCCTTGAAATTTTATGTCTGATTTCAAATACTTTTATCTGAAGTATGACTTGTTACGAAAGTTAAACACCAGATACTTTATCCAAGATTCAGTATGATTTGTCAAGCTAAACTCGAGATACTTTTTACCAAAATTGTAACTTGGTAAGTTCTATTCTATATATCTTTAATTGAAATTAGGAGTTTGACAGAAAGAAAATAGCTTCTTTGATATGGTTCAGTCAATTGAAATCCTAGTAATACAGTAAAAACATTGGAAGAACTAGGGCAAACTTTGAATATTTTATACTAACGTTGTAGTAATTATTGAAAAAACTAGGCCAAGCTTTGAGTATTTTTTTACTAAAGTTATGAACTTTAAACATATTTTTACTTAAGTTTTGACCCTAAGAAGGCCAACTTAATACATTTTTGACAAAACTACAAAATTGGGCTCTAAAAGGCCTTCTGCTAAAATAGATTTGGGCCACAAAAATAATGAGAACAACAGACCCAATATAGCCTGGCAAAATGACACGAGATAATCGTTTTGATTTTTGAAAAATCTCTATTTACAGTATATTTAATTTTTAAAAATTATTTAAAATTCATCAGTTTTGGTAAATTTCAAACCATTCATGCTGCTGTTTTATTTCTCCCCAGTCTGTGGGTCAACTTCAAATCATGGTCCGATAATTAGATTTCCTGATCAATATGAGTTGTGGTGGAATGATTGAGATCTCTTCGTTCTTAATTAAAAATCTCGAATACGAACTCTTGAGAATGAAATATATTATGTTGGAATGTCGTCCCAAAAATGGACCTTGCATTGTGTAACGTCAAAAATAGTGTTGTCTACCAAGTATATCATCTACGCTCTTTGATTTAGTTTAATTCACATGTGTTTTGTAAGTTGAGATATAAAATTTATCTTCTCTGTAATGAATTGTATGATGTACTTTTAAGTTCAATGAATACTAGACTAAGTTTTCGAAAATAATAATCTTATTTTTTTATAAAATAATACTTGTACAACATGGACCAATTTTCACAGAAAAATGGAATAAACGTGTTTCATATTGTGGAATATATCTTTCGATTTATTTAGGAGTATATAATTTATTTGTGCTTCGTGGCACAAATATTAATTATATAAAAGACCCCTTAAGTGAATGTAATAATTAAACTTTTATAATTGGATATACGACATTGTAGCCTATAATTTTTTTATATTTTTTTTTATCTTTTTAGCATCTTGACTTTAAATTTATGAGATTAATTTCGAATATTGTTATGCCATTTAAGTAAATTTTTAATTTCAACCTTAACATTTGTATGGGGTAAAAATGGACTATACACATGGTCGAATTAAGAAAGGATATGTGGAATAAGTAATAGAAAAAATTATATCAATTAATATATTTTAATAAATATTTACTGATTTTAACAATATTTTTATTTATTACCATTTAAGCAATACTATGTTAAACCTGCAATATGTATTAAAAGTGGATTATGTATGCAATATATATGAATTATAATTTTTTTAAAATATATTTTTGGTAAAAAATTGACACATTATATTATAAGTGTATTAAAATGTGTGATAAAAGTATTATCTATTATTAAAATTTGTATTATATATGAATAAAAAATTATTGTTTGTAATATGAATTAAACTTGTATCATAAATGAATTAAAAGTGATCAAGTGAAAAAGAAATATTATTGCTATAAATGATTTTTTTAATTATAATATATTTATGTAAAAAATTACATAAATTGGTATATTTTAATAAATAATTACTTATTTTAGCAATATTTTTTATTTATTACCATTTATAGCAATATTATGTTAAATCTGCAATACGTATTAAAAGTGAATTATGTATGCAATATATATGAATTATAATTGTTTTTAAAAAATATATTATGTTTGTTTGGTAAAAATTTGATACATTATATTATAAGTGTATTAAAATGTATGATAAATGAATTATCTATCATTAAAATTTGTATTATATGTGAATAAAAAATTATTCTTTGTCATATGAATTAAACTTGTATTATAAACGATTTAAAAGTGGTCAAGTGAAAAAAAATATTATTGCTATAAATCGTAAATATTTTTTTATTATAGTATATTTATATAAGTTTCCCTGAGTAATACTATGTCATATTTTTTTTCCTAATGAAGATGTTGCTCAACTAATTTATTTAATATTATAGAAAGTTATTAAATATTTGTTATAATTAAAAGATCACTCTTTTACCTTAGTACAATTAATTTTGTAATTCTGATTCAGTAAAAATGGTAAAATAAAATCTACATGATTATTCATGAAATTAACTCTTAATTTTTTTATTTAATATTGTTGATAATTTTGTGCTAAATTACGTGAATATTGAGTAAGCAATGACTTTAGTCTTCAGCCGACTTTGCTCTTGCATTACGCAATTATATTGGCTTTATCTTACTAGAATATATATATTTAGTAAATATCAAATAAAAATTGAGTTTTAATTCTTCTAGTACTTTCCTTATTTTATAATTTTCTTCCAAAGCTCATTATAGCACCAAGTCCAACTCGAGCCGAGCTTGAGAAAAATTAGAATATCAGAAAATAGTTCATTTTTTTTCATTTCTCGCTCGGTATTTCATATCAGAAAGTCTCGTATTAAAAATAAAATACTTTTTAATAAAGGCGATTTAATTTCGTATTCATAGAAACTCAAATCTGAGAGGAGGAAGAAATACTTCTAACTCCTTTGAATAAAAAAGTTATTAGTGATGATCAGAAAATTATTAAATTTACACAATTGTGGCTAGGTGACTACCTAGCAATCACTACATCAAAAATGAGCGTTCAACGGTAATTAATTAGCCATTGTCGCTAAATATATATTTTTAGCGGCAGTTAACATTCTTTGTATATGTTTCTAAAGACTTTAGCGACATTAAATTTAATGACACTAAACTAATTCCTGCAAAAACTTTAACTCTCTTTATTAATGTATCTATTTATTACCGCTAAAAATTATTTTTATTATACTGATATATTTCCTTGCATTCATATGGTATTATTTTTTTGGCTATATATAAAGATTAGTTGACTTCACAAAAACCAATTAGTGATAAGTGGTACTCTAGAAGTTTCTGTTAATTAATATATTAGTGTGGAATTTTAGATGTTTCCACGTTGCCAGGTTCTTGGTACCTAAAATATGGGGTCAAATATGGATCCTCTTTAAAAATTCAACTGTTGAATACTACTTGTACGGCTACCGGTCAACTACCTTTTTTTTTTAAATCGGAAATAAAATAAAATTCGAATTCTCATTAATAAGATGATTCGATAAAATTATGATTAACTATTCGTTGTTTATGCGTAAATTGTGTAGTTAATTAGTACTAGTACAAGTTCTTGTATCATTTAAAATACGACGGAGTTATAATATAGTAGAATGAGTCTATAAATAATTAAATATTTCTTATTATTTAATAAATATTTTCATATATATTATATTTGTGAATATTAATTGAATTTCTTTGCACACGTTTTATACGCCCCTTGAATACATGAATTAATGTTTTTTTTAAATATTTTATTTTATCATTTATGTTCAAAATATATTTAAGAATAAAGGCGTTAATATCTCACAAGTTGTGTAGTTTTCTGGTAATCAGAGTAGCAGATTTTGTGGCCGCGGTTCTTAAGCCCCTCAAGCATAGGCAAAGTCAAGATATTAGTAGAAGTTTGAGGTTTTAAATTAATTTATTCGAGGATTTACAATTTAATATACATAACTTTTTAAGTTTTCTAATATAAACATAGAGTTTATGAAAAAATTAGTGGATTCATCCGAATATATAAACCTCACCTAGTTCCGCCTCTGCTCTCAAGTTGTGAAAGTTTCCAACGGCCGGAGCAACAATTTTCGTAGCCGCGGTTCTTAACAAGTTGTATAAGCTTTCCAACGGCTTTTCATAGCCGTAGTTTTTAACCCCCTAACTATAAGGTGGCTCTGCCATTGCTAAACTATTCGTGATTTCTGAGGGATAATTTTATATTTTTACGAAGCAATGTAGGAGTATATTTTATTTTCAACATGTTTCAATTCAAAATATTAAAGAAAATATCATGAGAACTTAATTTCGACCTAATAGTTAGATGTTTCTTCTCTTTTTTCTTCTCATGTGGTAATTTTTTAAAACTAAAATTAGAGTTAGGCATATTACATTAAGTATCACGATCGAGCATATGTACTATAGATACAAATGAGGTTAGGTGGACTGCTTAACAAGAGAACAGAGATGCATGTAATCATATGATATGTCGATTACCTAATCGAAACGATCTATAGTAATATAAGTATAATTTAAGTGTGATGAATTAACTGGTCGAAAATAGATTAAATAAAAATAAATGAAATATTTAAATATTTATGTTAACGTTTTTTAAAAAAAAGGCTAATTGACATTCATATTATTGATGATTTTAGAAATAACTATGTGATATTTGAGAATATGAGCCAAAACCCAAAATATAAGTATAGCTTTCCGAAATCAAGTACTCATTAAAAATAACAAAAAAAAAAATCCATTTTCATTGGATAATTCCTTATTTATCTATTTTAAATTTTCATTTATCCAACTCATATTTATTGGATCGACCCAAATGATTAATTATTCAAAACAAAAACCATTTTGTCACCCCTACGATAATCTAACATTATTTCATTTAAAATTCAGATTACGTAGTCTATTTTATAATCAAATAAAATATTTAACAGGTCATTTTGTAAGGAAGATGGGATAGATGAAATTATCTCATATTAAAAAAAGATTTTTTATCATGTATTTAATCGTCATACATAATCTAAATATTTTTTTCTTAGAAATCACTTATGCGTCCCTTATTCCTCATACCAAACGAGGCAATGACCCAAGATTTCCAAGATTTTTTTTTATTAGTATTACTTTAATCTTTTTTTATAAATGTTTTTAAGGGAATAATACTAGCTAAAGTTAAACTCATAATATCTAGATTCATTGAACACTATGTTAACAAGTAGCAACATCATGGGATGCATCACTAAAATTGAATAGGCATGTCAAGTGGAGAATGACGACCTTTTTATTCGTCCTTTGACTACAACTATTCATTGTTATTTTGGTAAAATAGAATAGTATATCAAAGAGTTTGAACGCCATTCAAATTACGGTAACATTGAAGAAAGTGAGTCATATAATTTTAAAAACATTGTGTATATTATAGTAGTAATGTAGTCTTTTTGCCTATATTTTGATCACTTGTTAATTTACTGGAAAATACCATGTCTTTTCCTATAAAGCCATCTTTAGATATAGTAAGAAATGGTCCTAGCAAATGTACCAAGTAATTGTGAGTCACACTTGTGTCACCCTTGCTATGGTTCAATTATTAACAATCTAATAATAGTACTCCATTAGATAAGACTAATGACTATGAAATTAGTGTTTTTGTATCATTATATGGTGTCAGAATTAATTTGTGCGCATTTCAAATTTTACGAAGCATTTGCTGTTTACTACCTCATATCGTATAGATATCAAATAATTTTATTCATCATGACTTGGATAACAACAACATATATCCCATGTTGGGGTCATGGGCAAGGGCGAAGCGAACATATACTATTAGGGTGTTTATTTGAAACTCCTTCAGCAGAAAATATTACTATTTGTACATATTTAAAATTAATTTTTATGTATATATATTAAATATCAAACCACATTCAGCTAATTTATGTGTTTATTTCTTCATATTTACTCTTATTCAAAAACTATAGCTCTGCTACTGATTATGAAAAGATTAACATGTACACAGATCTTACCAATATCTAATGTTATTTCCAAAAAATCCTCAGCCCCATTAAAAATTGAATAAATAAAAATAGTTAAAATAAATTGACTACTAATATTTTTACCTTTATTGAAATCTCATTAAAAAAACAATCTACCTAATAAGTTTATATGGTGAAATAGCTATGTATATCATGTCTATCTGAAGTCCATTCACCAAATGTTTTTATAATGTGCAAATGGGTAAAGATGCATGCATTTATATATGGGTGAATTAGCAGTAGCCGACTCTTGATGAAACGAAGTAAAAGTCGGCGAAACCAATTCAGTCACAGTCACCCTTGGCAACTTTTAAGTCTTCAATTACCTTACACACACACGGGCTGCTCTAGAAAGGCATTTTTGTCATCTTTTCCCACAAGTTATTGCCAAATGGACAAACTCAATAGCTTTTAAACTTATAAAATTAAAATAACCTATGCTTGATAATTAGGTTGGAGATAGGTGAGGAAATTATTAAAAGAGGAAAAAATTAGTTCCCCTATTTTAGTCAAGTAAGCAATAAAAGAGAAAAAATACACTTTCCCATTGCATCTTTTTTTTTTTTACATCTACACTTGTCACTTGTTAGTATGAAACAAATTTACAAGAAACTATAGATAAATACCAACTATATCTAGTTAAAATTATAAAAAAGACGGAAAAGGTTTAGTTATAGTCTCTTTTCACTTTTACTTGTTATATTTAAATTTGATATATTTATTAAAAAAATATACATGATTATTTATCATATTATCTTTTTTAATTGATATTTAGTAGTATTAAATCTTAAAAAATGAATTGAATGAGTAATTAATTTATATGAAGGGTAAAACTTATCTTTTCTTAATATTTAAAAGTAACTAGTAAAAAATGAATATTTATTTTTTAAATAATTAACTAATAAAAGTAAAGAAGGAAATTTTATCACTTAATGTGTAATAACTTCCAATGGGGAGAAAATGATTTTATTATACATATGAGAAAATTTTCGTTCAAACTTAAATTGTTTGACTTTCAAAATATAAAATATGTCATATAAACTGAGACGGAGGATATTAGATTCGATATTATTTCTATTAGGGAGCTTCTTATCAATTACTGTGAAATATTTTAATACAAATTCAAATTAAATTTAATAGAACTTCATATTATATAAATATAGATTGCACTAGACAAATTTAATACGAGCGACTTCGAGTAAGAAACGCGTGAAGCGTGTTTCTTTGGGGTGTACGTTTTGAGTTTTGACACAGTCTATAGTCTTACTAGTCTTCAGTCTTAGCTCACTCAAAAAAAAAAAATCTCTGTTTCTTAGGTTCCTTCCTCTCCAAGCCCCACAAATTTTTTTTTGTCATGTAGACTTCACTTCCACTTGCCACTTACTTTTTTTTTTTTTTCCAACGTGCTCCACTCCCTTTCCTTCTTTATTTTTCAATTCAATTACTTGATTAACCATCTTACTCTTCTTTCCCACGCAACTTCCTTATTTCTCCTCCTTTATATATCCCACAAACTCCTCTTCTACTCTCATTCACATAATACTCATAATATTCTTTTAACACTCTCGATATTTTTGACGAATAATTCAATTAAATTGATATCGAAATGGCCCTTGAAGCTTTGAATTCTCCAACTGGTACTTCAAATCCGCAAACGTTTCAATTTGAGAGCAAAGGCCAGCAGCAGCTTAGGTACGTTGAGAATTGGACTAAAGGGAAGAGATCTAAGAGGTCACGGAGTATGGATCGTCAACCGACTGAAGAGGAATATTTGGCGCTTTGTTTGATTATGCTTGCGCGGAGCGATGGCTCTGTTAATCACGTACGATCTCTACCACCGCCGGTGCCAGTGATGAAAATTCACGCGCCGTCGGAGAAGATTGAGGAGAAGATGTTGTATAAGTGTTCGGTTTGTGGTAAGGGATTTGGATCTTATCAAGCTTTAGGAGGACATAAAGCTAGTCACCGGAAACTCATTGCCGGCGGTAGCGGCGGCGGAGATGATCAGTCAACTACCTCTACTACTACTAATGCTACCGGAACTACAAGCTCCGGTAACGGTAGTGGAACTGGAAGGACTCATGAGTGTTCGATTTGTCACAAGTGTTTTCCTACTGGACAAGCTTTGGGAGGACACAAACGGTGTCACTACGACGGTGGTAACAGCAACGGTAACGGAAACGCTAACGCTAACAGTAGCGTTAGCGCTAGCGTCGGAGTTACGTCGTCGGAGGGTGTGGGGTCAACAATCACCCACCGTGATTTTGACTTGAACATTCCGGCGTTGCCGGAATTCTGGCCTGGATTTGGTTCCGGCGAGGATGAGGTGGAAAGTCCACATCCGGCGAAGAAATCTCGGCTATCTCTACCTCCAAAATTTGAATTATTCCAACATTAATGTGACTTTGATGGCTAGGATTTACGAATTTCGTAGACAAATTATATGTAATTTTTTCTTTTCATTGTGGGTGGGATCAAAATTTTAAATTATGTATGTATATAGGACCTAGCTAGTTATAGTGAAAATTCAATTGATTGATTTATTTTTCGTGGAATTACTTTGTTCACTTTGCTCTTTGGTTTCTCTAATAAAAACATATAAATTTTAGCTGATCAAACTTCAATAATTTAGTTAGTTTTCGTATCTCTTAACTAATTTAAATTAATGAGACGTAAAAAAAATTTTCTATCAAGAATTTTTCTTGATTATGAGATCCTAAATAAAAGATGAGTAACATCGTCTCCTGTATTACATTCTTTCGAACACGGGTAATTATTTTTAAATTTATTTTTACAACTTGGATTTAAATTTTTTATCAACAATGAAAGAATATTGTGGAGTAGAGAAGTGATGGCGGTGAGAATATTTCAAACTTCCAATTGTGTAGAGTCTATAAGTTAGTTGTTCACGCGTTTCGGTTCCATGTGCTTTCTTGGACTAGTTTTATCACCCACACAAAATGGATGCACAAACTACTAATGATTTTACTTTTCCAAATTGGAATATGGAATATCTTTTGACCAAAAATTATATGGTGACTTTAATCTTCCAGAAAATGAGATTTATTTTGGAACATTATAAAGTTTATCTTTTTAAAAAGAGTTTAAATAACAAGTACAATAAAGTACAAAACTAAAATTAGTCATTTGATTGTTTAAATATTTTGTCTTGAATTATGTGGTCCATATAAACCATACTCACTAATTTTCTATTATCCTTATGACCGTGGTGTTCATATCAATTTTTATGATTAGTTTTACGTGATAATTGTCATCTCTTACCAATTACGAATATCAAACAATATCGTTTATCTAAACTAATATAAAACCTCATAATTCTCAACTCAGACTATAATTAAACTGCATATCAATTAAATTTGTGCACACCCAAAATTAAAAGACATAAACATCATTTAAAGTCAGAGTTGAATAACACATTAATCATAATGCTCAGGTCAACTTTCACACAACTCAACTAATTTCACATAATACCTATCGCCTCTCACCTATAACAGATATCAAATAACTTTATCTATCTAGATTAACCTTAGTTTTTTCGATCTCCAAGCTAGGCAAAATTCTTGAGTGAATGCCCACTAAAATTAGGAAAAGAAAAGGGGAAGGTAACACTTATGCAGCAGTACTACTGCTAATTAAGTACATTTTAATATGATTATGATTAGCTTTTAAAATAGTAGTTAGCAACAAGAACATGTGACAAGTGTTGAGAGGGAAAGAATGAAACAATAATACTTAATGTAATGAATAATATAGGGTCATGGATAAGCACAAGCACGTTGTATGATTAGGATTTAGGATGACAAATATGCCTGCCGACCTTTGCTTTTAAACCACTACCTAATTAACCATTAAACACTTTGTTTAAAAATTGGTAAAAAACAAGCTTTGGATATGATCCCTGCACACCGTTTTTTACTATTTTCATTCTATATTCTTTGATATTCGATATTCATTGTAGAATTTAATTAATCTCTCAGATAGATTCAAAGATGTAAAAACACGTTTTACTAAAATTTTGTTTAAATAAGATCTAAATTTTTTAAATATGGATATATAATCATCTAATAGGCTATTAGACTATTCCTTTTCTTTCATATTAGTTAATCAATTTTTTTTCCATACGTTTATTAAAAAATCATAAGATAGGTAATTTTACTAATTAATCTCTTAAAAAGCATTCAAGGGAATTTACAAAGACATATAAATCCTATTCTTTTATCTCGTTCGAATAGGGTTTGTATGATTTCTTCTATTAATAAACCACAACTTGCTCAATAAATACACTAAACTCTTGATTGGTTTTAAGACTAGCTTTACAACTGCCACCAACTTTATCCAAAAACTCTCGTCATTCCTATAAATTACAATTGGCACTTGGCACAAACATCTAATGTTTTCAACGATTTAAATATCATATAGACAAATAAAATATAGTATGTATAAATTATATATTATATAAATATCAAAAATTTAAAATTATGAACTTTAAATTCTAAATTCGCTTTTACTGGAATAAACAAAACAATACTTCCTCTTAAATGAGAAGCTCATACAATCAGATAAATGTTGTATAACTTAATTAAAATCCATAAAATTCAAAGTTTATGTTCATTAAGATATTAATCACAAATTCATATCTAATTAAATATACAATGGCGACATAATGAATAAAAGCTGTAATTTCGTGAGAGTACATTTTAAAAACGTGGAATATTAGTACTTGCGTGATAAAGGGTAAATATACTATTTGCTTTTGGATTAAAACAAAGAACTCTATTTCCTTATTCTAAGATAATATAAAAAAAATAGGTACATTTTTCTCACGTTTAACATTGTCAACGTGATACATGAATTTTTGAGAAAATATGCCTCAAATCCACGTTACAGTTTAATCGTCTTAAATTATGCAGATAATTATTCCAACTCACATGGACATGCTTAATAGAGTATATAACAATAGGAAAAATCTCATTCGGGGCATGTGTTGTTCAAATTTTCTGGCTAAAAAGATTTTTTCATATATTAATATTCTGGCCAAAAAGATTTTTCCATATATTAATAATAGGAAAAATCTCATTGTGGCCAAAAATTTTTCCATATATAATAACATTATTGGGTATTTTTCCAATTAATTAGATATATTAATAAACATTACACACTTAGGGGTCGTTTGGTACAAAGATTGATAATGCAGGGATTAGTAATGCTGGAATTAGTAATGCAGGGATTAATAGTGCAGGGATTATTTTTATCAAGTGTTTGGTTCATTATTTTCGACCACATCTTATGTTTGGATTAAAACTTTATAAAAAACTTCTTTCCAATTATACCCTTAAATTCTTATGCAATTGGGTTGAGGTAAATAATTGTCGGATAATATTTTTTTATGACCTTCTAACTAGCTAAGAAAAGAACAATTTTATCGTCACCTTTTTTTTTTCTTAAATTATTTGAGGATAAATAATTGTCATCTTATTAAATTGATCACTTACAAATGTCAATTTTCAATTTAAAAAAAAGATAAACTATCAACTTTTAAAATTAAAAAGACGGTAAACAATAGTAAAATTGAATAAACCATCTACATTTACGAATAAAATTGCAAGTTGTACTTTTTGTATGTATTCAATGTTATAAATTGTTGAAAATATAAAATATTAGAAAACCGCACAAAGATTTAATTATTTGTTTATTTTCTTGATTTTATGTTTTATGGTTGTGCTAGTAAATTTATTTAAATAAATTAGCTTACAAATTATTTAGAGAGAGTTAAATAACTTGTAAGCTAATTTATTTAAATAAATTTACTTGCACAATCATAAAACATAAAATCAAGAAAATAAACAAATAATAAAATATTTTAAGGGATATTTTTGTCTTTAGTAGACTTATCCCATGGTATTATATCTCATGTATTGCTAATACCTCCAAATAGAAGGTATTAATAATACATCATATAATACCATATAGGAGATATAACTAATTCATGGATTAGTTATACATAAACCCAATTTCCTACCAAACATAGTACTAAATTATACCATCTATAATACATGAACTATTTTATTTAATGCGGCCTACCAAACGACCCCTTTAAGGTTCAAGCTCACAAAGTTTGATCAATAGCTGTGACAGTACTGACTTTGAGATGGTGTGAACAAGTTGTCCTACTGGCTTGGAGTTTTTAATTAATATTGACATTGTTCGAGCTATAATTAACTATATTTAATGATAGTTCAATGTATTAAAATTGAACAAGTTACATGTATGATCAGTTCATGGTCAGCATACTAAAATGTGAAAACTCCAGTGGAATTTTAAGGGTAATAAATATGTGTTGACCAAGAACTTAGAGGAGTTCAAATGTACAATTTTATCTATGTGAGTTAGATTACCAACACTTTGTTTGGAGTATTATTACCTACCGTATTTTATAATATATGATATTATGTTATTTTGATAAATATAATATTTGACTAGATTGTGTCGTTATATAATATGACACATTATTAAATTGATGAATAAACTAGGGTACATAATAGAGCTATTATAAAAAAGATAAGATAGAGGATAAAATAGACTATTATATTATAAACAAAGAGAAGATAATAAGATAATAATACGATCACACCAGATTAGTCAATGCATACAAATTGAATTTTTCATTGTTAATGATACGATTTAAACTAACAATATAATACATTATCTTTGATTGAAGCGTTATTGAATTTGATTGAATTATGTAATTAAAACGAATATGTTAAATTAGTGCATAATGAATTTGTTTTTCCATTTAAGAGATTGTTAGGCAGGTGCTAAGTCGGCATAGGCACAACCATTAGTGAAAACAAAATGCCCTGTATTCCATGCCAACTGGATTAGTTGCCAATTGGTTGGCCATAATTAATTTTAGTTATGATGGAACTGAAGAGCTTGATATTGGTGCTCATCATGTGGTTGCTTTTTTCTTTTTTATTTAGTGTTTATAGTGGAGTTTCGATTAATTTCGACTCGCGTAAGATTTATTTAAGGACAAAGTGTTCTCTAACACAATTTTTTCTATTTTCAAGGTTCATATTCGAGATCTCTTAAGGAAATTCTATCCATCCTATCATCGCCCTCATGTCAAAAACAGTGAAAGTACTGTAAGAGTTTAAGCAAAATAATAATACATCTATTACTGTTTTGATTGCAATTTAATAGATATTGTTAGATTTGGTTAGAGTACCGCTTTTGTGGTCTGATTATATGGATGTGAACAATCCTATTCTCATTAGCTAGCTTTGAAGGTTGAATTATGCTCTGATATCATATCATTACATGGTATCAAAGTCAAGTTCATGCCCATTTAGGCTCCGATCTACACTGCAATTGGGTGTCTAAACATGAAAAAGAGCACATTTGTTGGGATATTGATCATTAGTGCTATGCTTATATGGAGTTGAGTAATCTTCTACCCATGATCTAGCGTTTAAGTTAAGTTAGACTCAAATATAATATCTTTACGCCTATTTCATTGATGCAGTGTGAGTTTAATTTCTTTCCTTTTCATGCTATGCCTATAACATCTTTAAGTTTGGGAATGTAGGTGAAATTCAAAGAAGAAAGTCATGAACTACCACAAGGAATAATTTTATACAGAGCTAGTGAACCAAAAAATTAAAGCTATAACAGGCCCTACCTTTGACAGATTCGTGGCTACCATTATTTTTTTAAAATTATCATAAGAAGGGAAGAATCTAGTAGTGTCTAAAAGAGTGAAGATGTTGGAGGGTTTGGCCACTAAAGACTGGCAAAAGAACACAACTTTTTAGGTTCATTTGACAAAATTCTATTGCCATTTGGAGATGGTTAGGTCGGCACAGCCATCACTAAAATAGTGATACGCGCTTAGAGAACCTACAAGATGGCCGGCTGAGATGTGATGGCTCGAATTCGAGTTTTGGATATGAATTTTTTTTAGTGTTTTCATTCAAATAGAGCTTTGTGCACTACAAATCTAAATTAGTCGAACTTCAATTTGCTCTATAAATTACACTGATTAACACTCGATTCAAAATCCAAATTTATTTTAAACAACTCAAATTTAAATTATAAATTCCAAAGAATATTAAGCTTACTATTTGGTTAAATGACAACTGACAAGCTCCTTCTAACATCTTTAAGCCTTTCTCAATAACCACTAGTGATGTTTTTCTTTTTTAAAAATAAAAATCTCTCAATGCCTAATTCCTTCTTATAATGAAATAAGACACATCGTTGCTATTGCTTTACTTTTATTTTATAATAAAATTCCTTATATAGTGTGTGATAATAATAGCTACAATTTCAACTATTAAATTGTTTCTCTCCTAAAATACTTGTCATATATATATATATATATATATATATATATATATATATATTTAAAAAGCATCATATTACATAATCTTTTGTTGATATTTTAATATGTATTTTTTCAACATATTAATAAAAGAAAAACTAAAACTTATAGTATTTTTTGTATAGTTTTTAAATATTAAATTATAATTTTAAAATATTAGACAAATTTAATTTAGTTTAACATCAAAACTTAGTTAAATTGATTCTCGAAAGTAAAACATGATAACTAATAGGGAAAATTATGCAAAATAGCAAATATTTAGTCTATATTCGGTATTATAGCTACTATGTAAGATAATTGTAATTCGCCTAATTTATATAAATTCAGAATTTGTATAATTTGATTTCTGATTGTATAAATTCAGGATTTTATATATGTTTACCCTAATTATTTATATAGAATTTATGATAAATTCATAACAAAATCACCAAGTTTGTATATTGGCAAACGAAATATACAAATAGAGTACTGAAAAATTTCTAGTATAGATACATAATTCGTGTATACTTACTCTATTTATATATTCACATGCAAAATATACAAACAAATTAAAATATACAAAAACAAACAGCCTTCAGAGTAAACATAACTATAACTATGAAGTACAGTTATAGAACCTTATTATGTCTTATATTTGCTATTTTGTAAATTTTTGAGAACATTGAATATAACTTAAATGATAAGATAATAAGTGATAACTAACCATTAGTGCAATTAATCCCAAGATGGTTCCAATTTTGAGATTATTAAGTTATTGGGCTTAAGGGGATCCATCCTTCCCAAGCTGTTGCTTCTACATCATTTGGTTATTATTGGGCTTAATATTTTGGGCAAGGCCTGTTTAAATTGTAAACTGTTGGTCCATCTATTAACACCAAACAGAGTCATGAATTGATCTATCAATACAAGTACACAAGACTTGAGCCCAATGTTAACCCAACCCATTCCCCAGCAAATCACTGAAGACATTGGCATTTTTACTTGCTCGGTTTTTCATCAAATGAATTGATCTTTAATTTTTGATCTTTCAATGACAGATCTCTAATTTTTGTTCAAAGCAATTAGAGTTTGTTATCTATTTTTTTTCTTGTTGTATATTTTAGCTAACCTACTACTACTAAAATATATGGTGTAATCTCATAAGTAGGATTAGAGGAGGGTATACTATATGTAAATCTTACTCCTATCTTAAAAGGTATGAAAGTTCACAAGGTAATTAATTTTTAATTGCCGCTAAATATGTATTTTAAGCGGCAATTAGCATTCTTTGTATATGTCCCTAAAACCTTTTAGCGACATTGGTTCTAATGACACTTAGCTAATGCCGTTAAATACTTTAACACTCTTTATTAATTTCAATATTTATTGCCGCTAAAAATTATTTTTGCTGTAGTGGTTGTTTCCAAAAGACAGGAAAAAAAATATCAAAACAGATCAAAAAAGAAATAACAGAGAAGTGAAGAAATCATGTCAAAATACTATGACAAAGCAAATAATTTGATAATCGAAGTACAAGAGACAGTTGATGATAACAAAAATCAAAGACAAAATACCATGACTACTAAGAATAAGCGAGATAACGTTCTACCACCTAACAGAAGCACTACTATTTGCACCATAAACTTCAAGAGGACCAAATATCTCTACTAAAAATGAAGTAAGCATTATGAGTTGTGATTGTCCTGTTCATAGTTGAAGTATGATAAAAGAGAACTATTCCAAGTCTCCTCAATTAGAAAAAAAGGAATGGTGGAAGAAGGAAGTAGAATGAGCCTACCAACTTAGAAAACACATATAAGTTGATGTATTGAGTGGAATAAAAAGTTGCACCAGTGGTAAAGTACAAACAAAAGGACTATAGGATGACTCAAATGTCATCTCATGATATAAAGTAAGAAATGAAATTAAAAAAAGAAGAAGAAAGAATCCATTAGTTTATAATCCAAATATCCAATTGTAGAGGTTATAAATTGTGATGTTAAGTTGCGGAGACACGCAACCGTTCGAAAACAAACTTTGGAACATGACACACACGCACAAAAAAAATAAAAAATCTATGACGCTTCATATCCCTTTTCGAAAATTAATTGATTTTAGTTTTGAATTAATCAAATTAATTTTTAAAAATAAAACGTGAAAACTACTTTGGGATAGAGGAAATACTAATAACTTACATTTAACTTAGCTATTACACTTGGTACTACCATCTTCCTCCCCTCGCTCTTTTTGATTATTTATTTTATTTTATATATTTTAATGTAAAATAAGTTATTAATATTTGTATTAATATAAAATATCGTAATTAAAAATTAAAAATAATTTAAGTAAAATAATGTTTTTAAGTAAATTATAAGGAAAGTACATGACACATAAATCAAACAGTTATCCAATTTGTACTTCATTATTATTAGTAGGACGCAATAAATCTAGTGGTACTTTACATAACATAATAATAAATCTGCTTGCCGCTACAGGGCACACAGAAAGGAAGGAGGGCTCAGTGGTTTATTATATTTTTTCAGTCAGTTTAAAAAAAAATTAATAATATTTGACATATTAAAAATCGTGAGATAAAAAATATTTTGACACATATGATATAATTTAAATTTAACACCGGAAGATTGAAATATCTTTTTTATTTTCTTAAATTTCATGTTAAGTTAAACTAATTTTAGTTTTTTTGAAATATAAAGAGTACTATTTATATAGACATTTTTTTTTGAAATAACAAATATAATAGATATAATAATACTATATAACTATAGTTTTCAGAATTGCGCTTCATAGCTATAATTTCATTTGCTATAAACACTGCGATTTCTATATTTCTGCCCATATATATATTTCGCTACCGAATATACAATAGCATAAGTATAATTATACATTTATGATTTTTTTTATATTTTAAAATCACCACCAACTGTATTCTACTAGGACAATAACCACACTTGCTTAACCATAGTTAGTTACTCTGTTTCTCTTTCACTTGTCTATATTATATCGCCTTCCTCATCATTTCTCTCTACCCATACACCCCCTAAAGCAGAAAAAACGTGAACTACAGAAGAAGAAGAAGAAGAAAAATGAGCTGCAATGGCTGCAGAGTATTACGAAGAAGATGCAGTGATAATTGTACCTTAAGGACTTGTTTGGATGGAATTGATGATCCTCAAGCACAGGGTAACGCTACTCTCTTCGTCTCTAAGTTTTTTGGCCGTAGCGATCTCATGTCCTTAATCACCGCTGTTCCCCAAAATCGAAGACCTGGTACTGTTACTAAACACGCCTTACAACTTAATTTGAGTTCTGGTTTCTGAGTTATTGAAAAAATTATTTCTATATACCTGGCTGATCTGATGAACTTTTCGTTACTGTAGCTTTGTTTAAATCGCTGTTGTTTGAAGCGTGTGGGAGAACGGTGAATCCGGTGACCGGTGCGGTAGGACTTTTATCGACGGGGAACTGGCACGTGTGTCAAAAAGCGGTGCAAACGGTTCTCGCTGGTGGAAATCTACGGTCGGTTTTCGCCGGGATTTTAACTCCGCCTTACTTCGATGATTCCTTCCGATGCGGCGGCGCGTGGGATATGCCAAACCAGTTCTGTAACAAATCCGAATCTATGTTCATAGACGGATCGGATCAAATTGAAGGAATGGAGTGGATCAGTTCGGAGAAGAGATGGAATACGTCGTCGTGTTTTGGTTCGGAGACTGAGTTATCGGATGTATCGCTGGGTTTGGATAGTGGATATGGATATGCAGAGTGTGTGAAAGGGGAAGAACCGAAACTTCTGAATCTCTTCGTTTGAATTTTGTTGTTTAGCTATACAATTTATAGCGATGCTATCGCAACTGAGTAAAAAGTAGAAAATAAATAATTAATATTGCTGTAGTAGTTTTCCAGTTGAGTTTGATATTTTGAGTTCAAACTCAGTTGGAAAATCGGAAACTGTAATGATCTAAACATGAATTTTTGGACTGTTAAACTGACCATCTTTTTTTTGGCTGAATAAAACTATATATTATACTTATATGAATGAAATAAAGACGATTTGTACTTCATATTTCACAAGTATTGTTTGTTTTATCTTATAGGATTGTGCAAATTAATTACATTTTATACGGCCAATTCCCTATAACTTCCAAGTAGGTACAAAGTATGTAGCAAATACTCACCGGAATAATCAATAAGAGTTCAAACTTCAAGCTGATCTGGATATCATCGTCACAAAAAACATCGTCCATATTCCAAGTAGTAACAATACTTTATGGAATTTTCAGTTTGTGTTCAAGCTAAAGTAACGATGCTTTATGGAATTTTAGTTGTGTGTTTAAGTAGATTCGAATATCATAATTATTAAAAACATCGTTCATATTCAAAGTTGTAATATCAGCTTTATTACTTATATATCATGAAGTCTTCATGTGGAAGAAAAGAAGCTCTCGGCATTGATAGAAGTTAAGGACTTATTACACGTTTCCTTTTGGGCATAAAATTGTGATCAAACTAATGATCGATATTTGACTATAAAAATTTCTAGTGCTTACATTGTTTTGGAACTTCAATTAAATGTATCACAATTTGAAAGATTAAGTTTTACCATTTCACAGTTAATTAGTTAGTTTTCTGTCTTTTACCGTTAAAGATGGAGGATTCAAATCTCATCACTAGTGTAGTCTTTTTCTTTCCCCCTTCCTCCTCTGCTCCCCCGATGTAATACAATAAATTATTTAAAATAATAAAAACTTAAAATCTCCCAAGTTGAAAAAAAAGTGAATTACAATTGAGAATAATTAGACACATATCACAATCATGGATTTATTGAAAGATTAAGCATGAGTTGTCACAATAAAGAGGCAAACATAATATCTATGAGAACTATACAAATCTTATCACTCAAAACTCAACTTACATAAAAAAAGCTAAAGGGTTATACATTGAAGAAGTAAAGAATTCATAAGTGGAGAACATGAAATATCTATCAAATATTTAAAGCTCCATCAAAGGGACCAATCCTCTCATTATAACCATTATTTAGTCAACATGCAAATTTATACATGCATATACGGTTCATTCATAGAAATAATCTCAAATCCAAGGGAAAAAAGAAGAAGAAAGTATTGTATTCTAATCTACTTTTACTCATTTGTTTTAGTATTCTTTTCCAAGATTTTCATCCTCACAATATTTAGGAGGCACACTCCAATGTGCAAGTCGATGCGAATTTTAAAAGTAATACCCCCTTCCATTTTAGGGGATGTGAAATATTTTTTTTTT
This sequence comes from Solanum lycopersicoides, assembly GCA_022817965.1. Lineage (NCBI taxonomy): Eukaryota > Viridiplantae > Streptophyta > Magnoliopsida > Solanales > Solanaceae > Solanum > Solanum lycopersicoides. The sequence goes on from CM040621.1 coordinate 90,331,025, forward strand.
AAATTTTCCTTTTAAAAAAAAATAACACGTTTCTAAATTTAAAAATAATTTATTTTATATTTTCCATGTCATTCTTAATAAACATAATTAATATTTAAGACCATTTTATTATAATTATTATTTAAAAATCTTTCTTTATGAAATTTCACAACCACCCAAACTTAAGCTACATATAAAACAAATAAAGGATAGAAGCAATTTTTTTCAATCCTTTTTTTTTTTTTTGTTCATTTGGGTATAGAACAATGCAACAACCTATGAATGTAATTGCTTTATTTTTTAATCAAGATGTTTTGAATTTGAGTTCATGAATATCAAAAAATTCTTAGTAAAAAACACTTCCATGAAATGGGGTTCTACGTGGTGTGAATTCGAAAGAATCATACTCTAGTACATATACTGAATATTGAATAGAAAATTGAAAAATAAATAAATCTATGTAATACTCTAATAACCAACAAACAAATAATAATATATTATATATAATTTCACAAGTTGAGTCTGAAGAGGTATAAAATATCACAGATATCAATCTTATGTCTGTATATTTATAAGGTAGGGAGACTATTTTTGGTTTAACGAAAAAAAATTGGAGGAGGGGGTGGGGTGGGATGGGATGGGGGTGGAGACAGGGGAAGAGTCACTTTGATATAGAGGGTTCATTTTTCGATGGAAAATTATACTTTTTATATATGATTAAAATAATATGTTACGTATATATAGTAGATGTCGAACTCTCTCCGACTAATTTTTGTGTCTATCTCTACGAATTTTAAGTCCCCTTATTGAAAATTCTAAACTCCGCCACTGAATGGAAACGCCTATTCAAAAGAGATGGGGAACACATCATCAGGGGTCCCACATTTTAGTTTGCCACCTTCATCAGTGGAAAACCACATCACTTTTTTGTATTCCACACAAAAGCAGATTCGCTTAGCGTTTTCCTCTCGCCGCATCCCACCCAATATTTATTTCTTTTTCTATTCTCCACAAAACACTTAACCATGGTTAACATGTGTGGTTAACTCCAGAATATATATTTTCCCCCTCTTCCCAAATCATCCCATTATATAAAATTATATATATTCAAGAGACAAAATATTACCCTCAAAATAATATCGACACAATTGGAGATCAATACATAGAAAGATTGTTTTTGTCGTTATAACGATTTTATCGATGCTTAAAATAACTTTATCTGGAGTCTTTTCTCTCTTTTAAATTTTTTGATAAATAATATTTAGTTTTAAAAATAGTGACTAGTCTATTTGAGGTCTTTTCAGGTATAAAGTTATTAAGCTAATCTAAAGTATATTTACGAAAATATAACAAAAAACTTAACCATCAAGTTTTGAGAAAAAACTAGCTAAGCTTGTGTCACTTTCTTACATCAAAAAAAAGGGAGACTTATATATGGGGCCGATACGCAATGATCAAATTAGATTATAGATCAAGATATCAGATCTTAATTAAGAAGTGGAGAAATAAATGAAATTTTTAATTGAAAAATTAATGTTAGACCAATTGTGGTCTAGTGACTAGTAGGTAATTGAAATCATTTCAAACTATCCCTATTAAATGATATTTTTGCATTAGGTCTTAGCAAATGATTTTAAAAATATATATCTAATACCGACTAATTATTTTTTCTTGATATGTCAAAAATGACGAATAAAAATAAAAATTTATTTTAGAAATAAGTGACAAGTAAAAGTGAACGGAATAATTAATTCAGTAAGAGTGAATAGAAAAATACAAATAAGAGTTCTAAAAAGCTATGATCCAACATCCAAAGAAAAACGACTCAGATAGTAAGTTAGGATCTCTAAGCAATCACTCAACGAAAAAGAAAATGGATATTACCTAGTTTTCGAAGATGAGACAAGCTGTCCCATAAAAAGTGGATTCTAGTTCTTAACTTGAATGCCTTTACTTTAATGACCACTTATTGATAATGCCATAAATTAAAGTAAACCATACACGTTTTAAGTGCTTACACTTGCAAAAGGATAGATCTAATCACTTGAATATTTCTAGCAAACATCATCACTATGTTTGCACTCAAGAACGTAAACATCATAGTATTTTTTTTAAAAAAAAAAATTACAGGAGTCGAAAATAACTATATGGATCGTTTGGTGTGATGATCAAACATAAATAGTCCCGAAATAAAAATGTAATACTATCTTATCACTTATTTGGTTTACTAATTTCAGAATAAATTATACTAAGATTAGTAATTGGCGGGATAGGTTATACATGCCAAAGGGTGAATTAATAGAATCGGAATTAGTTATCCTGAGATAAAACAATAAAAATGACAAGTCTCTCACGGGTGTGCAAAGAATTTCCATTTATTACATGGACGTATATTAATATATATATACACATGTGTAAAATATTTCTGATGCTATAAACCAAAGATATAAGCTGCTATGAAACATTATAAAAGCAGCAATTTCCTACTCATGATGCATACAAAATGCAATTGCAGCAGCATTCAACAAGCCTGAATCAAGTAACTCTAGCTACACAAATCATATTACCGTCACTTTGTTTGGTTAAGAAGAGCTCCCTTTTGATGTTAGCATTTCCGTTAAACAGTCAAAACAAGATCAGCTTTACACTTCTGTTGTTGAGCAACAAACCGCGTCTTTTATTTGTAATAAATGTGTCTTGAGGCTACATTCCTTCACCTATTGTTTTACAAACTTTTGTCAGTTTACAACGATCTTTTGATATGAAGTTTGATGTAGAAATGATGATTACTTGAATCGTTTTCTTCAAAAACTTTAGGTATAGAGGGAAATCCAGGGTTACCTGTAGAGCCGTCATTGATGACAAGATATCTCTACATTGATCAAGTAAAGCACGCTCGCTAGCCACTACATCTGCAAGTTCACATACCATAGAATCCACCTGCTCTACCTGTGCACGTATATAATTAACCATGTTAAAGAAATCCAAGTGGAAATAAACCGAGATACAAAAAGGAAATTTGGAATATATCTGAAAAGACAAGTTGAGTACTTGGGACAGACGCATAGTTTGATCAGAATCATTGAGAAATAAACAGACAATAAGAAAAGTAGGTTCTAAGTTCAAGCACCAAGTCTTCTTTTTCTTTTACAAATAATAAATTCAAACACCAAGATTTTTGCTTTACTGATCCAAAGCAAGAAAAAAAAAGGAACTGCAGGCACTAAGGAACTAAGAATAATCAGGAACTAGTTTTGATCCCAGATGTCAACAAGATGACACAAATATTACAACGGATACCTCATTGGTCAAAGTTATGGGACAAGTAGTCATCCACAACCAGTTAGTAATAATATCACAGCAAAGACTATCTGTTGAGACTGGGAGCAAAATTTTTGCGGCTTGTGAATAGATGAAAAGTTAGTTTTGGTAGTGATATTTGAAAGTATCATTCTAGTTAGACTCCTGTATATCAACACTTAAATCACATAAACAAATTTCAACGAACAAAAACAGCAATAGATGATTGAAATCCCAATGTGATCACTCCTAAATTCGACGACAGAGATGTTCTATCTGAGAAAATACAGCTACAAAAATGGTGGGGAAAAGAGAGCAGATAGTTTTCAAGAAAGCTTAATGCAGGAATTAATCCCTGCTGATATCATCAACCATGAACAGAGAGCAACGATATCATGCACCAGGGAGTCGCGCAGAAGAATTCCAGCAAAGAGAGGACAGAAAGATGATGCATAATTTTTTAGCAATAGGAGAGGTGCAGTTGTGGGGAACAAACTTGAAGAAATGGATTGCAACAAATGGAGCGAAGATACTCAATCAAATCGAGTTACAGGACTAGGAAGTCACTGCAGAAGAACTTGTTACCGGACTAGGCCATACAACACTTGGGACAAAAAGGAAGACAATTAAGAGGTTGAAGTTGGCATCTACCAAGGTGGGTAGTATCTAACTGCTGCATCGATACTAGAGAAGTACTAGGTCGGTGAGAGTGATCAATTAAAACCTAAGATAATACCATTAGAAAGAAGTAGCAAGATGGCAAACAGAAACACTAGAGTCTCAACTACTGAGAAAGCACTTTGCAAGTGCCAATGATTTAAAAAGCTGTGGCGAGAGACTAGATTTTTATCTAATTTGCCTAGGACAAGGGACATAAGTCCCACGAATTTTGAATTTAATACATTTTAAATTATAGAAAAAAAAACTCCAACAAATTGTAGAAATTTTAAAAAGATTGCATCATCTAGTAGAATAACTGTTGTACATATATAGAAAGCATGCAAAAATTTGAGAGGAAATGCTAGTGTCTTTAGCAATATAGTTTCACAAAAAGTAAATCTTTCTAACCAAAATACTAATTTTATTTCTTTGAAGTTCTGTTAGATTTTTCTTTTCTCCGGAAAAATTTCTTTAGATTATTTGAGGAAAAAATAAATTATAACACCAATTTAGGGTCATACTAGGCAAAATAGTCCATTGTCATACACCAAGCTAGAATTACAAGTGGGGCTTATCAACTAAGTATTTATTCCAAATTTAAGTCCAATTTAATCAACTCAAGAAATAACAATGGATTCTCCAAGTTTTTTTACCCACAGCACTTACTGATAAAAAATTACCTTCCTAATAAAGTTACTAGCCGCCAGCTTGCACTTAAACGGCTCTTCTTATTGACACTCACTTTCAGAATGTTTAAAGAGAATAAGGTTTCTCAAAGTCCTGAAGAAAGTCTATTGTTGCCATCTGCAATTGCTTCATACTTTAGCTGCCTTTCTCCATAGTGAGTCAATATTTACCTTATCTTATCCATAGCACTTCCTCATAAAATTACCTTCCCAAAAAATCTACAAGCCTACACTTAGACAGCGCATATTGACTCTCGGAATATTAAACTAGAAAAGAGAGTCTCTCAACGGCCAGAAGGAAGTGTGTATTTCCATCTCCAGTCGCTTCAGTTTTGCTTCTATTTCTTCATTGTCATCACTTTCCCTACTTCCTTATTATCATCATCAACCCCTTATCTTTCACCCAGAATTCATCCCTTCTGGCATTAAGGGTTAAGATTTTCAGATTTTAAACTGTTGGTTCTCGGTGTTAAAACATTTTTGAGGTGCACTTGTGGCGTACACCCAAGCATTTGGGGGCATGCACCTCTCACACTGGTGTTAGAATGTTGTCGATACCTCACCTTGGAACACTCCCAAAATGCCTTTCGCAGCAGTGGTAACTGGTAACGGCCCGCTTTTTTCTAAACAAGTTCTCGTTCTTCATCTAATGCATTTTTGCAATAGATAGAATATGTGGTTATCACGTGAAACAAAACAATTTCACATGTTGAAGTAGATTCTCAAGCTTCCCTGTGGTGAGAGAATATTTACAGGATTATTAAGAATATTCCTTTTGAATGTGGTGGTGTTCGAGTTAGCTAGCACACACCTTGACTATTCCATTCGGATACAAAAGTCCCTACTCTCTCCTATTCTCGGGTACATCATTTACTAGATGTATCTGGACGTAATACATCATTTTACGCGATGTATCTGGACGTAATACATCACTTTACGCGATGTATCGGATGGATACATCCCTATACGCAATGTATCGGGACATCGAGTGATGTATCCGAAACCAAGTGTGATGTATCATGACGTTGAGCGATGTATCCGAAGCAGGGACGCGATGTATTTGGACGTTTTGGGATATATCCGGATACCACCAAATTCAAGAAAATTTCATAATTTGGAAAAGAGTAGGGATAGGATGTAATTAGCTCTTAACACTATGTGATTTGTGTAAAATTCCCTATTTTTTATGCATTAGACTTGCCATTTTCTCATTGCAGATAAAACACACCCTAGTCAAAATAGGTGGCTATGAAAATTAAGCAAGGTCACGGCCTACTTCCTTCCCCTCCAACTACTTGAAAACAGATAGAAGTCTACTAACTGTTAGAATATGAATAGGTTTATACAATCCTATTAGAATAGGAATAGTTTATACAGTACTATTAAAATAGAAATAGGTTTATATAATCCTATTAGAATAGGAATAGGACTACTAAATAATATCCTATTTTGTAAAGGATTGTATTCTATGGTCTATAAATAGGGTCTCATGTAATAATGTAGATACAACAACAATTCAATATTATTTTTTCCCTATATTTCTCACATGGTATCAGAGCCTCTACGATCTTGGTAAACAATCAAAGAGCTTCAGCTGTCGGCGGGCGGCTATTACTCATATATGCCGCCCGTCCGGCCAATGATTATGTTAGCAAAAGTTTGGTCACCGTGTATCTTTCTAGTGACTATTTTACCATATCTAATTTTTGTAGCACCGCCCCATTCTTCCGGCGACTGCTTTCTTATATCTAATTTGTGTATCACCGTGCCATCATATCGGTGACTACTTTTTCATATTTAATTTGTGTAGCACCGTGCCATCATTCCAGTGACTACTTTTTCATATTTAATTTGTGTAGCACCATGCCATCCTTCTGGTGACTACCTTTTTTTTTTCCATATCTTATTTGCGTAGCACCGTGCATCTCCCGGACTACTTTTCATATTGAATTTGTGTAGTACCGTGGAATTTTTTCCGAACTATTTTCTCATATCTGAGTTGCATAACATCATGTATCTTTTCAGTAACTTAGATTTGATTTGCATAGTTCCATTCGTCTTTTCCGGTGACTCCTCAAATCTGATTTGCGTAGGGTTGTGCCATCATTCCAATCCTACCTATATAATTTCTCTTTTTCATTAGGGTCATGCCATCATTCCGACCCTACCCATATTATTTCTCTTTTTTTGTCAATCGGGTCATTCCAACTATCCTATATAATTTCTATTTTCTAGTTGGGTCGTGACATCATTCCGACCCTACCTATATAATTTTATTTCTTATATTGTGACCATTTTTTCTAATACTACGACATATGAGCATGTTCCAATAATTATTTTGGTGACTTTCTTATTTAATATTAACTCATCTATTGATGCCAACATGATCCATATACTTTACATTAGATTTTGAGCACTTCGTTGCTCAGGGGGAGTTTAGTAGCCTTGTATGTCGATTGTGTTGTGTCATCGATTGTACAAATCACTCTATGGTCTAGAACAATTTTTTCTCAAGCTTGGGTTGGGAAGTTCAACACCAACATTATGAATCAAATTCAGTATTTCATGCGAAGATTAAGCACATTGAGATTTACTGGCCTTATGCATCAAATTCAGTATTTAATGAGAAGACAAGCACATTAAGATTGACCGTCAATTTTGTGAAGTCTGCAAATATCTCACAAAGCCCCTCATCGGTCTCCGTGTTAATTACATTTGTAACAAGCTAGATGCATGAATTGTACGCACTAGCTTGAGGGGGAGTGTTAGAATATGAATAGGTTTATACAATCCTATTAGAATAGGAATAGTTTATACAATACTATTAAAATAGAAATAGGTTTATATAATCCTATTAGAATAGGAATAGGACTACTAAATAATATCCTATTTTGTAAAGGATTGTATTCTATGGTCTATAAATAGGGTCTCATGTAATAATGTAGATACAACAACAATTCAATATTATTTTTTCCCTATATTTCTCACACTAACCATAACCAGAAAGAATAAAAATACCTTGGGCAGCAAAGAATACATTGAGGATCCCATTGCCTGCATCACGTCAACGGCTGAAGAAATAGCATCTTTAACATTTTGAGCTTCTGCCTGTAGATGATAGATAGAGCCAGAAAATATTATTCCTGAAGCATAATACCAAATTGTAAAAGAATGCAAGGAAAAAGTACCCTAGCTCCTTCCACAACAGGGAGACGAATAGTGCTGGCTTCCAGAGCACATATAGTCCCTGACAATGAATTGCAATGGTCTCCATCAATCATACCCCAATTTTCCAGACATTGCCCCTGAAATGTCCAAAAAAAGAGTAAGGGACAATAAGATAGACAAATCAAGTACACATTACAAATGTTAAAACAAGAAATCAGACCATGAATATTTACTTCTCATTTCACAGCATATAAAAAGATAATAACCATCTTAGGCAGCGCAAGCACTACTCAGGTGCATGATGAAGGCAAATGTGAGATATAACAGGGAACATTATAATTGTAACTAGCAAGAGTTGTTTCATTCAACAATATAGTGTTATCTACAGAGAAATGACCAAATAGTATGCATTAGCTCATGCATTTACTGTCATAATTTCTGTGTCATAGCTTCCCCTCAACCCTCAGGCCTTCAGTTTTCTTCCTACGCATCATATAGACTTTTAACCTCGTGTACTCTTGTTTCTTGTTTGTTCTTTTCAAATACATACATGATTTGTTTATCAAGTATCTGTACTCGATAAATGGTTTATCTCATTGATGCATGTGTATTTAAAAGCATATCTTTTGATGTATAAGAGTCTGTATATAAACATATGCAAAATAATTTGGTTTGAGGCAAAAGAACTGAAAGAGGGCTTACTTGTCCTTTGAGGATGGAATGCAGCTTCACATTTTTTCGCAGCAGCTGCAGCTGAATTCTTTTGGACTTCACAGAATGCCGCAATTTTAAAGTAGTCAACCAAGCATTGTACAGGGTCCTCTGGTAAACGGATAATTTCACATTAATGGCACGAAATTTCGACAGCATTCTTGTCTATAGTTATACCACAGCTTTCAGTTTACACTATTAATTCATGGGTAGAAAAAAACTTGCAGCCAGTTTATGCATCAATTTTAGCGAGTATAATTGTAAGAGGAGTATTAGGAAAAATTAAGACAGCGGGTCAGTTAATTTTTTCAATTTTACTTGATGATAAATTATTGGTACACCTTTTTTACAGTTTTTATTCTAATATTTGAAGTTTGGTTTTATCACATTTTAAGAACGGTAAGTAATGTTTATTAAATATTTCGGTAAGGATGTTACTATTTCATTTAGACATCGAACTATAGTCTGTTCCAATTCAGCACCTGTATATTTCATCAACAACCCCTTAAGGGTGGGTTCACCAGCGCCCATTACGTAGATAAGTTCATCACACTAAATATGTCTTCTCCTTTCAACTATACGTATCAACATCAAATGGAACATGCATGAGGTTTTAAGGCTTAGTGAATTTAATGTGTACAAATAAAGGAGGTAACATATTTTAAGTGATTAATTTATTTATGTAATGAGCACTTGAGAACACGTGCCAAAGCTTTTTTTTAAAATTTTGAGTTGGAAATATCTAATAGGAACACACTGTTATATGTTTAGATGTTCAATCGAGATATTATATGTTTAGATGCTCAATCGAGATATTACATGTTTAGATGCTCAATAGAGATATGACATAGTTCGAGTGTCTAGATGTGGCAAGTGAAAACTTTTATATCTTAGATTTCTATTCATATATATAAAACAGGTCTAATTAACAATAAAATCTCAAGTAAAGAAACAACAGATATCATGTATTTATTCTTTGAAATGGATTGGAGTTTACACCAAGTATATAACTACCAGTGGATTACTCATCATATCATACAAAGCCTGAATAGGAATTAACACTCAAGTAAAGAATATTAGATAATAAAGACAGATATGTCTATTATCCCATTTTAGCACGCAAATTGAACAGTATATTGAACATGTCCAATTAACCATAAAAAGTTCAAGTAAAAAAGAACAAGCATAATATATTTATCATCCTGTTCAAACCGCAGGTTGAGGGATTCCTATATCTACTTGATGAGTGAAACAGAAATGCGAACCTCCAAAAGTTTTAGTCTATTGTTATTTCTTAATGCAATTCATGTAAGCCATAAAAATTGCATTTCTATTATGGCTATTTTCATTTCTCTAATTACTATTTACTCTTAATAAGGAATATATATAATGCATTTCTATTATGGCAACTTTTCATTTCTCTAATTACACTTTACTCTTAATAAGGCGGGATGGGTGTAACATCTGACCCCAAATAATTTAGGATTGAGCTATCGTTGATTGATTGATTTCATTTCCACAAATAACATTCACCACAAAGGTTTGCAAGGGATAGTAAAATCTCAGATGATGTTTCCTTAGCAATGTCTATGTACTTGTATATGAACTATGTCCTCAGTAACACTTAAAGAGAGTTAGTAGCATTTTAAATTTTTTTACCTCTGCTGTTGTTGTCTGTGCCCTCAGAGCAGCTTCTGCTTGTGCATTGACAAATCGCCATTGCAGGTTCCGATTATATAGAAGCCTTAACTCATGTGCATCAACTATCCGGTTTTCCCCTACCTTCCCTCTTCTTGCATCAGCAGCAAAACTCAAAATTGAGGGCATGATGCATGAATTATTAGATATTGAGCCCATGGAACCATTTTTTGTTCTTGTAGGACTTGGCATCCCTCTTAAAGAGTATTAGCAGATGGTGTCAATGCCTTACTTGGTGATGCTGGTCTTAGACCTCCTCGAAGAGGAGACATTAGACCTCTAGAAGCTGGGACAACCCGGGGTGATGTTCTAGGGCTATCAGTCAGAAACTTCTTGTTTCCCATTTGCTTAGAAGAAGCTACTGTTTTCAAATTGCCATTGTCCATAGAAGAACCAAGTTCTGGCCCTCGTCTGATTCTGTTGTTAGTCTCTTGCCAAAACCTAGCAGGCACAACTATACCACGGGGACCTCCTCGTCCATGAATAACAGTCGACCATCATGGACACCTGAAGTACTCCCTGAAGATACACTTTCACTATCTGAAGCCAATGCATCAGCAGACATAGCTGATCCATAAGCTGACTTCATATCTACCTCATCATTATCACTTTGAGGTTTCAATTTAGCTTCAATTCTAGCTCTATGATATATATCAATCACCGACTTCATTGACGAACTAGTGACACTTCCGGATCCAAATTTAGCCTTGTCAATAGAACCACAATCCATGCTTCGTGTCAGAAAACTTGAATTCAGTGACTTCGACCTCCCTGGCCACCTATGCTGATCACTTGTCTTGACATTCTCAGTCCGATCTCTTGCTGGTGTGCTCAATTCCGCCGCAACTTTACTCCTTTCCGGTGTAAAAAATTCCGCCGTAGCTTTCTTCCTCTCCGGCGTGACAAAATCCGCAGTAACCTTCCTCCTCTCTGGCGTGACAAAATCCGCAGTAACTTTCCTCCTCTCCGGCGTACCCTTCCTCACACTTCCAATATTGTTCGTCGCAGGAGGGGGCTTTGCTTTACTAACAGGTATAGAGAAAGACTGACCTTGAAAGGAAACGGATAAGCTCCTACTGGAATTCAACAGCTGCTTCGCCGCAGCAGACTTCTCCGTAGACGCTGGCGTTACCGGCCGTCTCCGGTCCACCGACTGGGACCGTTTAACTAAACCGGAATTTGAACCGGCGTCGCAGCAGGTCGAACCGTCCTAGTCCCCATCGGAGATGGAGTCCTCAGTGAGGCAATCGAATTAGACGATGAAGAGTAAGTAGTCGAAGTATTCGAAGACGACGTCGTTGAGACAGAAGATGAAGAAGAAGTCGAAAGGTACCTAGAAGTAACCTCTCTAGATTTCGGTTTTCTAGAAGGTCCATTCTGAGCTTCTGAAGGCAACAATGGCGGTCTTTTCGGATTCTGATAACTCAAACCATTAGATGTGACCTTCTGATTGGGCTTTGTTGTTGATACTGCAGCCACCATTTCCACTTCTCACAATTCTTCACATCTCTCCGGAAAAATTCACTCTCTCAAAAACCCTAATTCACCAGAAATTCAGCTGAATTTATAGAGTAATAAAGTGCAAAATACGAAGAGATTACTTCTACAATCTGAAATTAATAGTATATGTATTAATAATGCCTGTATTAATGGAGAGATTTTTCACTTTGTAATTTTTAGAGAGAGAAACATACCGGAAATATGACCGTTACGAACGCCGGCGAACAATATACGCGGAGGAGAGAGAAAGAGGAGAGAGAAAGTGGGACCTCAAGGAAATATTTGCGAGCATAACTGTCGTCCCCCACTGCGTTTTCGATGTGATTAAAAAAAAAGCAATGCATTAAGAACTTGTACTGCTACCCTTTATAGTTGTACAGTAAACACGTTGATGTGGACTTGTATTTTTAGCGAGAGAGTCTTGAATCAACGATAAATTTATTTTAGCATAATTTATAGATTATAATTCGAGTTTGTTGAAACTCTTTATTAATGTTCTCATTTGAATAGATAATTAATATAACAATCTTTGATATGTAGTTTTTTTTAACTCTGCTAACGAGAAATACTTATGGAGTGAAATGTTTTTATTTGTATTTTGTTGAATCTTCGGAGAAACGTCACGTTGATGACAGTTGATTTTGATACTTTAATGACAGATTAGGTAAATTACATGAATATTTAATAAGTTATCTTAATATTTTATTATTGTTTTAATTGTATTGCATTTTGTTTGTTTATTAGTATTTCGGAGAGAATATCCAAGCGTGCTCATAAAAAAACAATTTAAAGTAGGTAAATGGAATTACGGGATCATTAAAAGCCAACATTTATGTTAATTAATTAATTAAATCATTGTAATTAATAATTATTACTCGCGGCACAGATTATGTCTCTTATAATGGAATTTATCCACTTAATTAATTAATATCGATAGTTTTGGATCGGCATAATACATATATTGGACCCTAAACTTGGCTTCAAATTTTAACTTTGACCTCAAACTTTCATAGTGTACAAATAGGCACTTTAACTATACTATCTTTCAACAAATAAACACGCGATTCCTACCTGGCAAAATGCGTGAAATACACGCATTCTGCACGAGTGAGAGGTAATTTTTGAGGCCCAAAACGATAAAAAATTGCTAAAATGACAATTCTACCCTTAATTAGTACTTAAATTGGACCCTTAACTTGGCTTCATATTATAACTTTGACCTTTAACTTTGTTTGTGCACAAATAGGCACTTTAACCATCCAAAACTTAAACAAAAAAATACTCGGATCCTACATGGCAAAATACGTAAAATTCACTCAAATTAGGCGCGTCAGATGTAAAAATCGAGTGTCCAACAGTAAAAAAAACACTGAAATGACAATTAAACTCTCTTTCTAATTTTTCAACAATTTTTCCCTCTTTTTTGCATTATTTGTTGTTCATTGCAAAATGCAAGTGACATTTAATTACTTTTTTGTTATTATGAAAAAAATTATAATGAAGTCTTTTTTGACAAGATGGGGTGAGTATACAATTATACAAATTGAATGCAATTTTTGAAGGCATTTTGATTAGATATCAGACTGCTACTCAAACTTGACAAAAATATGTGAAAAGTTCTATCAGACAATTTATCAAATACTTTAAGTGCACCATTTCACTTAATAATTTTTAGTACTGTAAGTTCATTTGTTGGCCTCCAAAATTCATAATTGCAATTCTCTTCACTATGACAATCACAATACACAAAGCACCCTGTTTTTTCAGTCAAATATTTGACAACTTAAAGCACAAATATACTTCAAACTAAAGAAAAGAAGGACAAGTTCATTGAATCTCATGTCTTTCCATATTTATGGGTTGCTCTGAAATAATTTTGCAATAAAAACATTAGTTTCTTCTAGAGATTCTCATATTAGTTTCAACATTTGACCAACAATATGCAAATTCTTGTTTGTAAAATGTTGAATCTTGTTACATTGACTAAATTGAGGAAGAAAAATAGATAACTCGAAAATTAAATTACAGCAAATATCTTGAACAATTTTTTCTTTGATTTGAATATAAGGAACATGAATTTCAGATTAGGAATTTTTAAGAGAGAGAAGAAAAGAGGTACTAATTTTTTTTTACCTAAAAAATGAATTTGTTTTCACTTCCACCTTATTCTATATTATAATTTATTTTTATAATTTTTAAAATCTAGGTGTATTTATTTTAGTTAGTTGGCAGCAACTGAGTGGTTTACTTTTCCACGTCAGAGCATGTGTGTAACACGCGTTTTGATTGAAATATTCGCGTGTTTTTTTGTTTAAATTTCGGATAGTTAAAGTGTCTCTTTGTGCACTATCAAAGTTAAAGGTCAAAGTTATAATTTGAAGCCAAGTTAAGGGTTCAATTTATGTATTATGCTTAAAAAATACGTGTAAATTTTTTAATTAGTTGGCAGCCACTGAGTGGTTTACTTTTCCACGTCAGAGCATGTGTGTAACACGATTTTGATTGAAATATTCGCGTGTTTATTTATTGAAAGATAGGATAGTTAAAGTGCCTATTTGTGCATTATGAAAGTTTGAGGTCAAAGTTAAAATTTGAAGCCAAGTTTAGGGTGTAATATATGTATTATGCCGTTTTGGATCAATTGTTGGGTTGTATTATTACTTGTCTTATTTATATAGAAAATAACATTAAAAATAAAGTATATGAACGTATATAAAAAAAAAAAAAAAAAAGATGTATGATAGTCAAAATTTAATCAGTTTTATTCAACAACAAAAATGTCGGGCGATCTCGAGCCTCACCCAAAAAGGTTTTCTTATATAACGAAGGTCTAAAATAACAATGTAGGCTCCAATCTTCATTTATTTTTAGAGTAATGAGGTAGAAAGTAAAGTTTATTTGTACAATTAAGATATATTTATAATGATCAGAATAGCATCAAAAATATGATATTAATTTTTAAGAATTTGTGTTCCATCGATTTTTTTAATATATTTTCAATTAGTATGAATCACGAATTATAGAAATTGATAAGCATGTGCACGTTAAAAAAATATAGAAGTTAAAAGAAGACCACTTTAAATTTTTTTCAAAACAAGTAGGATAATACCAACACGTGACAATTAAAGTTATGGTAAACTTTAAAGTTACAAAAATAGAAATTTTAGAACGTGTTTTAATTAATATACTTCTAATTATGTTTATAGCGACTTGTGAATAATTATTTTCTGTAAATAGTTAAACTTACTCACGGGATTTTTACAAGAAATTAATAAAGTGAGATAAATAATATAAGTACCATGCAAAAGGTACTATCATATAGGTTGTTACATGCATTAATACATACCTTACCAAATTAGCATAATTTATCACAAGTTGTGATTCACAACTATGACGTAAATCCAATTTAAATCATATATATTGAATTACGAGGTAGTTTGATTGGTGAATAAGTCATATTAAAATTAAATTACGATTGAATTGCAGTTGATATAATCTAAACACAAATATTTGATTTATGCGACTAAAAATGTGATAAACATTGTATAATTGTAAAATATATGTTTTGTTATACACTAGATAATCTAGAAGTAAGTTTTAATTTCAATTTATTAACCTTATTTTGCTTAGAAGACTAAGAGTGTGTTTGGTATGAAGGAAAATATTTTCTGGAAAATGTTTTCCAATTTTCCCATGTTTGGTTGAGACAAAAGTTTTGGAAAATGTTTTCCAAATCAACTCATTTTCCTCAAAATTAAGGAAAATGACTTCCCTTCAAAAATTAAGGAAAACATTTTCCAAAACTCTCCTTCAATTTCAAATTACATTTTTTTGGAAAAAACATCTATTTTAAAAAAATATTTTCAATTTCAAAATTTTATTTTTTCACCCGATCACTGACCCTACCCTACTCTCCCACCCCGACCGGCCAGCCCCCCCCAAACCCAGCCCCTCCCCATAAAATTAATTTTGCTTTATTTAAATATTTTCAACTTAAAAAATTTATTTTTAAACTCCTACCCCCTCCCCCCCTCCTCTCAACTCCCAAAAAAATTAATTTTGTTTTTAAAAATACTATCAACTTTTTAAAAAAAAATTCACACTCCCAACCCCTCCCCCCATCCACTACCCCCCACCCCACTCCACCCCACCACCAACACCACCCCAAAAAAATAATAATTTTTTTTTCAATTTTATAAATTATTTTTTACTCTAGTAAAAATAAAAGATGTCTCTCAAAAATATTTTTCATTCATAAATTAAACACAAAATCATTTTCGGAAAATATTTTCTACTCACCAACCAAACATGAGAAAATAAATCCAACCAAACACACCCTAAGAGAACAAGCCTTGAAAAGAGCATTTTGGTCATTTTGGTATTTTATCTTGAGATATTAGTAGATTTCACGATTGTAGGGTGAATAAAAAATAATTACATGTGATATCTGCAAATTGTAATAAGTTAAACTATAACTTGAAAAATAAGACGATAGACCAACTCTAACTTTATTGAATTTTTGATAGCTGATTAGAGTTATGTTTGTATTAATATCATATTGATTGATTATAAAAAAAATTATGTACATATTAATTATCTTATACAGAGATAAGTGACGTACTTTTTTGTAAAATATGTTTTAGTTATTCCATCTTCTATCCTACGTAATTAAGCTCCTAGTTAGCTATCAATACTGATACATTTTCGTAGTAGTTATATGTTTTTTTTTTTTGTAAGGTGAGAAAATTAATACAATTGCCTATGTGATTAATAGTTACACAACACAACCAAACACACCCACCCCAATAGACTTCCATCCTACTTGGTATTTATTATGTAAAGAGAACATTAGGAAAAAACAATAATTAATTAAAGTGTTGAAAAATCAGTTCAACCAGATTTATTTTGTATTTTCCACACCATGCTTATTGGGGTCTATACATTAAAAATACAACAAAAAGCTAAATTACTTAAAATATTTATACTTATATAAAAATAAATATACCACATGTTAGGGTATTTTTAAAAAAATTGTAGGTGTTGATTTATACCTTGTGACATCGTTTTCAACGCAACAAATGAAGGCAAATTTGAATTTTTTTTGAAGAAATAAATGAATACCACTAATAGTATGAATTTAATGTACGTATATACTTAAATATATAAAAAAAATTGAATAAAATTCAAGTCACAAAATATATGTTTGAAATTTTACTAGTAATTATTTTCTTTTGAAAAAAAGTCGATGGTTTGTTTAAGCTACTTTCTTGTAGTCTAACAATTTGTTACGATTGTATTTATAATGGTTTTTAAGGATTCAATATAATTATTAGTTCTACATTGTTATAATATTATTCTA
This sequence comes from Solanum lycopersicoides, assembly GCA_022817965.1. Taxonomy (NCBI): domain Eukaryota; kingdom Viridiplantae; phylum Streptophyta; class Magnoliopsida; order Solanales; family Solanaceae; genus Solanum; species Solanum lycopersicoides. The sequence continues at coordinate 90,348,086 of CM040621.1, forward strand.
TAAAATTGAGCGACTTAAAATTGATACTGTAATTATTACGCAACATCTTAATTAATATATAAAGAAAAGTTGTAGAGAGAAGTAAACAAAGATGGGAACAGGAGAACAAATGTTCTTCAACAAACTTAGAAAAAGATAACTAATTGATTAAAATTAAATTAAGCAAAGTCGTCATTAACTTCAACAATAGCTAAAGCCAAACAAACTTTCAATAGACAAACAAACTTCCTTCATATTGAAAAAGATGGCTTTAATTATCCCAAAAAAAAAAGTTTGTTTTGATCTTAAGCCACTTTTATTAATAATTATAAATAATTAATTGCATTTTTTTAAGTTAACTAGTTAGTTGGCTTCCGTTACATCTTACACTCTTAATTGTCCCTTATATCATATAAAAACTAGTCGAGACAGCAAATGATATATATTATATATATATAAAAACAATTCAATTATATACCTGATGAAATTAAATATCGTTTTGTCAGACAAATAATTAAAATAAATGTAACTTTACCTATTCCTTAGGAAAAAGAAGAATCTAAAAGGAAATATTGTTTGAAAAGCATAAGGTATATATAAATATTTAATAGTGAATAATTTACTTCATAAGTGGTAGTAGTTAAGGAATATTAGATCGATGCATTATATTGTTTAACAATGCACGTTTCTTAATCACGAAAAAGATAATTACGATTTGGTAGAACTTTTGTCATTTAATTAGAGTCACGAGAGGCTAATTGATGATTACACTTCGCCCAACCATTCCTACTACTTCTTTTTTTTTTTGCTCAATTGCCTAATTATGTATTATAATTAGTGATTGATCATATACATTTAGTGGAAGTTAGTGTAGTGTAGTCTAGAGTTTACTGGTTCAGCCAAATTCAGTATCTTTAGTCAGAGCAAAGCTAGGTAGAGCTTGTCAATATAGGCTAGCTTACCCCATTCGAGTTAACCCATACAGGCTTCGATATTTTACAGGTCAAGCCGGGTTAGCCCATTTTTTGTGTGGGCCAGAAAACGGTCGGCTCAATCCACAAGTACGTGGGCTATAGATTTGTCGGGCCTACTCACTTTTTAAAAAATTATATTATTTTTAGAATTATTAAATTAAATTATAAATTATAATTTAAAAATATTATCATAAATATCGACAAAACAATATTACATGATGTTAATGTTACTACTTTTCAATCAAATCCACGAATAATTATTTTTATAATATTTATTAAGTTTTTTTTTTCAAGTAAAAGTATAAATATCTAAATAGAAATATTAACCTAATTGTTTTGAGTTTGGACTCTCTTTGATTTTAAATTTTAATATTATATTATATTTTTAAATTATTTTTATTGGCCCACAGGCCTGCCTTATCGATATTTCTCAAGACCCATAAATCAGCAGGATTATTCAGACCGGGCTAAAAAGTTCTTTTCTCAAATGGCCTCCAAACATCGTAGCCCATCCCTATTAAATCTCGCGTTAGGCCAGGCCAGGCCGACCCAACAGCCTAGCCCATATTGACGGCTTTAAAGCTAGGGAGTTGGTTGTTGATTCAGTCAAACTCAGTTGTTTTCATTTAAATTTTATATTTATTGAATATATATTAATTATTAATTTAGGATTCATTAACTTAAAAATATTAGAATTCAAAATCAATAAATTTTAAATAGTGTCTCCATCTCTAGTTTTAGTCCAGACCTTTTGGCTTTAGAAATTTATTAAATATGTACAATTTATTTTGTTTAAACAAAAATTTCGAAATTAATCCATAAATTTAAAATTTTAACTTCATCTTTACCGATATTAGTAAGCTTAGCAAAATAAGTTTATGTTTGTGGTAATGAGGACCATTTGAGGTCCCCAAAATGAACAAAAAGGAGAACGCCATCATATAGACACTACCACATGCATTATCTGTACTTTAATTATGCCTTAGCTAGCAAGAAACTTCTCTTAGAACTTCCCTTTCTTTTATGTGTTGTAGCATCAATATAAAGTGAATTGGCCACTTCACTAATTATCTTTTTCCTTTTTATTTGGGTCGAATAATAATCTAATTTATAAATTCATTATTTTGCTGATCAGTTAAGGAAAAACAAATGATATTTCGGAAAAAGGTCAAAATTGCCCCTGAACTATATGAAATAGATTACTTATACCCTTTGTTACATTTTGGGATCAAACATACCCCCGCTGTTATCTTAAGAGACCACAAATACCCTCAAGAGTTAACACCCCAATTTTTTAGTGACGTGGCATGCCACATAGGACTAATCCCTCCACCTAAGCGTTGCCAACTAGGATTCATTACAAAGAACTAGACCTTTAGCGGCGACAATAGTCGCCACAAAAATCCAAAAAATCGTCACTAAAAGTTTTTAACATTAAATTCTAATTTTGTGGTTTTTTCTTCATTATTTTTTAAAAAAACGTAAATGATATCGATTAAGTAGGAGTTTGAAGACACCGTTTTATTTTTATGTTATATGAAAATGTATAAAATGTACAATGATGCATTATATAGTAGGAGATGTGAATCGAGAAGTAATTTTCATAATTTTTTGTGATAATATTGGTGTTTTTAATATTAATATTGCAAGTTATTTATTTTAGGAAATTAGGTTGCAATCGAAAATTAATTATCATATTTATTTTTTTTGAAAAAATATGTTTTACTATTAGTCGTCACTAAAAATCACTCTTAACCTTTAGTGGCAATTTTTTGGGTTTTTGTGGCAACTATTGTCGCCGCTAAAGGTCTAGTTCTTTTGTAGTGAATCCTAGTTGGCAACGCTTAGGTGGAGGGATTAGTCCTGTGTGGCATGCCACGTCACTAAAAAATTGGGGTGTTAACTCTAGAGGGTATTTGTGGTCTCTTAGGATAACAGCGGGGGTATTTTTGATCCCAAAATGTGATGGAGGGTATAAGTGATCTATTTCGCATAGTTCAGGGGCAATTTTGACCCTTTTCCGATGATATTTTGATAAAAAGGCATAATTTTCATTGCGATAATTTTTTTTTGAAGAAATCTTCAAGCACACTTCATCGATAATCTTTATTTAATAATTACAAATAAAATAGAACATTTCTTCCATATATATTCGCCTAGTAAAGAAATTAAATATTTTGTGTGTAGTGCTAGTGAGCTATAGGAATATATATTATGAATTTATGATGATACACGATAAGTTTTTCACAAAGTAATCATCATTATGGTTAATAATCATTTTTTCTTGTGTGTTTTATTAATTTCAGCTAGTTCTAATTGCTTTTCGAAGATATTACAATCACCTAACCAAATGTAATTATTTTCAAAAGAAACAACTAATTATAATAATAGCAATAAACATGGTTTGTTTCTAATGCAAGGAACCTAACTCACCCCACTTAGCTTAAATAGATCAATTAAATTCATAGATATATTTTGTTATACTATGTTTTTCAAAATCGATATATCGTCAGGTGCATGTATGATTCTTTGAAAATAATGTAATTTAACGAAATATATTCAATATAGAGTATGATGATATCTTTAAAGAACTAGAGCAACACAAATAATTTGTGTATTATTCACCGTGTCCAATTTACATGACACATTATTTAGTCAGTTTAAAATAGAATGACATATTTTTATATTTAGTAATTTTAAAATGTCTGTTTTATTCTTTGTAGGATAATTTATCGTGGCATAAAAATATTTATAACTTATTTTAAATGTAAATTTTAAAAATCTTTTTTTCCTTTAATTTCGTGATAGTCAAATTAAATCATATAAATTAAATGATAGAATACTTTGTAGTGTATTGTATGTTACGTATACGTATAAAGTTCTCCTCCTTTTTCTATCATTACTTGCAATGCTTTAATGATGTTATGTTTTGCTAGTTGTAGCCCATCTCTTTTTCTTTTCTTTTGTTCTCTTTTTCTTCACAAGAACCTCACTTTTCTCCATTTCACTTTAAATCAGACCCTTTTAGTCTGGAGGATATAGCTAGCATATTTTTTATATGGATGACGAGTACCTAATTCAGTAAATGAAGTTATTTCTTTTTTAATTAGAGATTTTATAGTTGAGCGTTTTAGATATAGAAAAATGATTGGTTATACTCCAGAGATCGAGCATTTCTTCCTTAATGGAGCTCTAATTCAGTCAGTGTGAATTTGAATTAATCAAGTTTCAATACGGATATCAAATACTGAATAAAAAATTACCAAAAAAATATTTTTATTTAAATACTTATTCTTATCAGAAATATATTTCTCTTATTTCTTTGACTGGAGAATATGAATATTACTGGTCATAGTTTCACTTTTTGTATGTCCCAACTTTTATTTTCTTCTGGATTCCACTGCTAGTGATCATTGTGGTTATGTATCTCAAATTAATCAAAATGTTGAGATTAATTTGGCAACGTATAATTTCCTTCCCATTATATAATTATACGAAAGTAGCAAATCTATTTTACTTTATCAGGTTTCAAAATATTTTCATATTTTACTTCTCAAGAGTTAAATTGCATAAACTTTGACTAATATCTTAATATCTATTTTTTCACCGTGTCGACATGAGAAGAATTCCTACTTATGGTATTATTCACATAGTTTTTCAGATATAAATATTTTACTTTCAAAATATAGAATTATATCATCCAATTTAACTTAGCTACGAAAAATTAATCAAATAAATTTTTTAAAAAACCAAACATAAACAAGTATTTTTTGAGCGAAAGTGTATTTATAAATATACTCTCTTAAAATGTAAATAAGATGTACTTAAAACTAAGATATATTACGTATCAAGTATTATACGACCTGATGATCATATAAAAATTCTTTATTGACTTGAAGGAATTGAGAGAGAATTTAATATGGGAAAGGTGGGATATTGTTCCATATGATATATGCTCCTTAAATTGAGAAGATAACAAAGGACAAAGTATTCCTTGCGTTGCGTACGCAATTTAGGAGATTAACTTATTAGCTAGGGAAAGCAAATTGCTACTTACTACGGCAAAGGCAAAGCATCAAATATATGTACCAATTACTTTCACCGTTCCATATTAGATGAACATTTTTTATTTTATACGATAATTAAAAAATTATTAATAAATTGATTAATTTTACTTTTTTGTTCTTTATTCATACTAATTAGCCTCTTTAAGAAAATGAAGTTGGATCTTCAGAATTTGGTTAAACTTCCAAAGGTCATATTAATTATAGGGATAAAATTGGAAAGAATAATTAATTATGTCTTGATTTACAAGTTACATGAGGTAAATATTTTTAGTAAGATGTCGTCTAATTGCAAAGATAAGTATTTTGAGTGACCGATCAAAATACGTTTTTTTTTTATTTCTTACATTGGAGCTCCGACTAAATTTGAATCGCATATTGCAGACACTCCTAATACTTCATACTCAGAGCTCAAACTCAAAATTTCTAAGCTCTAATTAAAGACGAAATAGTCAGACAACTCCACCACGACCACTTTAACTTTGTCCTATATATACTTTAGGGTTTTAACTTATTTATGGTGATGAAAAAAAGGGTTCTATACTATGCACATTAATACATTGAAGTAGGTTATGTAAGTTATTCTCATATTATTAGTTAATCTCATTTTCTATAAGTAGTTAATTATTTATTATAATTATCCTTTTAAGTGATTATATCTATTAAAAAAAAGATCAGATGATCAGTATATCGAATTTAAATTCAATACTTTAACATTTTATAGATTATACAGAATTGAATAATCGTAACCACTATCCCTTTTAGGGAACTTATAAGTTATGATTTAATGTGGCGTTTTTAAGTCACTCGAAAGGTCAATATTTATGAATTTCTTAAAATATGAAATTTATAATCTGAAATTGTTAATGAGTTGTGTGCAATGTGGGCCGTATAGGAGTAAGCTCATAATTGTTTGTTTTTATTAAAAAAAAAGGATATATTTTGTATATATTATAGTTTAATACAGTGAATTTTTTCCTAAAATTGGGACAACAAAAATCAACATCTTGGTCCAAGGTGACATCTAGTGTTAATGATTATAATTAGGTTCACCAGTTAATACCTTGATCAGTTAAGTCATATTAATATTAGGAAATAATGGTAGTTAGAGAAAGAGTTATGACTTAACTTTCACTTCTGGAGTCTATTATAATTGTTGGATGATATATAATTGTTAAAATAATGAAACTTCACTACTTAATTAATACCCAAATAATCTCAAGTACTAGTGACCCACATATTTTTAAGTAATTTCATGGGGCCATTAGACTATTTAACTAACAACTTAAGTGACATTTGGACTCTTTTTAAAACTTCTTTTTGATGTGTGCAAAAATTTTTTGTTGGGAAAAATTACGATGTAGAGAATATTTAGACGGTAGTTATGATATGTAGCTATAATTTTAAGAAATTACGAAATATAATCGGCCTTTTTTGTCATAGTGGTTGACTGGCTGAGGAGATTTCCTACTTCTGATCACTAGGTCAAAGGTTCAAGGTTGATAAACAGACTATAATTACGTCTTGGATTTTATAACAATCACAAAATACACACATCAACATATGCGAACTAATATATGTTGATATGATTCTTTCGTATGTTTTCAGCTGGTTAATACATATAATATTTTCAGCTGAATATAATTCTTTCGTTAATACCCGTTTGATACAATTCTTTTGCATGATATCATAATTGTAGTTATATTTCGTAAATACGCTCAAAACTATAACTATAATTTTTTAAGAAATACATAAGACACCTTTTAATATAGAAAAAAAACCTCTTATTATTGGTATCTACTATCTAGTGACCATCTAAGGTGTATTTGAAAAGGGAAAAATGGGTTAAAGTTATATACGTCATTATATATAAAAATTGATGACGTATAAATGACAAAGTACAATTAAAAAAGGGAAAATTACGCGGATAAGCAAACTTATACTATTTAATTACTCATCATAGCTATAGTTTGCTATAATTACCACTCACGACTAACATTATACATTAATTACATGGGCTTACTTCAAGTTTGTATAATTAGTCATGTTTGTATGTGTATAATTCGCCAAGATATACAAATAAATATATATAATAGCCTATATACATATACAATTCACCTCTCTCCCACTCTCTGCCCTCTCTCGCTCGCCTCTCTCCTCCCTCTCTCAATCTCGCTCGCCTCTCCCCTCCCTCTCCCAATCTCGCTGCCATTTATACAAATATCTATGTATTAATATACAGTTATATACAATTATATACATTTACAATTCACCTCTCTCCCACTCTCTGGCCCTCTCTCGCTTGCCTTCTCTCCTCTCCCAGTCTCTCTTGTCATATATACAATTACATATGTATAATATACAATTATCTAACCAATATACATATACAATTCACCTTTCTCCCACTCTTTTCCCCCTCTCGCCTCTCTCCTCTCTCTCCCACTCTCGCTCGCCTCTCTCCTCTATATAATATGTAGCTATAAATTGTAATTATCAAACTATAGCTATGGAGAGTAATTAATTATTTTTAAGTGGCTATATGTGAAATTTTCCCATTAAAAAAAACATATATTTTTTTAGTAGCGTGTTTCACATGATAGAAAATATGTTCTTTAAATATTTTATTTGATGAAATTACTTTTAAAATAGTTGGTTGCATTATATTATTATAAAATAAACTTAAATAGTGGCGAAGTTATGCAAACTCACAAGTGGAATTAACTTGTAAGCAAGTACCGGGCCAGAGTCAACATTATAACAATTGACATTATGGCTAAATTTCAATCTTCATATATTTTATTTTGAAGTTAGGCGTTGTCAAGTTTAATTTCAGACACCATATATTTAAAATTATTTTAAATTATATTTTAATCAAAATTTAAAATATTACGGACTTTCCAAATATGTAGGTGTGAACATTTTGACGAAACAAATGGCAATGGGCTCAGCCCAATTGACAAGAAACCAAATAAATTGACATTGTCACTCTCCAGTTTGTTAAATGTCGGACGGTTACAAAACAAAAAGGATTCACCTCAATAAAATAAAATTTCAACATACCAGAAAATAAAATAAAATACTAGTATCAAATTTTAGAATTTGAAGAGAGTCATTATTTTTGAATAAATTTTAGGAATCACATAGTTTTAATATAAAATTACAATGTATCCCTTTTTAATTTGTAATTACATTAATTCCTTAAACAGTAACACAAATTGGATACATAATATGAAGCTCGGATACATTAAAGAGCATCTCAGATACATTATAACATAAACTGGGAACATAATATGTAGCTCGGATACATTAAAAATTAACTCAAAACATAATATGTACCTTTGATACATTAAAAATTAGCTCTGATACATTATAAAATATACCAGATACATAATATGTAGCTCGGATATATTAAATACTGACTCGGATACACAATATGTAGCTTGGATACATTACAGAAATAAAAAAAAATAGAAATAGAAGGGAATATTGAACATAAGAAAATTCATAAGACGTGTATTTCAGTAATTTTTCCTGATTCCAGAGTATAATCATCGATGGAATTAAAGCAAATACGTTATACGTACCACCTAGATAAGGTACAAATACGAACCACTAAAACACGAAGGTTCAAATTAAATTTTACAAGAAAAGCAAATAAAACATACATTGTTCTATTGAAGTTTATTACATTCTTCTAATTTTTAACATTAGAATATGAGATGCGTTTGATCAGACTGTGCTACACCTCGTCTCATCACCCTGAGCAATGATCCGTGAGAACGGATCATGCTTATGGGAACCCAACGGGGTTGGAGCGAGTCGGAGGAGGAGGTGGTGAAGGTTGCTTAGGAATATAAGGCATAAGAGGAGTCCCATGTTGTATAGGCCCTGGTCTTACTGAAGCTTTTGAGCTTGGAGCTGGATCTATTGGACGGTAATCTTCTAGATTTATCTTCCCTGCATCATCGATCCTTCTTGCTTCATTGATATTGCCCTGCAAATTTTACGTTCATGAGTAATACGACTCTCGCATAGTTTAGTTGTGTAACTGACAATTTTCGTCAAAAATAATGTAACAATTCAAAGTGCAAGTACCTGTAGCTTTCTGTTTTTGATAATTACTGTCAATTCATTATCCTCCTTTCCTGTGATTCAAATATATAAGAAGGCTACTCAGTCAACACACTACTAAATATTTTCTCACGTTCAGTAGTTATTTAAATTAATATTTTGATTGACTCGGTGTAAAAAGAAGGAAAAATGCATAAGTATCCTTAATCTATGTTTGAAATTTTAGAGACAAACTTATACTATACCAAGATCATATTACCTTCAAACTTATTTTATAAGTAATTTTCTATCTCTTTTCGACCTACATGACACTATCTTTCGGGCCCAACGCGTGTTGACAATTTTTTCAAGCTATCTGGTTGACAGTGTTAAGTAGATCGAAAATGAATAGAAAATTATTTATAAAATAATTTCGTAGGTAATAAGACTTTTGTATAATATAAGAGTGTCTCTAAAATTTCGAACATAGATTGAGGATATTTATGAATTTTCTCTAAAAAGAAGAATATAATAATGATTTCAATGGAAAAATTAGGAAGTTTACCACTATATAGTGAAAATCTGTTTTTTCATCATGTATTTTCTGAGTGAGTTGGAGCTGATTCGATAGAAAATAAATGGAAATTATATTCTACGGTATAAATTTGTAAATTTAGGTCTAGCCTAATTCATACTCGAAAAGCTAGCTCAAGACGGATAAAAAGTTCAAGCCCAGTGCATGAACAATTTTAATACAAAGTGAAATTAGGTCTTACGTCTAACTCACATCTCGAAATCTAGCTCAAATCGCACATGTGGACTTTTGTTATAACACTTTACAAAATCAAAAATAATTTCAAAATATAGTAAATCATATGCTAAAATTTGATTAAAATATTACCAGGAGTATTGGATGAGGTGCCTCCATTGTCACAAGAAACAGAGCAAACCAAAACTGCCATTGTCAACAACAAGAGAAAAACAGAAGTAGTCTTCATAATGTGAGAGTATTACAAAATGCTGAGGAAAATTAATTTATAGAGAAAAAAAATCGACTAGTACAATATAATCAGCCCATTATTTGAAAAAAAAAAAAGTTTGTTAACAAGCCGCCTTATTTCACCTTATTTTCGGATTATATAAAAAAAAAAATAAGAGACCAGAAAATCCGTCGAGATAAGAAGAAGAAAGTGTTCTAGCCCATGTTGCAAGCCTACATATGTATATGTATATATAATAATCCCTTCGTTCCTTTTCACTTGTCACGATCTTTGTTTAAGAATTAGACGACAAGATGATTGACTAACATTTTAAAATATATTTTTTAATTATATTGATATAATAGAATTGTAATAAATAGTACAATTCGTATCGTTTATGAATATCTAAATTTTTATTTTAAAATATTTAATTAATATAATCTAATTTGGCTTTAAAAGTTAATTAAATTGACTCTCGACAAACGTAACATAACAACTAAAACTTAAAACGAAAAGGGATAATTAACTTATTACTCGCTCTGTCCAACAATAGTTGTCCATTATTGACTTGACACTCCTCTTGAGAAACAATAAATAATAGGGGTAATACTACTACTATATTATCCTTTGATTCTATTAAATGTGTTTTGAGAAATGTATTAGATAATAAATAATGAGGTGTTTCACACTTATCACACCCTTTAAAAGTAGATTAAGTCATAAATTGAACATATTTTTTCATTACCTTATTAATTATTGTCAAATTTATTATTAAATAACTAAATATCAATTAATCACTAATTCCAATACTAACTAATGAAAGGTAAAATTGAAAGAACACTCTAAAAATAGTATTGAAAACTGTATGATTAAGTTAATTTGAAAAATAAAAAATGCCTCAAAAATTAAATTAATATGAAATGAAGGAAATAGTATTTAATAGCAAAGCTAAAATAAACACAAAAAATAAATTATCTCTTAAATTTTAAAATTAAACGAATATTATTGAATAACTAATTTTGATATAGTGCACAACATTTATTGAATGGAGGAGTAACATAATAATTTGTTTTTAAAATAACATAAAGAGAGGGAACTAGCCACTAGGTATTACTTGTCCGATTTTAAAAATATCAAAAGATGATCACTGGATTCGTAACTATACTCGTTTCTCGATACATTTTTAACTAAGTGATATGATAAAATTATCGTTCTATTTATTACTTTTTAAAAAATGTATCAAATCAATAATATTAAATAAATAAAACTAAACGAAGATAGTATAAAAATTAAAAAATAGTTTTATTTTGTGAAAAAGAGTGGTTAAGATAACATGTGTCGCAGTGCAGGGAGTATTGGAGGGGGTGAGGGCAGTAAATGAGAGAGTAATTGCTACTGTATTTGTTTTTGAATTGCATGAGAAAAAACAGTGTGAAATTGAATGCTGAGAGGCTTTTGCAGTCTCAAAACTTTATGGCTTATCGTTACATTAGTTAAATATTTCTTTTGTTTTTACTCGAAAAAATTTATCAGCTAAACAGTAAAAATCTCATGTCCATTCTATTCAACGAGAAATTATAAGAAAATATAATTAGTGATAAATATCATGATTATTTTTTAGTAGTGTCCATAAATATGGAGTTTCAAACTGACAAAAATCAAAGCAATAAAAAATAAAGGGAAAATTACGCGGCTAAGCAAACTTATACTATTTAATTACTCATCATAGCTATAGTTTGCTATAATTACCACTCGCGACTAACATTATACATTAATTACGTGGGCTGACTTCGAGTTTGTATAATTAGTCATGTTTGTTTATTTCATTTCCACAATAACATTCACCCAAAGGTTTTGGAAGGGATAGTAAATCTCAGATGATGTTTTCCTTAGCAATGTCTATGTACTTGTATATGAACTATGTCCTCAGTAACACGTAAAGAGAGTTAGCATTTTAAAATTGTTACCTCTGCTGTTGTTGTCTGTGCCCCAGAGCAGCTTCTGCTGTGCATTGACAAATCGCCATTGCAGGTTCCGATTATATAGAAGCCTTAACTCATGAGCATCAACTATTCCGGTTTCCCCTACCTTCCCTCTTCTTGCATCAGCAGCAAAACTCAAAATTGAGGGCATGATGCTAGAATTATTAGATATTGAGCCCATGGAACCATTTTTGTTCTTGTGGACTGCATTCCCTCTTAAAAGAGTATTAGCAGATGGTGTCAATGCCTTACTTGGTGATGCTGGTTTAGACCTCCTCGAAGAGGAGACATTAGACCTCTAGAAGCTGGGACAACCCGGGGTGATGTCTAGGGCTATCAGTCAGAAACTCTTGTTTCCCATTTGCTTAGAGAAGCCACTGTTTTCAAATTGCCATTGGCCATAGAGAACCAAGTTCTGGCCCTCGTCTGATTCTGTTGTTAGTCTCTTGCCAAAACCTAGCAGGCACAACTATACCACGGGGACCTCCTCGTCCATGAAAACAGTCCGACCATCATGGACACCTGAGTACTTCCTGAAGATACACTTTCACTATCTGAAGCCAATGCATCAGCAGACATAGCTGATCCATAAGCTGACTTCATATCTACCTCATCATTATCACTTTGAGGTTTCAATTTAGCTTCATTCTAGCTCTATGATATATATCAATCACCGATTTCATTGACGAACTAGTGACACTTCCGGATCCATTTAGCCTTGTCAATAGAACCACAATCCATGCTTCGTGTCAGAAAACTTGAATTCAGTGACTTCGACCTCCCTGGCCACCTATGCTGATCACTTGTCTTGACATTTCAGTCCGATCTCTCGCTGGTGTGCTCAATTCCGCCGCAACTTTACTCCTTTCCGTGTGTAAAAAATTCCGCCGTAGTCTTCCTCTCCGGCGTGACAAAATCCGCGTAACCTTCCTCCTCTCGGCGTGACAAAATCCGCAGTAACTTTCCTCCTCTCCGGCGTACCCTTCCTCACACTTCCAATATTGTTCGTCGCAGGAGGGGCTTTGCTTTACTAACAGGTATAGAGAAAGACTGACCTTGAAGGAAACGGAAAACTCCTACTGGAATTCAATAGCTGCTTCGCCGCAGCAGGACTTCTCGTAGACGCTGGCTTACCGGCCGTCTCCGGTCCACCGACTGGGACCGTTTAACTGAACCGGAATTCTGAACCGGCGTCACAGCAGGTCGAACCGTCCTAGTCCCCATCGGCGATGGAGTCCTCAGTGAGGCAACCGAATTAGACGATGAAGAGTAAGTAGTCGAAGTATTCGAGGACGACGTCGTTGAGACAGAAGATGAAGAAGAAGTCGAAAGGAACCTAGAAGTAACCTCTCTAGATTTCGGCTTTCTAGAAGGTCCATTCTGAGCTTCTGAAGGCAACAATGGCGGCCTTTTCGGATTCTGGTAACTCAAACCATTAGATGTGACCTTCTGATTGGGCTTTGTTGTTGATACTGCAGCCACCATTTCCACTTCTCACAATTCTTCACATCTCTCCGGAAAAATTCACTCTCTCAAAAACCCTAATTCACCAGAAATTCAGCTGAATTTATAGAGTAATAAAGTGCAAAATACGAAGAGATTACTTCTACAATCTGAAATTAATACTATATGTATTAATAACCTGTATTAATGTAGAGATTTTTCACTTTGTAATTTTTAGAGAGAGAAACATACCGGAAATATGACCGTTATCAACGCCGGCGAACAATATTACACGGAGGAGAGAGAAGAGGAGAGAGAAAGTGGGACCTGAAGGAAATATTTGCGAGCATAACTGTCGTCCCCCACTGCGTTTTCGATGTGAAAAAAACAACTGCATTAAGAACTTGACTGCACCTTTATAGTTGTACAGTAAACACGTTGATGTGGACTTGTATTTTAGCGAGAAAATCTCGAACCAATCATAAATTTATTTTGGTATAATCTATAGATTATAATTTCGAGTTTGTTGAAACTCGTTATTAAATATTTTATTAGAATAGATGATTAATATAGGGATAATTGTATATATATAACAAATTAATAACCTAAAATAAATAGAGTAGTTAGGGTTTGATTTAATTGTGTTCCATAGCAAACGTTTGCCAAAAAATTGTCAGGCGCCTCTCTCCCAATATCTCGCTCGCCACTCTCCTCCAATCTCTCGCTCGCTTCCTCACTTTTTACACAAACAAGTGTATAAAAATTGTTTCTAATTGTATAAAGCAGATGAAATGTATAAATAATATATATATTTTTGCTCCCCTCTCTCCCCTCTCCAGATCTCGCTCGTCACTCTCCCAAATCTCGCTCGCCACCCTCGCCTTTCTCACTTATACAAATAGAAGCGAAATGTATAAATTGCGTTTCTGTTGTATTAAGGTT